>WAAB01019731.1:39669-142120 GCA_013389865.1 Piaya cayana
TGTGTGTGGTACTCAGTTTCCTTCTTACAGAGGTTACTTTGCCTTGAAATTATACAAGTTCTTAATGATTCTTGTAGCTATAGTGCCTGGAGCTTTTGCCAGGGCAAGACTAACCTGAAGTCAGCCTTTGAGTTATTAACGCTACAGGTGTCTTCAGCAGGGGCCAACCCATGAGCTGCTCTTCTGATACTGTGGGTGGGGGAGTTAGAAACAGCAGCCACCCACTCAGGTGGTTTTGACAGAGCAGGTGGTGTGTGGACAAGGCCTTTTTAGCTTTATTAGCCATATTTGCAAATTTCGTGACAGCTTAAAGGATTTCAGAATTTGAAGCAGAATTGTCTGGGAAACTGGATCACAGCACTGAATGTGGAGAACTTTGCCATGATTGTTGTGGTTTGGCTTAGAAACAGCAATATTTTGTTGCAATTGTTTGGCTGACTTTGTTGGAAATTAATTTGTTGCCTTGCTTTACTTGGAAAAGCCTGCTAAAAGCTTATGCTGCTTCCTGTTGGAAAATAGTAGTGAGTTACAAAATTAGCACATTAGTGCCAATTATAAATATAATATCATCCCAGTGGGAATTTATCCTTTTTTATGCAAGTGAATGCATACATGGTGAGAAGACTTCAGCTGCTGTGGGAACACAAACCTCTGTAGAGCTGACAAGGCAAGGAAGCAAAATTTGGCTGAAAAATCTCAAGATCAACATTTACCCTTATAGGGAGGCAAATGCAGAGTTTCTTGCTGTACAGAGTTTCATCAGTGAAGCAAGAAAGATTAAATATTTTCAGCCTTTGTGTTCCTTAGGGGGTCTGACTTTGGCTCTACATTTTATTTTGTTGGCGTACGTTGCTGGATTGCTTCCTTTCCTCCTTCTCTCCCCTTTTTACTCCTTTTCATAAACTGTGCTGCTTGGGACACCACTCTTCTCTGTGCGGTAGGTCAGTGTGCAGAGAAAGCAGCGGCCAGTGTTCTTCAGCGGCTTTACTGTTGCATTAGAGAAATTCATAATGGGTTTTCCTGATTTAAGTATTTCCCAGCAAAAAAAAGAGGGAATTGTGAAGGATTGGGCTCTGTGTTTCGTCTGTGTTGGTTTTGCCTTTCAAAACTGAACTTTGAAAAGCCAGCAGATAGTTAATAGTCTTGGCATCAAAGCCAGATTGTGGTGGAAGCTGGCAGAAGTAATTCCCAAGTAAGGTTGTGTGTGTATCGTACTGGAGGAGGAATATGGTGCCCTGGGCTATAGCAGCCTGGCTCTGTGCCACGCTCCATTCTCCACTTTTCTTGGAACTGCTCCTTTGAAGATCTAATTACACAGTGCCAGGAGACTCTGCAGATAGCTCAGCAATAGCTCCCACTGCCATTGAACCGGATTTCAGTTTATTTGGGGTACAAAACTTGCACACAAACACTAGATCGTGTCATAGTTATCCACAAGCTTTGGCTAGTGTCCAGAAGATACAGTATGTTTCAGTGTGGTTGTTTCTAAACTGCCAACTCTGGCTTTGAAAAACACAGATAAGTATAAAATACATATTCACTTGATTTTCCTGGCCTCCTGTTTTTTTAATTCACTGCTGTGTGAGGTCTGGTGCTTAACCTCTGTTATAGACTCCTCAAATTAAATGTCTTTGCAGCTATTAAAATAAAACTATTTGACCAGTCCAGAATATCTGAGTGGAATTTGCTGGCGGAGGAGCCAGGAGAAGGGTGACTTCATAGAATGATTTTTGACTGTACTGTCACTGAACTTTGTCTTTAAATTTTGTCATTTGATCAAGTGGAGAAATAAATTTCTCTTTAGGAGAGTTCAAAGTAGCTGCAAATACAAGATACTGCTAAGGTGATTTGAGATAGAATATGCTTTTTTGCCAGTGCTTTAAAGCGCTGATTGAGAAATTATTATTCTAAAACTTTTAAGTATTTTAAAATTGATATATGGAAATAAAGTTATTTAAAAGTGCGTTTTAGTGAAAGATGTCAACTTACAATTTTTGGTTTTGAGGATTTGCTTCTGTTTTCTACTTGCTTTGTTAGAATAACAGGCAATGGCTGTGATAACGAACAATTGAGGTGAGAGGATAGTTCTGTATAAAAGCTTTTCCTGCAGAGCCGATTCTTATGCCACTGCAAAGACTGGCAGTAGTTTCCTGATAGCTTCAGTGAGTGAAATGATCAAAGAGAAAGGGTAGGCGAGTAATTGTGTTGATGAACATGGCAGAGATTGAGGATGTTGTGACCAGTCAGGGTAATGATGTGTGGGAGGAGTGGCAGCAGGCGAGCAGTGGAAATTCCAGATGTAGAGGTGATGAATCCAGAGAGAAGGCTTGTCCTGTGGTAATGAAGAAGGAACAGTATGTAATGTAGTCGACTGCCTTGTGCACATACTACCTTGACCCAGTGGTTAAGATCAGGCAAGGAAGAAAATGAGTGGTACAGTGAGCTGTGACATAAGAGGCAGAAAAACCAGTTGGATGTGAATATGAAATTGGTGACAGTGATCGTGTGCACGCTGACAGGGAGGACAGCCACGTGTCAGTGTGTGGTAGAGGTGGATGAGGGAATTCGGTGAGCAGTGAGTGACAGCTGCGGTTAGTTGGAGTCGTCAGCAGTTCATTGTGGGGAGCAGTGAAATAAATGGATAGACTGAGCATTGCTTGACAGGAGAATCAGATATTTCTGCCTTTTTATTTGGACAGATTATAAATGGAAATGCAATAATAGACTGTCATAGAGGAAAGTAACTGCAAAGAGTTATCTGCTTAATCTGGTGCTTTAAAGAGGGAAGGGGAAAAGGTAGTGTGCAGAAACAGAACGGGAGTAATATGGGTTAAGAAAGGAGTATCTGGGGAGAAAATTGGGAAGATGAATTTTGATACAGGAGTGAGAAGGGGCTTGGTGCATGTTTAAGTTGTGTACACAAAAGAGAGGAGGAGAATATGGGAAGGAGCACTGTAGTACACATTTGGAAAGTGTGAGACACAAAGTCTAGACGAGGAAGTATGTTGCAGGCCTAAAATTAACCAAAATTAAAAAGACAAGAATATTTCTGTGACAGTGATTTAAGTTCTCGGAAGCAGATAGAGGAAGAAATGCCGGTTTCAGGAATTGCTGTGGGTGTGGCTGAGGGTTGAAATTCAGGAGGGTAGCAAAGCATCTTTCTTCCCCAGTTTGTGTGACAAGCAGTGACTTTTTAATAAAGCCAGCTGTTTTTTCTTACGAATTTTTCCATAATTTGGAAAAGAAAATAATTTATTATGTTGGGTTTTTTTTTAAAAAAAAATTAAATAAATGTAATGGTTTTAGAAGAGTTTGCATTTACTAACACAGGTAGTTTTTGGATAGCTTTTTGCCTCCAAATTTCCTCTTCCCTTAACAGGAGAAGGCAAAAGGTTTGGCATATTCAGCTGAGGGAAAGGATGTTTTTTTCTCTTCAGACCACATTGGAGAACTGTGTAACCTACAAGACAGGAATGGCACATATCACAGAGTTGCAGATTTGCTCCAAATTAATTTAGCTGTAAACAAGATGTGTGGGATTGTTCCCCTCCTCCCCCAAGAAGTAAGATTCCAGAAGAATAGAAATGGAGAGAAACAGAGCTGCTTCTGTTAGGTCCTGTGTGTTGGGTTTGCTTGTATTAGCAGGGTCTGCTGGCTCCAGGTGTCCTTTCTAATTCTGTTCCAAATGGCTTCTTTTTTTTTTTCCTTGAAACAGTGTTTCTTTGGTTGATTTGTATTATATGACAAGTATTTGAACTGAGAATGAGAATTATACTTATATTAGCTGTTATGTAAAGAGCTGTATGCAGTTCTTGAACAATACTAGTAAATACCTAGTGTTATACTTCTCTTTTGGGAGATAAGATACCCAGTATTTAATGATAATGTTTTAGCAAAGGCAACCCTGCTCTCTTAGGCACAAATCTGCTGAGGAAAATTTATCCTGTGGTGTAGGAACCGATTGTGTAATTTTAATACCATAACAGTAAAATGGCTGATATTAAGCTCTTGCATTAAATTTTAAAGCAAATGCTTTCGGAAGTGCATTCAGGCGCACACATACTGCATATATGTAATAATGTATGTCCTTTCCTGTTCTTAAATGTCTGCAGGTTTATGTGGAATTTGATGACCTCGAATGGGAAAAGCGAGAATGGGTTAAAGTTTATGAAGATTTTGCAACCTTCTTGGTGGAGTACCAGCTGGTCTGGGCGAAAAGAAAGGACCCAAGCCAGACTCAGGGATCAAAGATCAAACAAGTTCAATGGCCTGCATTGGTGAGATACTTCAGCAATTGCATTTACAAAACTATTTTAATCTCTAATTCTGTCCTCCTTAGGAAACCATCTAGGTTATTTGAGTGATGGTGAAAAGTGGTGAGCATGAGGGGTAGGAAAGTAAGAAAAGAATCAGAAAATACTAATAGAACATGCTTGTGTTGGAAGGGTGGGAGTGATGTGATAAGTCACTCATCTTAATTTTTTAATCAGTTTAGAAGACTGCAAACCTAGTCTCTGAGTAAATGATAGAACTAATAGCACTTTACTTAGTCAAAATATATTACAAATATGAACTATTTACCAGTAGCACATCTTGCTGCTTTGTGGAACATTGAAACTATGGTGAAAAATAACCCCTTAAACTTGTGATATCTTCTTTGTGTGAACTGAGTGTATCTAGAATTCAGGTCAGAGTTCAGAAAGATGAAGAAAGTGAGCACAGATCAATAAAGTAAATAGTGATTGCTTGCGTGGCTTTTGAGATGATACTTGACTCTTAATTCTGTCTGCACTGATGCCCAAACATTAAGGCTGCTGAGAGAACTGCTAGGAGGTTGTATCTGTTTTTGACACACCTTTAGATAAACTTGATGAATACTGAGATTATCTAATAAGCAGTAAACGTGTTTGGTTTTTTCTCCGAAAAAACTAGTCGTGCTGTCAGTCTTCAGAAGAGCCAAATAGATGTGAGGTTTCAGGAACCTAGTCTATCAGATGTGTTTGTTTTGTAGAGAGATGGGGAAGATTTCTCACAGACTGGCAAGAGGAAAGGGACTCGAGCAAACTTGTCAAAATGGTGAAGATGGGAAGTTTTAGATATATTTGATATTAAGCTCAGTGTCTGTAACTTCACTCTTGGGGTTTTAGAAAATTTTAGTCATCGTAAGTTGAGATGATGATATTTTATTTCCTCTGGACTTCAACTATATCTGTGTTTCATTGAAATATTCCCTACATGCTCTCATGTACTTGATGACTCATCTCGCTTGACGAACTCTCTAAAATACTGTTGCATGATTATTTTTCTGGAGCTGTGGTTGGAACTGCTGTGCTGAAGGTCTTGAAGCAGGCTGTTCAGGGAAACTGAGTGGTGGCAAAGATGCATGGACAGTTCAGGATGGACTGCCTTCCTCTTCAGTTAATATTTCCACTTGACTCTCCTTACATGTTTGTGCTAATGTGCTTCAGTAAAACAAACTTTCTGGGTGTACAGGCCGTTTTGTATATTTGCTTGTGCAGGCAAATTTTCTGTTTCGTGTTAGGAGTATATCCTTGAGGAAGAATTTTTAGTTGCAGGGAGTCGTGTCATTTTCTCTTTGAAACCACCCATCTCATAGTTTGAGATAGGCATTTTAAAATCTGTTAACCACTTAGAGTACTTGAATACTGAGTTCTGTTATTTTACATGCTTTTAATCTCACCCTCTAAGATAAAGATCCTTCTTGGCTTTGGAAGGGGTGTATTTCAGCAGAGTAATCTAGTCCAGCTGCTGATCCTGCTCCCAAGTTAAGTGTCCTTACTAATGTGAGATGTTTTAGTTGTACCTTTTTCTCGGTGCAGATGCTTTCAAATTTTTGCAGATGCTGGTCCAGCAGAAGTTATAAATTTTTAATTCTTGTTTTAATATTTAGGTTTTTGAAGTAGCCAATAGGCATGAGAAATAAGTTTGCAAAAGATACACCTCCTGCTTTTGCAATTAAAAAATTGAAATCATATGATCCAAAGTGGGCTTGGATAGTTTTTTGAGTAATAGTTTCTGGGTGTTAAAGATGACAAGTTTTTAGGATTTGTACTTGGCCTACCTACAGATGTTCTAGCAGTTGTCTTCTGAGTCAAACCCTCTGGTCACTCATTCTAGAAAGCCCAGCTTTGAGGGGTCGAGCAGTTATAGGTTATTAAACCTAGCTTGACCAGATTCCTTCCATAGAAACTTCTCAAAGTTCTGGTGTGTATCAATAGCTGCACTTCACTTTGCTGCGTATACATTAGCATACAAAGCAATGTCTAAGTATGTTTTGTGTAGTAATTCTAAAGGGTCTTTGCCTTTTTTGTGCGTTGAATGGAAAATACTTGTTTATTTAGATGATCATCACCTGCTCTTCTGTTGTTTGATCAACCTGCCCTATCTACTGTATGGTCATCAAACCTGATCAGAAGACAAGGTCTGTAGTGGGGGGTGTGTGTACTGCACAACTACGGATTTATTTTATTACTCAACTGCGTGGTACAATGTAATCTCCACTCTAGTGAAATTGCTAGAATGCAAGTTGGTCACAAATGTTTGCTGTTTTTAAATCCCTGAGGTGTAGCTGTTATTGAGATCTGTTTACCTCATGTAATTATATTCTATGACGTTAGGCTCTTAGGCCAGGTTCTTGAAAAGGGAGGAGATGAGAAGCACCGCCTCTTTCTTTTTGCTTAGAAACCAGCTCACAGAGGAGGGACAGTTTATCCCCTGAATAGTTTCTCTCATGATAAGACTGCAGTTTCTTTTACTAGGGCTCCTGTCTCGTTCACTCCAGAGGTGAAAAGTTGACTGTAAAGAGCATGGAGTCCTTCTGGCAGCAAGATGCTTAATGGTGTTAGGGTCACTGTAATGATGTTGACCAGATACCTGTTAGTGGGTCATTTTGCAAGTCTGTGAAAGAGGGGAAGGGAAGTACCCTAGGTTGTTCATGTTGTAATCAAAGTGCTTTTCCTTCTTGTCAAATAATTTTCTGGAAAGAGTCGAGTATTTCTTGGCTGCCAGGCTGACTCGTGTAATTGGAAACTGTCCGACATTGAGGGTATTTACAGCATAGAAGAAAAGACTATCATGAAGCATTGAGAAATGGTGGTTGTGATAAATCATGTCAATATAAATATATTTCAGATATTAGGGAAGAGAGTGTTTTTGATAACACTTGTTATTTACCTCATGTAATGGAGATGTTTTACAGATGGCGATGCAGAAGGAAACATCTCAGCCAAAGGGGTAGCCCAAGAAAAAATAAAAATGTGGATTTTGGTACAGAGTTGAAAGTATGTGGTGAGTCCACATTAAGGCATTAAGAAAAGTAGCATAGGTGAGACTTTGAAATTGAAGGCATCTGCTTAGTTTGGTAAACAAAGAGGGGGGTGCCACAGAGATAGAAAAATACGGGAGTGAGGGGCTAGGAGAATTAGCAGTGCTTCAAAAATGAAGCAAAATTGAGAAAACAACTTTAAGGCAATTGAGATGGTGGATACAAATATTTGATCTTTAGGTGGATAAGAATAGCTGCATTATAGGGGAGTAAATTTATCTCCCTGATGTACAAATAGTTTGGGTACTAGGATCTTAGAGATCAGTGATAAAATCATGCCTGTAACACAGGTCATCTTGGAGTCGTATGCGTATTGTGGTATCACCTCAGCAGCTAACAAGGGAGATGGGAGTAAATGTGCTGGCAAGGTGTCAGATTGGAGACAAGGTTTGAAAGGGGACAGAACAGAGCTATGAGATGTCAGTTTGGATTTAATTACCACCTCTCTAATTGCATATTTAAATATCTAGAAATAAAGCGGAGAGGGAGAAAAAGGGGACTGAGGACACGTGGTAGAGGCATATTGGAGAACAATTTAATAACACCGAAGAAAAGTTTAAAGTGAAACTAACTGGGAGAGGAGAACATGGTAGAAAGCAGTTCATGATTTTTAGCATCAACTTTATATGTTTAAGGCATAGGAAGGTGTGGACTCAGTGTCTTAATTTTGTTGGGAAGAGGGTTTTGGAAACTTGAGTAGAGTGAACTGAAGATTTTTCACTGAAGGTCTGCACATAGGAATGACAGACAGACATTTAAGACAGGCGTTTTAAGAGATGTGCTCTGTCATCCTGCAAAGACAGTAAGGGAAGAAGGGTAATTGAAAATGCAATTAAGATAAAAGGAGTTTAAGAATATGGGAAGTTCATACTTTCAGGAAAAGGAGCTAGGAGTATACAGGAGATTGGAAAGAGAAGGACTGGAATTGGAGATAAGGAGAAGTGAATGGGAGCACACATGAGAGAGTTCTGCACTTAAAACAAGAAAGGAAGAGAATACTGTAGAGGAAGGAAAAGTATTGTGGTTTGACATTTTCCTTTTAAAAGAAACTGGCAGTTTCGTGGAGGGTAGATGTCAAGGAGGAAACAGTTTGAGTCAATCTAATATGATGTGAAATGGACCTGAGGTTCATTTAGCTGGCAGGGCAAAACTTGGTGCCTGGGAAGGTTACATAGAGGCACAGGGCATGGATTAGGGATTTCCTGTGTTATACTGGGTATGGTTTGTTCTATAAAGTATGTATTACCTCTTATACCTACGAAGAAAACAGTGCTGCTTGTGAATTCAATATGAATTCATATATAATAAATCAGAAGAATCTGTAATAAGTTTCTAGTTTGAATATGGAAACAGTGCTTCCCTGGCTTTACAGTATTGACCTTGTCAAACTAACAGATTTGCACCATGATCTCAACTAATATAAGGTCCTACAGTAACTGTATCACTCCCAGTTTCAGTACTAGCATACAGCAAGAACGATTTCTCCTCCAGCTGTGTATTTCTGAAGAGCGTATATTTATAAGAACTGAAACATGTTTCATGCAGAGATCCTGAATATGCTTATCTTCTAAGTCGGGTGGCTGCAGGGGCAACTTGACCTCCTCCCCTGCTCCTACCCCAGTAAAAAAAAAAAAGAAGTCCATTTGTTTCCTTGTCTCTCTTTCTTGGAACAAGTGAAGTCATTGCTAAACGAGTGGCTTGAGAACAGTCTTTCCTGGGACTCTGTCCAGGACTCTGCGAGAATATAGAGCTTTAGCCAGGCTTATAACAAAACCAGGGACAAAGACTGGATCTTCGTTGGCAATGACTAACTCTTCCACTGTGAGAATCTGGAGCTGATTTATGGTGGGCAGTGCCAGTGGCACCTGTGGGACCGTGGGCCTTCAGTCTGCCCATCATGCTAATGAGGAGGTTGTCTTGCAGAAGAATGAGAGGAGGTTTGTTCTGGGTGGTAGTGGATGTGTGTGTTCTGGTCCGATGTGAATGAGCGCATATGCTCATGTGCTGTCTGTTGGGGAACTTGGTGGTAAGAAGGGTTCATGGACACGTGGAGGACAGACTTATTCTCTGACCTTATGTAGCCTTTTCCTCCTCCCTCCCTGCCCCTGTGTCCCAGCTGTCAATTGCAGAATCCTTTTACTTGTCTGCATTCTGCTTCAGCTGGATTGATTTTGTTGGATTATAAAGCAAATACTTATAAGTGCCAGTTTATCGGCATTTGTGTCATGATTAAAGAAGAAAGTGTACAGATTGAACAACAAGCTTCTATGGAGCTTCCAGAGACTCACAAGACAAATCAAATTATTTTTGGGATAATGATGGAAAGTAGAACAAGTCCCTTGTTCATTCGTGTTTATACTGTGATGCGCTACCACTTTTTCACTCTCTCAAGGATTTGTTTTCTTCCTTGTCTTGATGGTGTAATTTTAGCATTTCTGAGTAAGTTTCTCTTTCATGTGTTGGTCCCATGGATCTGATTGATCCTCCTCAAAGTCAGGAGTTTCTGTAGATACTGATAACATTCCTCCTGCATATTCAGTTACTTCACTGCAGCCTGTTCTCCCTCTGCACAATGAAAAATAGAGGTATATGCTACCGGGTACCGTGATTAAATCCGCAGTAGACACTCAAAATACTTTAGCAGTAAGAAGATGTAAGTTCACAAAGGGTTACTGTGTATATGGAAAGCAGAGCAGAGAGAAGAGTTGGTCTCCTGCATCCTAAAAATAAGTGAAAACTTAATGGATGTTTCAAATTTGAGGAGAGGAAGTGCTGTAACTTCCAGGGAAAACAATCAAAAATTGATAGTGGATTTTTTTTCAGCTTCTCCATTCCCTGTGTCAGAATTCTAGTGTTTGTATACCCGCTAACCTGGCAAAAAGATGAGATATATACAAGAGAGGAGAAAATGCTTGGCAACTGTCAGCTTCTTGGAAAAGATTTAAGACACCTTAGAGCTTGAGGAAGAGAAAATGTAACTGACTCAGCAGAGCATAAATGACCTGATTTTTGCTGCATTGTGAAAGACAGTAACATGCAGAAACAGCACTTGGAGATGGTTCAAAGATTACTTTGCCGGAGAGTACATTACTGTAATATTCCCACAGAACATAGATGTCTCGAGGAGTACCGCATCCCGCCTGTGTACTTTGGCACTTGCGTTTTTTAAATTACTGCTTACCGGGAGCCACTGCTCTCTGCACAGGCTTCGAAGCAGAGGCCACTACCCTCCCAGGACATGCTCCAGATGAACAGCAATAAACTGGAATCTGTCTCCCCAGATGCTTTGTTGTGAAATAGGGGTGTTGTCCTGCAGCTGCCCACTCTGGAACTGAATGATGGGAGAGGAAAGCCTCACTGCAGTGCTGACTTGTATGTGGCTCTAATAGTTTTTGTGCACTTCACACTATTGCATTGTTCGTTCCAAAGTTTTTTGTCTCAGGGTGTTGGCTAATGGCAGATTTGTACATTATTTTTTTGTTTTTTACTTTCTTCTTGTTCAACTTGCACTTCTACTTGTGACTGGAGTGACTTAGGGTACTCCAGAGGTTGATACAGGGCCCCACAATGTTTAATGTCTTCATAACTGAGCTGGATGGTGGGATCAGGGGCCCTTGATAAAGTTTGCTGATATCAAAGTTTACTGAGAGGGGAAGGGGACACTTCAGAAGGGATAACCACCCTGCTGGAAGACCTGGATAGGCTGGAAGACTGGACTAATAAGAAGCATATGAAGTTCAACAAGGACAAGTTCAAGGTCTTAGATCTGAGAAAACGTAATCCAGGGGTGCAGCATGGGCTGGGACCTGCCTGGCGGGGGGGAGCTCTGTGGAAAGGGATCTGAGGTGGAAAACAAGCTCCATACAAACGAACAACGTGCTGCTGTGGTGGAAAAAAAGCTGACGGGATGTTGGGCTGCATCAACAACGGCATCAGCAGGGGAGATAAAGAAGTCATTACCCTGTTCTACTCAGCCAGCACTTGTCAGGCCATCCCTGGAATACTGTATTCGATTTTGGTCCCTGCCAAACAAAAACAATGTGGACTGGCTGAAGAGGAGGGTGCAGGGAAGGGCTACAAAGATGATCAAAGGGCTGGGAAGCTTCCCTTATGAGGAAAGGCTGAGAGAACTGGATTTGTTTAGCCTTGAAAAAAGAAGGCTTAGGGGAAACCTCATCACCATGTTTAAGTATTTAAAGGATGACCACAAAGAGATGGAGACTCCCTTTTTTACAGGGAGGCACATGGAAAAGATGAGGGGTAATAGGTACAAGTTAGTCCCAGGGAGATTCCATTTGGATGCAAGCGTTAAATTTTTCACAAGAACAATTGGCCATTGGAAAACATCTCCCCAGGGAAGTGGTGGATTCCCCAGCACTGGATGCTTTAAGATTCAGCTGGACAGGGTTCTGAGCCATCTTGTCTAGACTGTGCTTTTGCCAAGAACAGCTGGACCAGATGATCATTGATGTTCCTTCCAACCTGGCATTCTGTGATTTTAAGCAATGGAGATCCTTTTTATTTGGAAGGATTTAGTTCTGTAAAAGCGTACTTTCATATATAAAATACATAAACCATTTTTTGTTGTTAAGGAGTATGCTAAGAGTTGGTTTTGATGTCCAAACAAAATGAGAGTATTTTCTAGACTTCAGCCTTAAAGTAACAGTAAGCACAAGTCATTTTGATCATATGGGCCTGGGAGTTGCCATTTTGGTGGCTCCTCTAGAGAAAGCTGGTTTAGTATGTCACAGTATCCTGGAGGTCTCTGTACTTGAGGTTCTTTTCTGCTGGTAAAGCACTTCTTGTTCTCCAAAGATCATGCAAATTAAATAACTGGATATTGTTTAGCATCCTTCAGCTGCAGCATTAAACAGCACTCCCAGCTGAGTGTGCCTTTGCCATTTGCACCTATTCAGATAGCAAATAGCAATGAAATCCTCGTAATTGTGCATGTTTCTGTAAAAGAGAGACGTAAAGTTCCTCCAGGTTCCATATTCAAGCTAGACAGTTGAAGCAGAATAGCCACAGTTTCAGGGAGCTCACTGCAGAAAAACAGCTTGCATATCAGTTTTGTAACTGTCGCTGAAATTATATTGCAGTGGTTATCCACTCCTGTTGATAGCCCAGTCAGCTAACTCACAGTGTAGGTGTATCCGAACTGGGCTCACACTTCCAGCTTGAGTGTTGATCTACTCCACAGCTTTGTCAGGTGTAAAAGCTGAGAGCTATGCTGGGTCTTCTGGAACTGACTGGGGGGTCCCAAGCCTTTGATTTTGATTCAAAGCAGTTATGAGAACAAATTTTCCATTTATGCTGAAGAAAACGAGTTGCTTTGTAGCTCTTGAGATTATCTGAACTTCTTCAATGAACTAGAAGGATCAGTTCAACTTTGGAACTACAGTGGTGAGCAAAATATAGGTATGTCAATACAGTGGTTGTTTCAACAACAGTATTTCAGAATTTCAACTTCCACAGCCTGGGTTTCGGAAGAATGACTGAATGCCTGGAGTTTGTTACTGTTTACTTAAATTATGACTTACACATTATAAATACATACATTTCATATATGTGTGTGGGTATGTGTTTATAGGTGTGTGTGTATAGAGATATGCACACATATGTAATATTTTTCTCTACATTATTCAGAACATTTAAAAAACTCTCCTTCTGTATGCCTGTTGAGAGGCTGTACCGTGAGGGAAGGATGTCAGCGTGGTGCTTGTCCTCCATCCAAATGGTGGCTCTCCAGAATGAGGAAAGCTGTACCAGAAGAGTTCCATCCCCAGGCAACTGCTTGGTGTTTTTCTTGTGATGGCAGAGAGGAGCAGCTGGGCTTTACACCTGTCAAATCCACTTGGCAGGTAATTTCGAAAGCCACCCGCGGTTAAATCTCCACTGCTGCTTCTGTGCATTAATGACTTGTCAGCTGTGCGATACTGAAGCGCGGCTCTCTTCATGCTGACTTGTGTAAGATGAGTTATGAAAAGTATAATTAGAGTTTTATGAGTTCCTTTTTCTACTTTCTCAGAATTCCAGCAGCTTCTTCTGGGTTTCATCATGAATCTTGTGATGCACTGTAGGAAGTCTCAATAAACATGTTAAATATATAGCAGCATGGAGAGCCCACCCAATGCAGTTTTTCTGACAAAATGTTTAAGTAGCTTGTGTGTTACTCTTTGGACACGTACGGTGTTGTGTAAATGGAGCCTGTTCTCCTGCATCTGAGGCAGGAGCTTCAAGTGAATGTCTGGACAAATTCAAAATGTTGCTGTCAGGCCCCAACACTGCATTTTGATAGGTTAGGGTGAAAGTTCTGCATTTTGTAAACTAATGAGAATCTAAGGGAAATTTTTTCGATTGCATTAAGAGAGCATATACTTCTGTTCCACCTGAAGTTTGGCTGTTGGCACATAAATAAGGCAACTGCTTCTTCTAAGGTCTCTCTCTCTCTCTCTCCCTGGAGTGACTCAAGAGACTATTTTTGTTAGGTCATGATCACATCACTTTATTTTACCTTCTCCACAGCCTACTGCAGCCTCAGAGCAGACTCTCAGGACACAATGTTCCCTTGATTTCTGGGAATTTCTTCTAGCACATCTTTTCACAGCAGTAGCAGCAGGTATTGTCACTGGGTATGGTCTTCCACGGTTTTGAATAACTAGAATAAGTCATGATGGGTGATGTTGCATAGCTGTATTAAAAAGGGTAATTGACAATGTGGACTGGGGAGAAGACACACAGGAAGGATTTTTAGTCCTTACAGCCCCCATGGTTTGAAAAAGATGTTCGTATTTGGGATAACAAGGATGCTGAGTTCTTCACCTCTAGAGTGAATATGATAGTCATGTTATTGGTTAGGGTACTGGGAGGAAAAGGCTGTCTCCATTATATGATTTTGAGAGAGCCTGGGAAAAGAATCATGTCCTCTTTGCAGGCCAGAGTGGGAGCTCAGTAGTGCTATGGTAGCGATTTTTAGAGTGCTTCTGCTTTACATGTAGGTTCAAAACAATGCAAAACGAAAACGTAACTCCCTTTCAGCTCAGTTTATTATGGATGGGGTTACAGTGGATTTAACAAGTCTCTCACTGATACTGAAAGGGACAGTGCTACCACCTCTCCTGTTTTGGTATTTGGCTTAAAACCCCTTAATTTTCAGTTAGATCTGCAAGCTCTTTCCCATAGGGTGTGTATATATGCTTATGCACACACACAGAGGAAAGACTTCTACACTGTTGGCTCCACTAAACTTTTGTGCAGTAAGCAGTGGTGTATGTGAGAATGAAGTGCCATTTCTTACTATTACTTTGTACTTGAATAGTATTGATCACTTCTGTTTTATTTTATATTTCGTTCTACCATTCTTTGCTCTTAGAGCTCTGCATTTGGAAAAAAAAAAGATTTTTTTTTAAATGGGGTGTTGGTTGTTAGCTACCATTAACAGAAACTGCTTTTGCTGGCAGATATTGCAGACCTGCAGTCACAGAAAAACAGACAAAATTGAGCACTTGCAGCAAAACGTTGTCTTTTTTATTTTAATTTGTCATAGGTGCTAAAGCATTATACTTTGGTTCTATGTGATACGTTTATCATGAACAGTCTGAGTTTTCATAGGTAACAGTTTTTCTTAGACCACAAACAGTCAGACTTCCACAGCAACCTCATATACTGCTTACGTTGCTGTAGCCGTGATTTGATGTTGCCAAGTTTACATTTTAACTTTACCTTTAGGGAGACAACTGAACATAGGAAAGGAGTTCAGGAACCAGCCTATTAGCTTCAGGTGTTTAACCTTCCTGAGGAGGCTAGGGTAGGATGTGTATTTATATCTTTAGTGTACTAACATTCTGAACTCCATTCTCCATTTGTTTGGACAAAGTGACTATCATTGTTATTTTCTCAAAAACAAACTCTTAAGTAGTGAAACTACTGTTCTGTAGTAGTGAAACTAGTGCTCTTTGTGGCTTCACTGGGCTAACAGCAGGCTCCTGACATACTTGCCAGCTCCTTTCTGGTGGGTGTTTATTTGGGAACACGTGTTACTTTCTGAACTTCATGTTGCCACACGGGGAGGATGTCTTCAGTGTTTCTGAAGCCCTTCTCAGATTGGTGGCTCTGCATCTGTCCTGGCTGGGCAGGAGGAATGAAGATGTTGAGTGTCTGCAGGTGCTGTCACTGGTAGGGAAGAGGAGTACTGTGTGATTAAGCAGTAAGCACCGGCTAATTGGAATTGTGAGGGAGTGCTCACGGAGAGAGAAGGATAGAGGAAGACGTGGCTTGGAGGCACAGGTTTGTTTCTTCTACTGAGCAGTTTTCTTTTTCTCTTTGTTTTTTAATTTTTTTTTAAAAGTAGAGTTTTTATTTTACAATCCGCATCCAGTTGCCTGCAGTAGGTTCCAAATCCTTTGTCTCTGTGAGCAGGCAGAGGCCACGGCTGGGAGCATATTGTTTTACCACTTCCTTTCTCGTACCCTCGGATTAACATCCTTCCAGCTGCCGGCCGAATCAGGAAGCTGAGTCAAGGGCCACAAATGGCAAATACACTCTCAGTGACTTCTTAAAAGAAAAACCAAGAACTTAAACTGAGGATGTTTGTTTCTCTTCTCAGTGTGTGTCCTGCTAGGATGATGTCAGTTGTAAATGGGTGGTGAACACACTCAAACCATTTGATTTTATGAAATTCAACAGGGATTGAGAAACAACTGCCTTGTCATCTGTAGTGTTACAACAGCCCTGCTCTTCACCCCTCTGCTGCACTGAATACTCGCGTAAATGCTAGAAGGACAAACTGGGAAGCTTGGGTTTACATTTGGATTTTTTTTTCCCTATCTTAGCTGCTCTTCCTTCAGTAAAGCTTGAGATTACTTCAACAATAGTAACTGGTAATTCTTTTAAGATATTTTATTTTCTTTTATTTAGTACGCATTGCACATTTAAAGCATTATTACATAGAATATCTTTCATACTGGAAAGTGAATCAGTGTGAAGAACTAAAAATTTAAGGCTGTATAAATTCTTTAGGGACCAAAACAATTTCAGAAAAATATTCATTAGACTGTGTAAACGATCATAACAGTCTGCTAGTGATTCGGGAATAGGTCTGTCTTTGAAAATAGTATCCTTTAGCAGTAATTAATATTTTACTAAAGAAACAGGACTGACCTAATCTCACCCTGAGTAAGTCTGACTTTTATTTACAGATAGGTGATTTATTAACACAATTAATGATACAATGTTTATTTTTTTGTCTACCAGTTGTCATAGGGTCCACACCAGTCATGGGTCGAAAAAAGTATTTTATTAAGCTTTTTGGTCTTCTATTCGCTGCTTTCGTGTTCCGTTTTGATTCCTTTATGAGAAAGACTTGGTCTGTTAATTAAGCAATTGTTAGAAGTTTACGTGAAACCTGTCAATATTCAGTTTTTGAAGAGTATGGTTAATTTTTTTAATTAAACAGTTCATACATGTAATGCATCGTTCTGAAAATCTCTTGACAGAGAACTTTAATTTGAAATTTCTCATCAATTTTGAGACTAAGACTTTAGGTAAGTAACTAATTTCTCTTAATAAGTGATGCAGAATTTTATTTCTGTTCATGCCTTTAGTTTTGGATGTCTTTAAAAAAAAACTTACATATTTCACTTGTGGACTTTGCTGGGATTTTAAGAGCATATACTGAATTGTTACAAACAATATTAATACCATCACAGGAGGAATAAAATGCTGATTTGTGGGGTGATTGAGTGGATGCCTTTGGAACCACTGAAAGATTTAGCTGAGTCCTGAAATGAGTGGGATAGTGCTACTTATTGTTGGCTGATGAATTTAGTGATCTTGAAAGTATGGTAGTAAAGCTGTATATTAAACTGATTTTTGTTGTATTCCTATTATGTGCTTTATAGAAACTCTTTTACATTAATTTTGCATTTAAGAGTATAACTAACTTCTTAGAGAACAATGCCCCTATGTATTTTGGTCTGTTTGTCTGGAACAGGTGGTATATGTTGTAACCACTATTCTAGGGAAGGCTCTGGTACCAGGCTAAAGCCTGTTCATTTTGGTTCCAGTATTTCTATTTGTCCAGTTATGGTTTAACTGATAATACCTTTGCTACTCTAAATTACAATGCTTTTAGTACTCTTGGTACTTTAATTATTTTAAGAGATTCGTAAAACTGCTTTATTGCTTTTAATTTTAAAGCCAGCTTCTCTTTCATATCACGGCTATTGAAAGCACTACAGAAATGCCGGGATATATATTTGTAGCTTACAGAAAGATAGTTTGAAGATGCACCAGAACACATTCCCTTTCAGGAATCTTGTTAGTAGTGGATTGGGTACACAGAGAGGTCTTTGATACCTCTGTAAACTGCCAGGATCAGCTCTGTACTGAAGTGTGAGGCAGGGTGCTAATAATTTTAATCCTGCAGACTGGACAGCACCTCCAGCTTTCAGAGTGTCTCCTGTAGATTACTTAGGACAGACCCAATCAATACTGTTTTACTTTTTGGGTAAGAAGCATTTACAGGGTAATTTGAGAGCTGCTAAAGAATTGGCTATTGATGCTTAATTGGCACGTTGAGTGATAGGTGTTTGTGCACAGTCATCTTATCTTCTAAGACTCATGGTGCGATTAATTTGTGTGAAGAGAATGAGAAATATCTAGGACAGTATTAATGGTTATGGGGGAATTAAGTCAGAGAAGCCATTTGGAACTTTGTCATACTGGAAATAACAAGAATCAAAAACTGTATCACTGTGTGTATTTATTTAAGTACATAGGCTTTATGGATGTTTTCCTACTTCCCAATAAGATACTAGTTTCTGTCCTGTGAGGGGCAGAAAGCAATTATGGGTTTGAGATGGCATCACAACTCATTTGTAACAAACTGTGACTTCTGCCAGGCATCACCTAGGCAGAGAGAGTTGTGTGAACCTCAGTTGAGCATTATCCAGTTTGCTGGTGAAGGTGGCTGCAAACAGCAGCAGTATTTGATTAGTCAGTACTGGTGCGGTCCTGGCAGAATGTTTGGCTTGATTTGCAGGCAGAGTTGGCAGGTGATTTTTATAAGCCTGACCAGTATAGGCATCACATTGAGAATCTGCTGTGACTCCACTTCTTTTGCTCCCTCTCCAAAGCATGGTCAGGTAGAAACGCAGCTCTGCTGTCTGTCTGGATGTGCAGGGATTTGAGTTTCCTTTAGATGTGTGTGGTTTCAGATGAGCTCTTCTTAGGGAAGAATTTATGCACTTTCCATATGCTCTCTCATTAACAGTTTTGATCTTCTGTCCTTTATAACCTATATCTTGGCAGTTAATTGCCTATGTAAGCACTGTGGTATTCATTATACTATAAGGTTATGCTTATGAGGGGCTTGATGGTATTCTTAATTAATCATATGTTTTTCTACAACAAGCTATTTTCCTGTGTTACTATCAAACTACCCAGTGAATCATGATTAATTGTATTTTGGCGTGTGGCTCTGAAATTGCTGCCACTGCCGTAGAATGTTGATTTCTACATCTTTGGCTGCTGCAATTGCGCAATCTTTTAACGACAGTCGTACTTGGAGTTCCTTCAATTCGAATGACATTACTGGCATACGTGACATTGTATACTCAATTGTTTATCAGAATAACAGCTGTACCTTTTATTTGGCCTTCTAAGCCCTCCTCTGAATATCTAACCAAGCTTCCTTTCAAAGTGGCAGAATGGCCAACGTCATCTCCTTAAATGTTACAAATGCACGTACAAAGTACAAATGGAAGCAGGAAGGGCAATGCTTCCAGACATCCAGGCAGGGGACATTAACACTCTTGGATATCATTTAACTTTCCTATATCTGCCTGCATATGACATCTCAGCTGCTGAAAGAATTAGAAAGCTGTAAGTTGTCCTGTGCCTGCCTGCCCCAGGTCTTTGTGTTATTTTAAGCAAATTTTGGATGGTAGGGGAGGCAGAGTGCCCTTTTCCATGGTTTTACAGGATTCTGAACACTTTTTGTATATTAATGGTATTTCAACATATGCTTTACTCTATGTGTTTACACTGTGGCACTGTTTTTTGCCTTTTCTTTTTTTTAAATTAAGTAATGGTGTAAGGGAAGTAGAGGTCTGTTACTTGGCTGTGGATGTTTTGGCACAGTGAGACTAAGAAAGGTAGTTAATAGCTAGTTACTTTTTGTTGGGGAAATGTTTTCCTTTAATGTATGTGGACCTCTTTCACTGGCTTTAACTACGGTCTTAGCTATGTGCATTGGGAATTTAAAGCATTAGCTGGAGTTTGCTTTCTCAGTACAGTTTCAGTATAGTTCTTTTAACTAATGTAATCCAGACTTTTGCTATCCGCCTTTAGAGTTTGTCTTTGAAATGAACTAAAAGATCTGTTTATTTTCATAAATGAACGATGAAGATGGGAGATAATGGAGAAGTCATTGCAAGATTTATAAAACACGGTAAATTCTGAATACTGTTGTTCTGTTGGCCAGCAATAACATTTTGACTGTAAAAACAAAATGGAGGAAACTCAGTAACTGTTATTTTCCACAAGAAATTTGATATAAAGCCATTAGGCCAAAACAGATACTTGCTTCTCTTGAAATTCTTTTTTTAACTGTGATCCAAAACTGTGATAAGTCAAAGCATTTTGGTAACTATGTATGCGGGTAAACCCAGTAATTTTAGTTTATCAGAAACTGAGACTTGTTTTCCATAACTAAAGCAGATCAGTGTTCTTTTTTTCCCCCCTATTAGAATAGAGGAAAAAAATTAAAAAATTCCATGTGTAAAACGATTTCCAGCCCTGTATGTTTTCAGCTGTTGTAGTTCTTGACCAGTGTCTCTATTGTGCTGTTCAAGCCATTTATTCTGCATAGATTTATTTTTCTGCAGTGTTTTGGGTGTCCTGTGTCAGACTGTAGCTTGGAACCTCCACTGAATCTCCTCCACCCTCCCCCTTCTTTGGTAGCTTTAATCAGCTCACCAGACCATATTTCTGTCTCTTCTGCCATGGAGACAAAACCTGTGCTCTCTTTGTTCTTTATTTTATTGCTGATTGAAGTGTCTTGCAGGTTAATCACCTTCAGAGGGATGAGCTTGCAAATGGGAGCAGTTGTAAGAGTGGTGAAAATAGTCTAGGTCCTGACTGCAACTGAGCGATGAAATTCCAGAGCAAAAATTCCATCTCTATCCTGTATGTGGAGAAAGGCCAGAGTTTCCAGCACGTGGACATGGACTCTGAAGTGCTCTACTTTGAGATTATCAGGGCAGTTTACAGATCCGAGCTGTTTATCCAGACCCATGCAAGCAATGATTTGTAGCCTGTCGATAGCTTTAGGCTCAGCTTGCAACCATGAAGGCAGGAAATAAAATTTTATTACTGACAAGTCATTCTCTTGAGTACTCTTGTGGCAAGAGGTGAGTTCAGTTGTGCTTTCTTATGATCCCTAGGCACAGAAATAGTAAAGACTTCATCCCCTTCCCCCTTGCTCCCTTTGTCCGATTTCCAATTTTGATAGATCTGAGCAGTCATCCAAAAATTCGGTTAGACATTACTCTATAATTTCTTTTTTTGTCTGTTGGGATTGCTGCTGAGGTTGTGGCTCACTATTGGAAAAATGATACTCTCAGTAATGAGATAGGTGTGAAAGCAGTGGAGTTGTCTACTTGAACTGCTTGTATTTGGTTCTAAGCTATGACTGGTGCCTGATTTAATTTTCTGCTGCTGTTTGATAACAGTGCCAGCAATACTCCTGCTTCTGGAGCTGTCTGAGGGGTTTGTGTTGGGATGGAGCCTGCTGGCAGGGGGAAAAAAGGGGTTTTCTCCCATTTCAGCATCAGCTTTTGTTTGTCTAGATGGAATTTGATAGCACGTAAGACTGAAGTCTCCGACAGTTGCTGCTTTACACATTTCCTACGTGTAGGCAGAATGAGGTGTGCACTAAAACGTAGTGTTTTTTCAGGCAAGTGGCTGACAGAATACAAGGTCATCATCTTCCAAATCCAGAGAACTGCTGCAGGAGCTCAGTGGTGTCAAAAGGGGGAGTCTTTGTTCTCCCTGTTGTCTTCTCTGCAAGAAGAGACTGAAGGCAATTGAAACAATCTGCTCTGTCACCAGAGCACCTATATGGATCATACCTGTTGTAGAATAACTGGTCGTAGCTATTGTTTCCGTTACACTTTTGAAAGGAGGATTACTGCTGCCACAGAAGGTTGCAATCAGAATACAAGGGAGTTCAGTGGGTTTTTTCTTTTGCTCCTTCTTGTTGATATTTTCCTGCTGTCATTTATGCCATTCTTGGACAAAAGGATAGGAGAAGAGTTCCTTGCCTGGATTCCAAGTGGAGTGTTGAATAGAAGAGTGGCTACTGAAAGGGAGTATGTTTGTTTTTGTAGAGTCCCATACTACCAGTCATGTACGGCTCTCATCAGAGCTCTGGGAAGAAAAACTGAAAGCAGGAAACCCCCCCGGTACTTCCGCAGAACAAAGGCTGAGGAACTGGGGTGATGGTTGTAGGCAGAGCAATGCTATCCTTTCACAAATTCTTCACGGTATAATCTAGGTTTTGAGGTATCACTGATCCTTTTCCTATGATGTGTACCAATTCCTCACTTCAGGCACATGATGCTGGTGGGGTTCACTGTTCATCTCCATTCTCCTTTTCATCCCCAGTTAGCTTCCTCATTTTGACAGGTCTTGTGCAAGAGTCTGTTTCACAAGACTTATGACTGTCTAGGGAGGTCATATCAGTCAGATTGGAGATGTTCTCCCTGGAATATAGAGTAGGCTTTTCATTCACAGATTTCCCAACCCTAGGAACTGAGCAGTGAGCTGCGCAGCCTCTTCTTAAGGGGTTTAGAAGAGGCTAACCAGATTTATGAGGAAATTCAGAGTCATATGTGACAATCTTGTGATAGTTTCTTCCTGTGGCTGTAACAGACAAAAGGTCAGCAACACTTTTGGATCCCGTGCACATAGCCTGGTTTGCCAGGGGAATGTTCTTTGAGGTCAAGTTACATGGCTTACAGTGCAGACACCTCATCCTCTGCCACCTCTTGGTTGCCGGAGCTTTGTTTTAAAAATAGTGCTTCTTACAAGTTCTTCTCTGTAAGGGCCCCCCCACTAGCTTCAAATCTCATTTCTCAATGTGCTTCCCTTGTAGGAACTCTGATTCCACAAGCTGCTGAATCAGCTGAGGATCCAGCTTCAGTAACCTTAATTTTGTAAAGCAACTTGAGACCAGAGTGGTCTGGACAAAAATAAAAAAGGCAGATGTCACAGACATAGACAAAAAACATCAACGTACCATTTGTTCCTTCTCTCATCCACTTTACAGTTCCTAAGAGCCATTTGGCGTTCACTCAGTGTCCTGGATCTCTGTTCCCTCTTGTGCTGTTCAGCTGTGTTTTCAAGATGCTGGTACCTGCCGTGTGTGGGGTGCGTGCTCCTCTTGCACCTGCGCATTCCACAGGAATCTGTCCAATGACAGTGGAACCAGAGCTTTGCATTTTCTCTGGAGTACAGGATTGTTAGCAGAGCACCTCTCCTTTAAGAAATCTTCTTTCTCCACAGGGGCATGATGTTTCCATTGTTCAGTAGCTCTCCACAACCCCCTTTTCAAAGTCGAGAACCCTGCTCCAGTGCTGCCTGTATGCGGTTGGTCACAGCAGTTCACGGGACACACAGTATGCAGCTGCCTCCAGAAAATGCTTCACTAAAGCGATTTGCATGAGACAACTTGTGTTCAGTCACCTGACAAGGGTGCAGTCTCCATGGCCTTTGCAGCTTTGCTGTCTAGCTAGTAACAAAGCTGCTGGAAGGCATTCAGTGAAGGGAAGTGGGTTGTGGCTGCTTGAACAACTCTTCTATCTATAGCCGTGTCCCTGTGTGGCTGGAGAGGCTGGCAGAGACTCTCACTTGCTGTGAGTCACGGGCTGACTGTTCCATGATCCTCTCAAGTATCCCAGGATGGGAGCTGACTCCTCACAAAATCCCCTTTGGGGGTTGGTGGTGCAATCCCCAGCATGCTGTGCTCTGACACGTCACAGGAATTAATTACATCTCTGGTGGGAGCATTTGCTGGAACTTTTAAGCGCTTGAATATTACCACAAAGCCCATCATGCTCCTGTGATGCTGAACGTGATGCTTAAGCCTCTTGTTCATCTTCATTTTGACAGAGGGAGGAGCATTATTTGGATGGGAGGGGAATCAATTACTTGGTGAGTGTAAGCCACTCTCAGCAATATATTATAAAGATTAGTATTTTTTTGGATGGTGCTTGTCCCATATATTAACAGTTTTTCTGTGTGTTATTAGTGGCAAACCCATTGTACGTTGGTATTTATGGCAGCGTGCAGGCCGTCTTAATTTGACAAAGTTCTTATTCAATGTAAGAACAGAAAGAGGCAAGAAAAGACTCAGCTAAACACCAAACCAGCATGGTGATGTACCATGTCTTGAATTGATGGAGGGCAGGTTGGGGAAGGGATTGAAAAAATAGAGGTATACAGATAGATCTGTAATTATATGGATAGTTCTGTTTACCAGGGCATGGAGTGCTCAAGACCTGTATGTACAGGTCGTGTAGTTGACATTGTCCTCTGATGTTAGCATTTTTTTTTGGTGGGGAAATGAGTTCTAAATTTATATTCACAGGCCTCAAGTATTGCTGCAGAAAATTGTTGTAGCCGTGTAAAATATACACACAATTACTGGCTGAGCTCCATATTAATACCAGTCTCAAAACATGTTTTTTGTCCCGGTTATTTATTGCTTTACCGGAAAAAATCCTCCACAACTTAGATCACTGAAGCAGAAAGTTGAACTCCTTGCTAGTGAAACCCTTAAATTCTAGGCAGCACGATGGATTCTTGTCATTTGAGTGTCACATTATACCATAAGAAGGAATTAATTCATTGTATATAAAAACATCAGCAGATAAAAAGACCTCATTTAACTTAAGAATTTGTTCTTTCTTTAAGGCAGAAAATACTAGAGTTAGGAAATTGTGCTTTCTCTGGACAACAGTATTCTCTTGAAAATTGCTGAAAGTGATAGGTAAGCACGTAGCAGCTATTTTGAGGGTGGTAATGAGCAGTGGAAATTAATGCATTTTTCATGACTTGTTTCCAGGACTGTAGGTTAATGGAGTCGATAGTGTGTCTTTATTGTAGAACCACATCCTGTCTGGTTGAAAAGGATGGGATTATTAGCCAAGTCTGTCTGTCTCTGACTTTCTTGTCAAGGCAGGAACTGCTTCGTGCCAGGCCGTCTGACAGTGCTGCTTAAAAGCTCTTCTGTCACATGTTCTCCTTTCTACCAAAGGCACAGGCTCACTTTCTGAGGGGTCAAAATGAGTGTTAGAGTCTGTGAAATCTGAAGGTGTTTTTTGGACGTGGTTTTGATGACTTTTGATGTCAGGGCTTTCACCACAGTCTGCTAGGAACAAGCAGTTGATGCAAAACCCTGGCATCTATTTACCTTCCTTTGTCAGGCACCTCTGATGTCTCTTTTGGGTGCTTACATGGTCAAAGCGGATGTGTGTTCACTCAAGGTGGTAGATTTGTAACATCCTTGCTGAGGTTGAAAGGCAAGTTGCTATACGCAGAATTATACTAGAGGTTATTTGCATGTAATATTCAAAGAAGAGCAGGCTTAGAATTTACTGTCTGCTAATGTTGATCTGTTCTTTTGATTTTGGCAATGTGCTGCGTGTGAATCATATTTAATGGCACAGAGAAGGCACTGCGCTCTGTGAGGCAATGAGGCCGTGCATATTGCATCTGTTTGAGTCAGCAGCCAGCGTGTTCTGCTGCAGCTCTCGTCGGAACAGTCTGGAGGTTATTTGAGGGTACAGTGAGTCACAGCGGTGCCTTCTTCACTGATCATTAGCTTACAGGGTGACATGTGCCTGTAGCACAAACCTCTGTTCTTTTGGATGTAAGAAAGTTATATAAAATAAAAGAGGAAAGTGTGATTACTTGAAAAGAAAAAGATTTCTGGTTTTGAAGGGGGAAACCCCCCTATAGTACAAGTACGTCATATTTCTTGTTAGTGAGGGACTCATTTGCAGATGGGAAGATTTCCTTCATGTGCCCAAGGTCAAGCCATTTCATTTCTGTAGGACTTGCACCTTCTTTAGAAACAAATGTAGCTGATGCATCCCTAATACTGCATGTGAGCTGCCTGCTTGAGCTGAGGACAGATCTCTTAAAATGTAAGGCCAGAATATTGTAGGAAGCGTAAGTATGACATTATTTATTTATTAATTCGGGTTGTGGCCACCTCTTTTGCACAGTTCTGTGAAGAACAGTGAGTGTCAGTTCATCCCAATTTCATACAACCATTAGGGGAAAACCTGAAGTGAGTTCAGCTGAAGTGAGAAGTGCTGTCACTTCTCTTGCTAAAGTGGTAAGTGCAGTGAAAGCAGAGAGGCCAGCTGGGATTTACCGTAAGGAGAAAAGCATGCTTCCTTTCAGAACAAAAAAAAAAAACCTGTGAAGCCTGAGTACCAAGGCTTGTCTACCAAAGAATTATGATGCTCATCTGCATAGTCTTTCATCTCCTCCTAGGGACTGGTCTGAACAGTCTTCTGCTAAAAACTGTTCCAGCTCCTGTGGTTGCCTTGCAGCACAGGTTTTTAGTCTCCTTAACTCAAAAGGCATCTGAGGAGGTAGTTTGGTTTTGAGCAAGGTCTTCTCAGTTTGTGTTCCATGGCAGCCTGCCCGAGTTTCTGGTTTGTCAGTTAGCAGGAGCCTTGGCTTCTGAGCAGCAGCACGCTTGGTATTTGGTTTTGGAAGCTCAAGATGGTCTTCATCTCAGGCTATCATTTTGTTTTAGAAGAGGGATATTTTGGAGTAAGAGAATACACGTGGCCCCAGACAGGAGCCCCCAAGCCTGCTGTTCTTCATTCACTTCATTTGGTTAGTAAGTGAAATCATACAAGTTCAGCATAGGCTTATGATCTCTGTGGGATCAGTGTACTTGCCACATGATAGAGTTAATGTAATATCGGTTTCCATTCTGAGTTTAGGAGATCACGGACCAAACAACTCATGCTTTTTAAGCCATTATTCAGATTGCAAAGGCAGCCATTGAAAAATTCGAGAACATTTTGTGTTCCTGTGTGGTTGAGGCTGGAGGATTAAATCACCTATGCAGATTTTAAATCCTCTGTTCCTGAACTCTAGATTTAAAAAAAAACAACTTTTAAATGAATAAAATTGTAATTAAAGTTGCACATGTAATGAAGAGATGCCTGATATTCTTTCTCGGTCATCTCTCAAAATCCAGCTGGTAGGTTGTACTGTTGACATAAAAACTGATGTAAGATGGTCCTTATCTAGAGCCCAGTGATAAATTGTGCATTTTCCATCATTCTTGGAATGCTGAGTGTTTTAAAATTTTAAGTGATGCAAGTCTTTATTCTCTTTTCTGCCCATTGTCCTGTGCTGAGTGCTGGGAATTGTCCAGAACATGCTTATTCTTAAAAACTGGGAAGTTAACTAAGGTAGGCAAAGGGTAGATGAAAAAGACACTTTCTGTGGAATTGTACACAATACTGTGGTGGAATATAGAAGAGAGCACAGTAAGAGATGTAATTTTATAACTGTAGCTGAGATGTAGTTGATTAATTTCTCTGTTATGTGAAATACTCTGGAGTGTCTTTTAGTTACTCTGTATAAAAGTTCTTTAAATACTTAAAATATTCAGAGAGCAGATTTTTACTGTATTTTTGTTGCACTTGAAGAAAAAAAAAGCTAAGCAGGTAGTATCATGGTACGTGGTACATTAGATGTTGATCAGGAATTGAGTTCTTCCTTTCTATCGCTGATGCTGTAAAAATAGTAATGATCAGATATTAATATTAGCATCACTTTGAAAAGTATTTACTTTAGGCCAAGAGTTACATAAGGCTTATTCCTAGTACTCCTCAAACATAATTTCTGCTCCACTTTTAATGCCCAAAATAGTTCTCCGATTAAAAAGCATTAATGATGAGGACAGCTATACCTTTGTTTTCCAGCTTTATAAAAATTCCCATCGATAATGCTGTGTCTTTGGATGAAATTGCAGTTGGGTCCGTCGATTGTTTTACACCAGGACAGCACAGGATTCCAGTGCACTTTTAAACTCTGAAAGAAAAAAAAATATTTATACTAAAAGCCTTTGTTGGAGAATAATGTTCCCCTTTCTGTCCAAAAGAGATTACTTGATAGATGCTTGATGGGATGTTGTTGCCATTCCGAATGCACTCTTACAATCTAGAACCTTATAAATGTTGTCTCTAAATGTTCAGGAAACATAAAGCAAATTTTTTCTTGTCTGAAGTGTGTAGGGGTCTTTTGTATGATCTTGAAAATAATATCAGTGTGTTTTTCTCCTCAGTCTGCATTTTTATAAGCTGCTTTGTTGGCAAACATCCTTTTTGAACAGCCCCAGGAAGTATTTTCATGTGAAGTTCACCTAAGGCAATCAGTGATTCAAAATGCTGTTCTGTGTTGGTGCAGGACACCAAGGTGAGATTTATCAACACACAAAGACTTGGTAAAAATGAAACTGGATAAAGTATGGCTTCTCTTTGGTAAGAACTAGGGATTTCTGATGGTCTAAAGATACTGCATGCTTGCAGATTTCCTCATTGCAAGCCAGTAATTGGTCTGCTGTCTTTTTATAATCATATCATTTGATACTCTCTCTCCCTATAAGCTTTGCCTTGCTAATGTTTTCTTCTAATATTTTGTCTGCAAGACTATGAAGATTTTACAGTAAATTTAAATAAAACTTTTGTATGGCAAAAATTATCTCAAGGTTTTTAGAATGTGTAAAATAGATGCATCAAAATATTCATCTCAGCCATCTTTTTAACTACTGACAGGAACAAGGGAATTAAAACCTTTACTACAGCGTTTTTTCTCAAACAATACAGATCTTTGCAAATGCAAGCTTGTTTCAAGACCCTAGAGTAATACTGTCAACTTAAAATGTTTTGGTTTTGGGCTTGTACCCATCTCCCAGGCAAGGTGCACATTGATTTCATAGAAGTGTTGACAGTGTCAAGTACTAACGGAAACATAATGCTTTGGCAGATAATTTCAAATGTTTATGAACTTGGAATTTGACAAAATGAAGAAATTAATTGGTCAAACTCTCCCATTTGATGTACTACCCTCTATGAAGTGCTGTCATCCAGAAAAGCATTGGTGCCATTCTTAAGAATTTACTTTTGGTGCTGGAATATTACTGGCCCTCTGAAATAATTAAGTCTAAATGCACACTTGATGTTTACCAAGCATTTTAGTATGATTTTAAAGAGCAGGTAATGGCCATGTGCCCTTAATTGACCTTAACTGTGGCCTGCTCTTTCTGTCTTGGCTTTAGCCCTGCAGCATAGCAGCAAGCAGTAGAAAAAGAGTAAGAATAAAGACAAAAGCAAACCAAATTCTGTCACTGTGGAAATGTACTGTACACGTTACCTGGCACAGTGAATGCAATCTGTCTTACCTGAAGGATTGTATAGTAAGTCAGTCAAAAAAAATACTGAGAAAGCAGCAACTTCCCCTTGGGAGGCTCAAATGGGCTTGTGTTCTCCAGCTTGGAAGAGGGCTGATGGTAGGGTCAGAGTTTTGTGTGGCTCTGAATGCCAGTGAGGGTAACGCGTCAAAAATTATGGCCTTGAGTACCAGTGGATGCCCAGTGAAACGCAGGCACAGCAGGTTAACAACAAGCCAAAGGAAGTACTTTATCCGCAAAGGGAATAATGAAGTTATTGCCTCGTTCCCCTTGCCACTGGATGCCATACTGTGGTGGTAAAAATTGTACGTGGATACAGCAAGCGGTTATGCTGACTGAGGTAGAGGACAATGAAATAGGCTGCTGACTCCGGCTCAGGAAGTCAGTCTCTAAACTGCTGTTTGCCAGTAGCTGCTGGATCGTTCTGTGGACCCCTTACTGTTTGCGAGGAGGGGGAAGTGTGTGTGTGTGTGTGTGTGTGTGTGTGTGTGTGTGTGTGAACAGCTGAAACCAGATAGTGATTCACTCTGACCTAGTGTCACTGCTCATATTCTTGTGAATGAAGAGATGGGAATAACAGTAGTTAGCAGCTCCTTCTGCTGTTACGCACTACTTAGACAAGATGTTACCAGCACCTTCTTTAGGAAATATTCTTCTGAATTAGTGTAGGGAGCTGTGTACGTGGTCAGAGTGGGAATGATGCTGTTCCATTTCACCATGTCTTCCTGGAAGTTTTTTTAATGCTCTCTTGTGCCTCTGCATTAAGGTGAACAGCTCCTTCTATAGTCATTTCATCTTCCTCAATGAAGACAGGATAGATCATGTTAACAGCACACTGTAAAGTCAAACTTCAGTGCCTTCCCGAGTTTCTTTCCTTCTGTTTACTGGCACCAGAAGTTGAGCATTGCTTCAGAAGCCACATAGGTCATAACCTCCCATTGCTCTCTTCACTGTCCTTGTGACCATCCCAGCTTTAATTCTATAGCATTAGCTGCTATGCATGGCTGTGGGTATTTGTCAGCCTAAAGCATTTCATGCCTGAGACTTCAAAGCATCACATGTATTGCAGTGGCTTTATTAAAGTTTCATCTGTGTCTTTGTGACCGGTTAGAAGTATATTTTACCAAGAAAAAAACCCAAACCTATACAGCAAGACCAAAATAATCCATAATTTTCAGCTTGTGATTTTCATGGTTTTGGCAGGAAATCTGTGTGATCCCTTCATTTGGACATGATTTATTTGGAGTTTTGGAAATGCAAGGTATCTTTTCTAGCCTGAATTAGTTTATGCAAGAATAAAACCGAGGCACAAACAATAAAACTGTTTCTGAGGTTTAGCTCCAAAGTCATTGTATGTCAGCCTGTGCTGAGGACTACCACTTGAATCTCTGTGAGGCATAGAGATAAGACCAGTGTTTCATCAGTTCCCGGGTGGCCTTGTACGCACAGAATCTCATCAACCTTGGGCACTTTGTATGAAAGAGTCCTCAGTTTGAATGTACAATTATTCAGAGCTGCTCTGTGCACCTTGAAGAGAAAAATAGAGCTACTTGTAGACAACTTTCAGCCATCAGTCCCTGTTTAATAGACGTGTGCAATCAGCAGCTTTGCAACCGTGAGAAAAAGCAAAAGAATTAGTGAGGATGGCAGATGAAGAAGGCACTAGCTAACCTGATCACCACATTAGCTGCAACAAAGCCCTGCCAAAAAGAGACCTTGAAGTCTCAGGTACTGAGAGAATTGTGATTCGAAGAAGCAATTTTTACTTCTGCTAAAAACCAGAAGTTTGCTCTACTACAATAATCATTGCCACAAAGTTTCCTGAATAAAGTCTTTTATAGGCTGTTTACAAGGAATGATAGTGTGTGATCTTCCTGTATGCATTTGTTGACTGTCAGCCTTCACCTGCCCTCCTGAATGTTCTCAATCAACAGGAATATGCATTTAGCTTTTACGTACAAGGTGCAAATCCAGGGACCTTTTGGTGGAGCTGTTCAGGTGAGCCCCAGGCTATCTCCTGTGCCAGAAGCCGGGCTGTGCAGTTCTTCTGAGCGTCTTCAAGTTGTTGCAGCATGTGCGCTGAGGTCATCAGCACTGCATAAACTGCACCAGGCACTTAAAATTTCACAGGTACTGTAAGTAAACATGCTTCCTGGCATGCTTTGTGTTTCTGATAGTAGTGTGGATGTTTTGACAGCAACTCTCCGTGTTGAGACCTGTGATTAAAAGCTGCTTTTTTCAGCCCCACCTTGGATTGCTTTTGTCAGTCAGTGTTTCTCATGTTTGAGGTTTCTCAGGTGGGGTGATGATCTCTGTGGGGTTGGAAGAGGTTTCTCCAAACATAGAGAAGCATGAAGGGGTGATGCAGGTAGTGGTTTGGTCTGTTGCATCACATCTGCAGTTTTGAGGAAGGCAGAATCTTTTTTTCTTTCCTTTAATAATTCTAAAAAACCCCCTCATATTTGGTTATAAAGTCCTGAAATGTGGTGTGAATGTAACAAATGCAAGGGACATCTGCTTGCTTCTTGAAAGAAACAGAAGCGGTAGATTGGGAAGTTACAAGAGGAACTATAGACTGCAATAAAAGAGTAAATGCCAAAACACATGACTTTTCGGGGAGCTGTGCCAGCATCAGTCCTATAGGAGACTTCTTGTTGGGAAGAAGTGTGCAGTTGCTTACCACCCTCACCCAGGACTTCCTGGCTTTTGCGATAAGATTAAGATTTCCTCACATCAAAAGCAGGCTAGTAAAAAGGATGTGAATTTTTACTACTTGAACACAGAGGAGGGCTGCTGATGTGTTTAACATAAGGGCCCTGTGATGCTATCTGCTTCTGTAGGAAAGAAGGAAACACTTTTAGGGACATAGAGCAGCTTGTGACCCAGCAAGCGGCAGCATCAGAGCCTGGCTGTAACGCAGGCTGTGTCTGCTGGAGCAAATTATATAGGGCAGCTGAGAAGATGGGCAGAGAGTAGTGCCCTCGCCATGCATGCTCTGAGCATTTTCTCTGGACTGTTCTCATATCATCTTCCAGGTATGAGGTCCCAGTGGTGGTCAGAGCTCCCCAGGAGCACGCCTGGCATGCAGTTCGTGTTCCCAGTGCCGCACAGGGCTGAGTGTGAGGTTTTGTTCCACACCGTGGTCTCACATAAAGCTAGTAGGGTCATGCAGGCATGAGTGCAGCCCCTGCACTCTGGTCTAAAGGTATGTGAATACTTTGGCTACATCAGCCACTGTTGCTGTTACTTTTGCAGTATGAACAACACTAGTGGAAATAGTTGAGTTTCATTGACAGACCCTTAACAATGTAGCAAATGGTTTTAAATCACTTCTGTTAAGAGTAAGAAGGTAGATAAACTACAGGTAAGGAAAATAATCTGAGTCAGGAGTTAGTTTCTTTTTAGTTGCATATCATACAAATGGATTTCCATGGTAAGCTAATTTATACAGTACATGGAAAAAAAATTAATCTGGTTATTTCATCCTAGACCTGTGTTAGTTCAGTTCTTAGTATAGGAGCACATCTTTTTCCAGGCATGCTTTTCTGAGAAGCAGCTAATTATGCTTAATGCTCTTCAGTATAACCTATCTTCTTTTTCGTAATCTATTTTTGGGGAAAAAAAAGAGTCACTCATTCACAGACGTGAGTTTTAGCTAGCTAAATTGATGCTGTAGCACAATAGACCTTTTGTTTTAATAAGTGTAAGGATCTTCTGCATAATTTTTTTCTTACTTTAACCATTAAAAAGTTAGCATTTACTCTAACTTGGTGATACCTACAAGAAAAGACACGATGGGATCATTTTATTTTTAAAACCAACCTAATGTTTAGTTTAGTAAGTTTTGATTGGTCCCATTTCACTCTTTTTCTTTATAAATATGAGAATTGGACCATTTAAATTAACAAATGTAAATGTTTCTGAAACTGACGGGTTGTATGGGCTCCACTTTTAGTGTGGGAAAAACTGTAGTTACTTCAGATGTCCCAATGTGGTAACTGTTGTCAAAACAGACTGCCCATGGGAAATTGTTTTGCAAAACTTGGTACGAAATCTCTCCTCTCTGGATTAAATGCTGACCTTCACTGCAGACTGAACAAACTCCAGAGTTGGTGGCTGATACCGTCTAAAATTCCATACGTGGTGCTGTGGAGAATAACACTCATTGTTCTAATGCAAGTTTTTTTCCCCCCCAAAATCAGCTGTGATAATATGGCTGAGGTAGAAATAGTTTCATTTCCAGCTGAGAAGTTGGTCTGTGTTGGTCTAATGCAGTTTAGTTTGCTGTCAGCCATTGTTGGATGTTCAGGTAGTCACAGAACTGCGCTTCTTAGCAAAACAAACTGTTCCTAAAACACGGAGAAGTCTCACGGAAGCCTTCCTGGAGAGGTTGCTTGGTCAATCAGTTCCTTTCCCCAGCAGAGTGTGGTTTCAGACACAGGAGGTAGGAAACGGGTTGAGGTTCCTGGTTCAGAGCGAGACACAATGAAAACTGCTCTGAAACAGCAGGAAGAGGATCCTGAAACGGGGCTTCTCTTTTTAAACGTCAGCACTCCTCTACGCAGCTCCCACTTGCGGAACAGGCAGAGAAAATAACAAGTGATTTAGTAAACATTAGAGTGGCAAAAGTTGTGGGGGAACAGGACTTATTTTCAGACAGAAACTGTGTAGTATGTTAGCAGGTGTCTTTTGCTAGTATGTAAAACCTGGAGGAAGACAAACTGTGTAAGCGTTTGAGAAGACACCAAACCCCACAATCCACCCAAGGGGGCATAGAATCATAGAATAACCAGGTTGGAAGAGACCCCACTGGATCATTGAGTCCAACTATTCCTATCAATCGCTAAACCATGCCCCTTAGCACCTGTCTCCCCATGCCTTAAACACCTCCAGGGAAGGTGAATCAACCACCTCCCTGGGCAGCCTCCTGGGCATAGAGGGAAGCTCTGTAGTAAAAGCTGAAATAGCTGTTTTGTACATAATACAGAATTCGGTGTGTTGGATTCCCCTGTTGGCAAGCTAAAATTCAATTCTTGCCCATGCTTTTTCATTCATAAAGTGATAAGTAAAATACATTAAAGTATATTTATCCTTCCTGTAGGATGCATTCATAGACATCAGTCTTTTGTATGGAGTGTCCTTCTCCTAAATGAGAATTTAATTTAAAAAAAGGATGGGGCAGAATAAAGTGAACTCCATGCACTTTCAGCACTGCGTTGTGTGCAGGCTGAGCACCCACTTTCCCATCTTTATCAAGGCATGGTGAACAAGGTGCTAGCACCCCAGGGTTGCTGTGGGCTGGCTGTCTTCTGCTTTCCAGCCACATGGCTACAAAGCACTATGTGGGGGAGCAGCTGTGCCTCTGCCCTCTGGTTCCTGCTCTGCTGCTAAAAATCAGGTTATGGTTTACCTTGTGCAGCACAACACCTCCCCAGCAAAGTCTGTGTGAATAGATATATAAGTTTGGGTTATTTCTTTCTTTCCCATCTTTATCAAGCTGCTTTGGTCCCCAAAATGTAATTTTTAGCCCAATGTTAAGAGTTCTCTGTTCAGAAAAGCTGGACTGTGCAGCAGAATGCCAGTGTCAATCAATTTCGTGTTTTATATTATTGGAACTGTTATAACCTAGAGTTCAATGTGATGTGTCTGCATTATAGAAAAAGCACTTCTGTAAGAGATCTTAGTTTTCAGATGTGAGAAGTAGACCTACAAGTTATTACCAGATGGGAGAACAAAAAGGATGAGCTTCGCCTTTTCTCCAAAATAATCGTGTCTGAAATAATGTGACTGAAGGTGGAGTTGGCAGGATGGCTTAGCGGGAAGGCAGACAAGTATTGCAGTAACCTGCCAATGTTCTGCTAAATGTTTAAACACCTCCTCATGGCTAAGTGGCCAAATGTTAAGATAACACACATGGTATTGGGAATTACATTTTTCCAGCCTAATTAATTGTGATGTTCCAGTCTTGTGGCTAATTCAATATGTTAATCCTCTTTCTCTCTCCTACTGCATACGTATGAACCAAACTAGAATCTGAGGTGAAGTCCATCACGTTCTGCACAGCACAGCTCTTTGAGTACCACAGCTCTGCTCAGCAGGTTGCTTTTTTCCTACTTATTTGTCTTAGAGGTTTTCTGGTTAAAATTGAAAAGCTAGCTCTATTAGGAGTGGTACATCTGGAGTTGCTGGATGTTTTAGATACCAAATAAATGAGTTAGGGTCACCTTGGCTATTTTTAATAAATGCAGACTGGGAACATTTCTGTGACAAAGAAAATGAGACCGAATGAAGGCAAAAATGAACTAAGAGAAATTTTTACTCATAGCATCTGCTTTAAAATACTGTGTTTCACTTAGAGAGGAACAGCTTTCTGAAGTCTGTGTCAGCGACCAAAAGTGAAGGAGTGGCTGAAGTGTACTGGGGCAGGGGGTGGGGAGGGCAGAAGTGTAGTGGAAGAAAAATCCTCGATATTTTTGTGAAATAACAGGTGGAGTAATGCTTGTGGGAGAGCTCGTGTGTTTTACTGGATTGACAGATAAAGAAGGAATTAAACTGCTAAGCTTTAATAATGCAAATTCTTCTCCAGTTCTGAAATAGAAGTGTCAATCTTCATCCTTAGACCTTAATAACTCCAGCACTACTACTATAACAGATATCTGGTGTCATTATAATGTTTTAATTTCATTTCTGTTTGATAGATCATAAATAAAAATGTGATAATGGAATGAATAGCTTTCTCCTTTTAATTTCTTCAAAGATCAAGAACTTAACTAGTTAAACTTCACTTTCCAATTTCATATGCCTCCCATCTACAAGATTAGTTTTAATTTTGATGTTATAATTAAATTCAACACTCATAGTCATTACATATAAATTTCTTTCACTTCACACTCTTTTCCACCCATATTCACATTCAGGAGCTTCGGTACCAACTTCGTATGAGTTCTTTTGCCCTTCAGCTGAAAGCACATTACTATCCTCAGAAGAAACGTGGTACTTCTAAATATAGAAACCTAATTTAGGTTCTGCTGTGACAACGTGTGGTCCATTTCTTTTTCATTACACTTGATGGGGTATTTATTTCTGAAGTCCATTGTTACTTAAGTCATCTTTTAGCTTGAAGGCAGAGAAAAAGTTGCCAGTAGGGTGGAAGGTGCAATTCTTGTAAACATAAACTTGATTTTAGGAGATTTTTCCATAGCCAGAATCTCTCTGTTCCATCTCCCTAAACTGGAGATTGTATTCTATAATTGAAACCGTTATTATAGCCACCTAATACAAAGTGTCTTCACTTCTGCTAAAATAAACTCAAAATTGTGAATGTATTTTTCTTTATGCTTTTTTTTTTCAGGATTAGCAGGTTTATGGAAAAACTGGTAGGTAAATTTTCAGAGGCTCAGGGTGACTGGGAGAGAGAAGTGAAACGTTTCTAGGCAGATAAGCTAGAGTGATTTTTTTTTTCGTAAGGGAAAGTAGAAGTAGCTCTCCTCCTTTCTCAAAAAGTTCTTATTTTTATATTGATAGCAAAACATCCCCAGTTCTTTTTTGTACCAGAGCAGGATCTAGGCGGGGGGAAAAGGCTGTTTTTTGGTTTTTATAGGCCAAATGACTCTGTGATTCACAGCTTCATTCATTTTATAGATTCTCCTGGAGCAATTGAATGTACGATGCTATAGCACTAAGAAATGGGAGAGGGAGTGTCCCAAAGATTTAGTGCTTGCCCTGTTGTCTGGCTCCATTTGTAGGTCTTGGTCTGAAAGAGCTCTCAGAGAAAAGTAAAAACCTGTCAGTGAGAATTACTCTTTTGTTCCCTCAGTACCTTTCTAATGTAAAGCTTTTTCTTGTTGTTTTGGGGATGGGGAAGGGAGTTAAATTCTTCAAATCATTTTACAGGGATCAGAATATAAAAACCAAAGGGAGGCTTTGTTTTAAACTTCCATGTGCTGCTTGTTTTATATCTTGAATTAGCACAGCTTGAGGATATCTTAAATAGGGGTCAGAAAACCCCAAAACTTTTGAATAGTCCTAGATTTGAAGTCTGGTTTATTGATAGTTTTCTATCAGTTACACCTGGCTTATTGGGCTGAGAAAGAATAATTTACTTTCAAAAGTCAAATGAAATACTGTTACGAGAAATTGAACATGATTGGGAAAATTAAAAAAAAATAATAAAAATAAAGGAGCTGTACGAAGTTGGAAGGCCAAAAATACAGTGTTCTTCATCCTCACATAAGCGTGCGGTATCCTGCAAGTGGTACAAGTGCCCAGAAGTGACACAGGCCAGGGAAGAGGGGAAGGTGTCAAACAGGACAGTGTGTGGGGAAAGTGCACAGCACACAGGGATGTTCTGCTTTGATGCTGCTTAGAACAGGCAGTACTTTTATAAATAAAGTACCACTCCTTCCAGTCATTTTGGGGAACAGTGGGTCCCCAAAGAAGGCCTGTGTTTTCAGTGAGAGAGAAGGCAGGAAGGTAGAGAGAAATTTAACTCCTCAGTTTATTATTTAGTACTTTAGCATTGTACGGAGTGAAACCGTTTTTATCACAACAGTTTGCAAGTTGGTTTTGTGGCCCAGGTGAAAAAAAAAAGCATAAGTGGTCTTGGTAGAAAACAGAGATGTGTTCTTTGGTTTCTAGGTGCGTTTCCAGCTTCCAGGGGGGCTGTATGGTGGGAGTACACAGAGCTTTGCATTCCTGTTAATCCATTGCCCGCTGTTGTGCCTGTTCACTCTTCCTTGGCCTTCTGGTGGTTCTTTTCCTCCCCTCTGTGCTGCAGTTTACATCTTTCTTTTTCATTAGTACTGGGTGCCAGCAGTGTGGGGGACGCTTTATGTTCTAATCTTTGAGGCTATGGCCCTTGCTAGTGAAAAATGGTCATTGCCAGAAAAGGAAACAAACCCTTGCTTGCAAGCATTTCTCAGTTCAACATCTGTGAATCTGTTTTTTTGGTTTTGGTTTTTTTTTTTTTGAGGCCTCTAGCAGTGCCAGATTTGGATAGACTTCCACAGGAGCAGCCAAAGTAGACATCTTTGACACATCCAGTCTGTCATAAAACATTGAACTTTAAGTAGAGGCCAACAAAGCTGGCAAAAAGACCCTTTCCTGGGGGGTTGGGAAGCAAACCTTGTTCTTGAGGATCAGTGTTTGCTTTGAGTGTAATTATGGACAGCATCTGAACTTGACCATGAGACCAGTCCCTGTGGGTGACCACAGCTGAGCTAAATGAAGGGCTGAAGCTCCTTTAGACAGAAGATTTCAAAAGTCAAGGAGCTGATAAGTAGTTGCTATGAACTGGTGAGTATATCAAGGGAGTTTACTGTGCGTCCTTTTTAAGGCAAGGACTTGAAAGAGATGAGAGTTAATGATCAAGGGAGCAGTGGAGGGAACTTGGAAAATGGAAGATTTAATAAAGATGACTAAATATAGTATGCATGAAATCGCTAATACATTTCAGAAGTGAAAGGGGGCTGGGGGAAGGAAAAGGGGCAGGCTCAAGATGTAGCTGGCAATGAGGCTGGATCTTAAACCAGATCTAAGAATGAAGAGAAGGCTCTGTTGGCTGAGGAATTGCAGACTTCTTGGTGGGACTTCTGACGTTGCTGAAGGGGAAGATAAGGAAGAATGTGAAAGCTGAGAAAGATCCCGAAGGGATTTGAGTGGGAGTGGGAAGGAAGGACTCCCTCATTAGCCTTCACAACAGGATAGAGGACACCACATAATGTACCATGGTGGATTACAGATGTGCATACCGGAGAGACAGAAAATAGATTGTCTGATAATCTGAACTGGAATTATGGCCCCTAGAGGAGAGAGCCTAGAGGAGATCAGTCTTACAGCCAGGCTTTGCCCCCAAGGACCTAGAAGAATTGCCTTTAGAGAAGAAGGGTGGTGCAAGCTGGGAACTGCAGTGTAAGGAAACAAGTTTTGACCGACCTCTGCAACTTGCTTTCAGGCTTTAGCTCTCAGCAGGCAGCTGTCGGGGAAAGCTTTGTCTCTGTCTCAGAGTATGGAGAAGTGCCAGCGAGTAGAAGACTGCTAAGGGAGAAGGGAAAGAGCTCTGAGATTAAGGAAAATTATAGTCAGGCATTGCAGTTAGGGAAGGGTTTTCACTGGATGATGGGATGTGGTTACTAAGAAACAACTGCGATGTTGTGTATACATATTGAGGGGCTGGACAACAAAATGGAGAAATCAGAGCTTCTGAGACAAGGTGGGATATAAAACGTCTGAGTATCAGAAGCATGGTAGCATGCTCTTAATAAACAGACTGGATGTATTTAAATTTCAGGAATAACTGAACAAAAGCAAAAGTTGTGCAGTAGTAATTATATGGTAAGCTAGAAAAAATACCTTGGTTGTACAAAGGACAATCTGAAATCAGTTTGGCTCAAAATTACCTTGGAGAAAGATGACAGAAGGAGCAAAGAATTTGTTGTTAGCCCCAGGGTTTGACTTGAATAGGGATAGGGATCTTTGTAGTGTTGTTAGATAAATACTGCTTGCTATGAGATGGTTTACTTTCCCAGGTAGACATGAGAGAACAAATGATAGAGGTAGGGTATTCCTGGATGTAATTGCTGGCAAGCTTCTTCCTTAAACTAGTCACTGCACCACCAGGAAACCAGCATTGCTTCAGACTGCATTTTGAAAAGTAGCGAGCCTATTCTAGAAAATAATTTTGCACTGAGGATTCTGTTTCATTTTATGCTTAATCAGCTGCAGAAAGAGCTGGCTTCACTCTTTCTGCCCCTGTCTAGCTGATCCTGGCAGTCATGCAGCCAAGGCATGAGTTACATCAGCAAGGTGACTTTAGAGAAAATGAGTCAGTCTGGGTGGGAGTTGAGCTGCTGGGTCAGCTGCCAGAGGGAGGAGAGCAAGTGCCTGGAGCTGGTGAGGGTCCAGTGGCAGTTTACAGTTAGTCACGTTAAATGAAAGTTAAAATTGCACCCTTTGTAATCACGAGTTGATTCAGTTTTAAATGCATTAAAAAGTCCAGGAAAGTTGGTTTGGAATTTAGATTTTGAATCTTAGTGGCAAATTTAAATAAGCAAAACTGATCACGAGTGTAAGGAGCCTGAGATCTCATTTGTTTGAACTCACAGACACGTAAAATTTGTCTGAAAACCGAGTTCCAAGTAAGAATGAGTTCTTCTGGTCTGCAGACCAAAATGTAGGAACAGCCAGTCTAAAGAAACACAGTAAGACTCATGCAAGAATCCTATGAGCAATGAGGGGGAAAGAGACTTAATTCAGATTTCTTCATTTTGAAAACTTGAATTTGGTCTTGCAAGTGATGCAAAAACAAATAAAAAGAATCTTTTGTATGGTGAGAAGGGCAGAGAATAACAATAATATTAAGTATGTTTTACTTTATTTTTGGTGAGGATGATGATAACTACAGAAGAAGAAAAGGCGAGATGTATACTGAGAATAAGAGAATGGAAATTACTACAACTAGAAGGAGCTTAACGATCGTAAAATGCTCAGACCAGGAGAAATTTCCATCTCAAAATTAGGAAAGAATTAGTGCTGATCGTAACTATTTTAGCTAATCTTTGCTTCGGGGAGGTACCAATGATTGGAGAAAGTAGTGCCAACAAAAAGTGAGGGAAAGGAAGAATGATGTGAACATTTAAAACACTGTCAGTTTACCCTCACAATGGGTAAAGCTTTAGAAGGCAATTTTGAGGGAGAGAAAAAAATACAATAAGAATCAGGGACATGAGAGGGACATGTACCTCCTTCAAAGAATGAGTTTTAGTGACCCAGTGCCTTTTTTTCAGAAGAATTAATTTTGTAGACAAGAAAGGCCAGCGTGTGGCCTTCAGGTCAGGCATGATCTGCCAAGAACCCTCTTCAGGGTCTGCAAGTAAATCTTCCTGTTCAGCTCTATGGGTGGGAATACACAGACTGGGATTAGTGCGGATGGGGAAGGCTGGTACCGTGCAGCAGTGCCACAATATTGCTGCTGGGGAACAAGAGACTCTTCCTTTTGCTTCTGACCGCAGCTGTTGAAAGAAGCTAGTAAGAAGGCGATGTTGCTCAGAGAAGCTGGGCAGAGGTGCAGATGGCATAATAAAAGCAGACTTAAATACAGCATTATTTTGGGCATGTGTTTCTAAATGCTGTTTTATTTGGTAGAGGTAAGTGACCCTGCAGATACTCTAGAATCATAAGACTGAAAAAGACCTTGAGATCATCTAATCTAAATTAAGGCCATTCAAAGTTGTTATGTCTGCTGTAGAGATTAAGAAATTATTCCTTGCAGCATCCTGTTTTCAGAGCTGGAGACACACCCAGATCTGTTTTCCCTTCCCAGTCTCTTCAGTCTGAATTAATCCATGGTGTTTTCCAAAACTGTGCTCATTTTAAAGCTCTCTTTTGAGCACGTACCTGTCTTGAACAATATCCCAAACTCTGCTCACTTTGTCGTACTAAGTGAGGCTTTATGAATGCTGAACAGAGGCTGTACTAACATTCGCATATCCCAGTATTGTGTTTGCATTTTTACAGCATGATCCTGTTAACTCCTAGCAGTACATCAGTGAATCTAACTTCTCCCTTTTTCTGTAGATTTTCTCCTTAACCAGGTGTTTGCCATTTACTCTTGCGGCTGTTGACAATTTCTGCCTACCTGTAGTGTTCTGAGTGCCGTCTTTTTTTTCAGACCACTTGTGCAGTTTGTCTTTTTGCCCTCCAGTATAATTTGTAGTCCCACCAAGCTGGTTGTTTCTCAATTTAGCATTGGTCTCTTTTCTGTTGTCTGGGTCACTAGTGAAAAAGGTGAGAAAGAGCAGATCCAGTGTAGTTCACTTTGGGAACTGCATTCCAGGTACATATTTTGACATTCAGCTGGCTATGATTTCTGAATGTTTTGGGGGGGATTGTTTGGTTTATTCCTTCTTTTTTTTTAAATGCATCCACCTTAGTTTCATTAGAGTCTAATCTGTTTAGCTTGTGTATGTGAGTATCATAGAAAGCAGCATCAAAGACCTTAAGCAGGATATAGATCTGCTTCTCAAGTCTACTATTCTGTTTGTAAAGGAAGCTTGCTTTGACATAATGTATTGGGTTTTAATTCATGCTGGCTTTTACTCATCACTTTGTTTTCTTTTAAGTGTTTACAAATAGACTGGTTATATCTGCTGTGTTTCCTTCCTTTCCCCTTAATTACGGGCTGCTCTTGTCATCAGCGCCTTGAAAAGCTGCATCATGGACCTGCTTGAACAAAAAGGTTGATCATCTTTGTTCTGAGGCAAGAAAATGCAATTAATATAATTCATCTGGACTTGTAATGCATTCCACAGTACGTCAAGTGACGGACAAGCAGAGGAAGACAGGGATTAGCAGCGTGAACAGCAAATTAGATAGGGATTGGCTTATAAAATGTTAGCTATGTGGTGTTGAAATAGGTGGGGAGGCGTAGTGGTAAAATAGGTCTGGCTACCAATAGTTGTTCACACATTTTGGGAATGCTTAGCGTTTTCACTAAAATGTTTGGAAGGATTGATTAAATTTGATTAAATCTCTAGATGGTACAGAACAGGAGGAGCCCTTAACAGAGGGCAAGGGGGCTTTATGCAAGTGAAACTGAATGTCCTTGAGAAACAGAGTAAGAGGAATGGAGCAAAATGTAGCTACATAAAACGCAAAGTGGTGGATTTAGAAGCAGATGGCAAATGTGAAAGAGAGCTTATCCAGCAGAAGCACTGGCATGGAGAAGCTCTGGGCCTTCTGGCCAGTCAGAGGATAACTGTGAACCTGCTGTGCAATGTTGAGGTGGTTGCAGGCGTGACTCTGGACACACGAGACACATCTCCCTGGAACAGAGGCATGCTAGTGTCCCCCCACAGCTGCCCCTGAGAGCAATTTTAATCTAACACACATAATTCTGGTCAGCCATGCTGGAGAGAGATAAATTCAAACTAGAGAGAGTTCAGAGTAGGATGATGAGCATAACCAGGGTGCAGAAGTACAATTTAACATGGGAGGCTAAGTGGGAGTAGATAGTGTAGACTAGGAACATTGTCATGTACGCTGGTATGAGGGAAATGAGGGAATGTAATTAGTGCTATAAATAGGTCTTGGAGGTAAATACTGTCTGATCTCTGATACAAATGGATCCGGGAGATCCTAAATTCACAATACAGGCCTGAGACATAAATTTGAAAAAAAGCACAAGGGTACCTCACCACTTTCTCACATAGCGCTGAGTTTGAACTTGGAAAATAAATGCATTTCACATTTAGTGGGAAACTCACAAGTGAGACATATTTGTATGACCTTTCAGGGACCCTAGAGAAAGGAGATGAACAAGATCTGGATCATTTCAATTTTATCTTTAAACTCACAGCTGTCACAGTTTGAAGATGAGTGAATTTATAAAAAGCAGAAAACTTGTTATCTCAGAGAGAAATACTTTAAACACCATCTGTCCTGTGTTTTCCTGAAAGGAAAAAAAAAGTGTTTGTCCATCAAGGTTGCTGCTGGACAAGCATGTAGGAAGGCAGATGGGAGAATCTAAAAATAACACAAAGGGGGGCAGGATCCATTATGATATCTAGGTTATTTTCTAATTTATTTACTAGATAGACTAATGGTGTTTTAACATTATTTCAGCATTATCCTGGTGCTGGGATATATTGACTAAAACCTCGTCTGTTCCATCAGACTTTTTATTATCAAGCATAAACTTTTAACCTCAACTTCTTGGTGGTTTATGCCTATAAGGCTTTTGTCTTTGAGAAGTTCTCCCAACCCTATTATTCTATAGAGTCAGGGATCAAACCAGCGTATCAGCAAGGGGATGTCAGTGTAGGAATTCTGACAAAGGCACAATATGATTATAAAAAAAATTGTATCGGGAAAAATACTGCCCAAGAAGGTTAAAAGATAGTTCTGTATATAGTCTGAAACTAGATTGTATCTCTCCGTCGCATAGAGGTGAGGCCCAGAGACTCTTTTTTGTTTTCAGTTGAGTATATACTAGCTGATTGCCTCAGTAAGGTGGAGCCTTTTACAAAGATAATTAAAGCACAATGAATTGATGTTGCTTAATATTTAAGTCAGTGTTTGGAAATATGAAAATATTACTTTTAAGATAAGATACTCTTAGGCTTAAAGTGTACGTGTTTAGGATATAAAAAGGCTGTATTGCAAAACACGAAGACATGTCCAAGTACGACCTTATTCCCAACAGGCTGGGACTAAGAACACAGTGGCACTGAATCCAAAATGAGAGTAATCTCCTCCTGCCCCAAATGGCCTTTCCCTGTTAAGGGAATCCAGAGATGGCCACATAGAAGGCCTCCAGGACTGGCACATGGAGTTCCTGATCTTTTAGAGAGAGTGCAGTAGAGAAGGAGGAAGGAAGAGCAGTTATAGCCTTCTAACAGTTCACAAAAAAAGCCCCACACCCATTCCAGGTGTATTGCAAATTGAAAGCACTACTTGCACAGCTCTGATTCCACCTGACAACTGGTGAAACACACTGCTGTTGGTAAAGGGAGTAAATGTAAAGACTGGAGGGGTGGTGTTGAGATGTCTTTTGCTTCTCAGAAAGTCAATCCAAATTCATCTATAGCAGCTTCATTCCTATGATAATCTGAAGCAGGCATTTCCCTCTTTTAGCTTCTACAGGACATTTTCTTCTAAAATACTGCTCACTATTCTTGATAACTTTTGCCAAGATTTTTATACTTCACCTTTTTTGTGTTCCTGAGGCTTTTGTTATTCCAGATTGCTAAAAAAAAGGGGGCTCCTAGTTAACATACCATTTTTTCATGATCCTTGGCTCTGTTTCAGGAGCCAATTCTACTCCCCATAGAGACTTTCTACTTAACTGAGCTGTTACAGCCTATTCAAGTGACCATTTAATAGCATAATGTCAAGAGTATGTTGCATGTGAAGGGTGTGGCATCAGGCATATGGGGAACATTTGATATTACATGAGTTGCTTGGATACTGTCATACGGCTGTGGGAATGGAAAATACTGGCATGGGTGCATTCTCACCGCTGCCGTAATGGAGGAAGTGATGTCTGAAGTGAGGCTCCCTCACAACCGCACCCTCTTTCGCTTCCAGTGGAGCCAGTGACTTCTTTCCAGGAGGCAGCCCTGGACCGCACCGTCTGCTGGCAGCCAGAGCAGGCAGGGAGCCTGAACTGCAGTGGGAAGCTGAGCCTTCTGTGGCGAGGATGCACCAGAGTTGTTTTGGGGAAGAGCAAACAGAAAAAAAACGCAAAATAAAATACAGCCCATTTAAGAGACAGGAAGCTGACTAAGCTGGTGAATAAGATGCCTTAAGAGAAAGAGCGAGGGAGTGGCAGGGCAGAAGATATTAAAAAAACAGCAGAATTAGGGGAAAAAGAGGGCTCTGGAAATCAAGGATGCACGGGGTGAAAGGGGAAAAGGCGAGACAGGTGTTTAGGCTCTGGGGAATAAAACCAGAAAGGGGCCTTATGTAATGTAAATCTGGGTGACTCTCAGGAAGTGAGATGCGCTCCAGAGAGGCAACTGGGAATGTAGCATGAGAGGGCCAGGAAAGAGTGGGAGGGTGAAAGGTGGAGTCCTGTGCTGTAATGGACTTTAGTTAGTGCGAAGTATGAGAGGGAGGCAGCGCCAGATGCTGAATCAGAAGAGCGGCAGTTCAGTGCATGTAAGTAGCCTGAAGCTGATGTTCTTGATCAGGTTGTTTTTCTGGAGGTGACGCTGGAAGGAGGCCGGATAAATGTGTTACATCCAGTAAGTTCATAGGGGAAGGGATGCAAGAATATTTTGAATGTTGGTGGTAGGGCTTGAAGAAGAGACAAAAGCAAAGAAATGGAAGGAGTTTGGCATCATTGTAAGGGAAGCAAGAAGGTTGAAGGAGTGTGAATACTGAAAAACATGGATGGCACCCAAGTTTAAAGGGTATGATGAATATTGCAGGAGGAGCGTGGGTAAGAACATTATGATCTTGAAGCTGTTGTTCTTGCTTTGTGGAAGACAGAGTCCAGTCCCAAGGTTAATGACTTTTGTGGCACGTTACCATGGCACTTGGAAATTCATATGAAACTCTGGGATTTCACTGTGCAATGAGTTGTAGAACAAATGTGGAATGAAAAGGGTTCCTTTCTCCACAGAATTAAAATTTGATAGTCAAGGGCAAATGACACACAGAGATGGGCAGATGGGAAATCGGAGGCATTGCTTGTGAGGGAAGATGAGTCTTCCATAAAGCAGTGGCCAAGCTACTGTCAAAGTTTCAGAGGTCAGTACAGCAAAGCAGAGTTCTAAGGAGAAAACTGAAAGATATCAGCGAATCAGCTTAGCAGGCGTTGCCAGTAAGCTGTTCCTGAAACTGATAAATGAGCAGGAGTAGGATCGGGAGATGTTTCTGAAAGTGCAGTTTGATGTAATGGGGCTGCTGGGGGGAGGAGCACAAAGAATGGACCTTGTGGGCTGGAGGTGTTTGTGACTGCACTGCGAGTGGATCTGAATGTGTATACGTTTATTAAGGCCAGAGGAAAGGAGGCCTCGGGAACCAAGTACAGGATGAGCGTAGACTGGACTCTGCGCTATGGGAATGGGAAGAAACATGTATGTTTTATAAGATTTATAAGAAAGATCTGCAAGGGTTTCATGTAGCCTGGACCCAGAAGTGAGAGAGAGCAGGTCACATGTAAAGGTGACATTGATGTTACTGGATTTGAGTGAGTGGCAGGGTCACAGCATTGTTGCTTAGTGAACGAAGGGAGAGGGCATGGGAAAATAAGTCTGTTAGAGCAATGCTGTGCTTGAGATGACAGACATCCATGGGGGGATGCCCAAGAGGTTGCTCAGTATTTTGACTTTGTACATATATCTGGAGTTAGAGCACTGTTCTGCGGGTTCTGGGCGTAACAACTTCTGTCTGACTGGCATACTGCAGAGGCCAGGTGGAGAGAAAAGTGTCGGCCTGCTAATGGAAATGGAATTAGGGGCAGGTTAGGATGGGCTAGGAAGAAATGAAGGACAGCAGTTGTAAGAAATACTATTTAGGTAGCTTAGACATGAAATAAAGAGTTGAGTTTATACATAGGATTGGGAGTTTGTAATGCGAAAAAGGGAAGCAACTTAGTCTGAAATAATTTGTCAACATTCAAAACTTGTAGTTTCAGAGGTTTGCAGGTCATGTAAACGCTGGCAGCAAACTCCAGCAACTAAGAACACTTATGCAACACTTATGTTGCCTATGATGACGTTTGGGTTTTTTTTTTATTTAAATGCCAGGCTTCTGTTTTTTCTTTACCAAGAGAAGAATTGGTGTCCCTGTTGCAGCAGGGTCACCGATTCAGCTACAAAAATAGTGCAAATACCAGAGCTGCGATGATGATGTGATGAAGTAACTAGGGATGAAGTAATGGGGAAAACTGCACAGTCATGTTGATGCACACAGCATTAAACCCCATGGTGCTTGCCTGGGGAAGGACAAAACTGATTTTAAACGCTGAAAATATTTTGGAGATACAGACCAAATTTTAGATTGGATTAATTTGACATACAGTATAAAATCAGTTAGCACTGATACACAACTGTGTACTGTACTGTTGGTCACATTCCTCCATGTGTCCAGTTGCCCTCATCTTCTCAGTTGTGAAAAATGACTACTGATGGCCTGGTGAAGATTTGCACAACTGTTTGTCTCAAAGTGAGATTTGCCCACCTCCAAACCCTAAAAGGAGAGTTTAAATGAAGAATTTGCCAAACAAACTAGCGCTTAAAAGCCATTTACTCTTTTATGTGTTGCAGCCTTTGTAGTAACGATTGTTTCACGCACATTAATTCCTCTTTTGGACTTTGGTCGCTGCACTCAAGCCCGCTGTTTGAACTCAGTCGGTTTGCACATTGCACAAATACGTAATCAGAAAGGTAATTTCTCCACTGACGTGAGGCTGTCCATAGCTCTGCTGTGTTATTTCTTCAGGTGTAGAACACGAAACAATTCTGCTTGCTAAGCAAATGTAGGGCAGCACCAGAGGAAGAAGATAAGCAGAAAAACGCTAATTTAAGTGATGAGGACTGATTTAAATAGCTTTCATTTGTTTTATAGGTTAAATATTTGCAAGATTTAGTTGTGATTTTCCCTCAGCAGCAGCACCGCACAGCTGCGTGTCTCAGGTGCAGTGCGGGGAAGGAGCGGGGTTTACAGCTGCAGGGTCTTGCTGCCTTCAGGAAATGAAAAGAGGAGGTTACGGCAGAATCCCTGACCTGTCTGTGCTGTAGTTCCCGGTGTCCTTGCGGTGTTCTGGCAGCACTGTGCCAACAGCCTTCCAGCAGGGCAGTGACTCACGGCCCAGGCGCTGGCGGGTGGCCAGACTGCACAGACCGGGGTGGCAGCTGGCCTGGTTGCAGCCCCTGTCCGCACCAGCAGCCTTGCCCACGCACCAGCCGCCTGGTGATCCACTCTGTGCTGGGGTGCCCAAGTGAAAACCCGGCCAGTGTTCCAAAGGGGAAAAAAGAAAAAGAAAATAAGAGCAGCTCTTGCAAAACTGTGCCAGGACGACCCAGTGTGCCTCCGCCTCAAAGCAAACAAAAACCAAATAAAAAACCTTCAGCAGAGGAAGGCAAAGCCCTTCGCCACCTGGAATTTTTTGTGTGGTTCCTGCAAACACAAACCCTGCAGTGTTGCCACCCTCGCATGCATGGCCTGAGCCTGAGTGTGCTGCTGTGGCACACTGGAGGAACACACCATCGTAGTCGAAGTTACGACTGCGATTTTAGGAAGGGAATGTTTGCATTTTTCCGTCGATTTTCATGATTATCTGTAGTTCTAGCGATTATCTGCAAAATAGGGCGCAGTGTGTTACCAGCAATACATGCATCCTGTGGCAGTGAGCCAAGACAGTAATTGAAGGTCAGGGATTGTTTGCTGAGTGCAGTTCAGTGTGCTGCCTGATTCCATAGGGGACTGGCAATGCCAAAGAACAAAGGCAGCCCTGTTCTGCAAGCTTATAGAATGGCTTGTTTGACAGAGTTCAGGCCCAATTGTGAGACGAAGCAAACAGTAGTTGGAAGCAGCACTGAAATAATGCGACTATTAAATAAGCCATTCTAAAGTGTAGTATTTTGCAAATGTCATAACCACACATGGATACAGTATTTTCCATAGGCTTTAGGACTCCTAAGACTCTGATTTTATGAAATTTGTTATTTAAAAATTGCATTCGTTCCTTTATGTGGCAAATCTGTGTTTTGTTAAGAATACACACATATATATATTGTGGTAAATTTAATAAGCTGTAATGACGGAAAGGTTGACATACTTGACATTAGGAATTGTACCAGCAGCAACTTCACTTTATTTTTTGTGCTGGCCTTTAAGTGAAACCCTTGGAAACGGAGTTGCTGGGTTAGTATTCCCCCCATAGCTGGTGCCCCTGGAGAGTTTTTAGCCGAGTCCCTCCATGGTAATGAATAGGTGCTGCTGCCTGGGTATTAATATTCTTTGTTACTAAGTTGCAATCTATTAATAAAGCTTTGTCCAAACCCTCAAACTTGCCTGTCCTCCAGACAGTCTTGTGATTTGTATTTTAACAGCGTCTGTCTTGGGGGTTGTTAAGGGTTGCCTGCTTTGACAGTTGTGCTGCATACCGCACAGCTATCACAGCACCGCTGCCCGGCAGAACCTGGGGCGATGGGGAGCTCTCTGATAGGCGAGAGGCATTGGGTTGCCCTTCCTGAAATAACTCTTGGTGGTGCTGGGACTCTTCCATGAGAGAAATGGTGAAACAAACCCCTGAAACCATGTTAGATACGCAGACTTGGCGGTAGTAGCAAGCGTGGCTTTGGGATGTTCTGTATGTCTCGAAGGTGACCTTAAACATGCTTTTAAAAGTTGAATTGAAGAACACACAAGTACAGAATTAAGTTTAGAAAAAATATTTCTTGGCTACTCGCCAAAGTCTGAGCTCAGGGTATTTTGTTGTATCAGCTGTTACCAATAGGTCAGGTTTTACTTTCTAGAGGTGATGAGGCCTCTGAAGATCTGGGTCCGCGTGAGATTACCCCGCTCATTTGACAGGCAGAGGAGGGGTGCCCTTCTGCCCCAAAGGGGTAAAGGGCGTGCAGGCTGCGGCCCCGAACATGGAATCGGAGGGCACTTTAGTCCCTGCTGCCGCACAGCCTGTCTCAGTACCAGAAAAAACAGCCGAGGCGTAATTGAGGTGGGGTGGCGAAGAACGAACCGGAAAGAAATCGGGTCAAAATGGTGTCACAAAGATGAAGAGGCGTGCAGCCCCACGGTGAGCCCCGTGCTCTGCTGGCAGTAGGAGGCGAGTGGATCTGGTGAGGGGCGAGCTGGGCTGTGGGGTGAGCTGGGCTGGGGTGCCGGAGGCCAGGGTAGCAACTGCTGCTGCTCAGGGACAGATGGAGGCTGCTGAGGGCCTCCCTGCAGACTCGCTGCCATATAAGGCTGCTCAGCCACCCAGGCAGCCGGGCTGCAAGGCCACTTAAAAGGGAAAACCAACCCCATGAGGTGCCTCTGCTCGTGTCCTCCAAAGCCAGATCCAGCTGGACAGTTGCATGGTTCGAGCGTGGGCTGGGCAGCGTGCGGAGCCCTCGTGCCGGTGTCCTGGCTCCTGCCTGCTTGTGCGTGCGGTGTTGGGAGCTGCTGGGAGCAAATCTAGTTGCTGGAGAAAAGTTCAGAGTGGATAGAAACTTCCAGTTCGCCTTGGATTTTTAACAGTACTTGAGTATTTTATTATTTCAGAGCTCAGTATTTTATAGCGTTCCAGCACACCGTGGAGCTTACCTCATTCGGAGTAATCCAAGATGAGAGCAGAGGCAGTCAGGCATTGATTTCCCATTATTCCCATACTTTTTGGCAAACTACACGCTTTATATTTTTTCTATGTAGTAAAAAATGTACAGCTGTTTGTGTTTAAAGGCTTCGGAGGAAATAAATGCCCCTATAGCAACCTCCCATGTGATTTTTTTTCTTTTTTTCCCCCCTTTTTTTCGCTTTTGTCCACGCTGGTGCGTACGTGAGCCGGGCCAGGAGCGCCGCAGGCCCCACGGCGGCTCGGAGGCCATTTTCTCCGTAGCTGCCGCTCCGACTCCCCTCGGGCCGTCCCGGCGGGTGACGTTTTCTCGCCAGCTGCAGCCGGGCGAGCGCTTTTAGGTGGGAAAACACCTTTTAGGGCGTTTCGCCCTCGAGGCGAGGGGGGCCTGGGGCCGCGCTCCCGGGGCCGGCGCCGCCCTCGGGCCGCGCCGCACGTGGCCGCGGCCCCGCCCCGCGCGCTCCGACCCGGAAGCGGCGCGGCGAGAACCATTTTCCTGGCGGGTTCAAAGGCGGCGGCGCGGCCGCGGGGCGCCCGGCCAGGTGCGTACGGGAGGGACCGGGGGGAAAAGGGAAAAGGGGCTCCTGCTGGACCCATCGCTGCGCCGGGAGGGGCGGGCGGCGCGGAAACCGGCGCCACAGAGCTCCCATCCCGTGGCCTGGGAGCCTCGCGGCGGCTCCGCGCGATTGACCCGCCGCGCCGGGGTTCCAACCGGGAACGGGAGGTGGCCCTGCCCGCGGCGGAACGAGCCGTCTGCAGGTCCTTCCAGCCCAAACCGTTCGGCGGTTCCGTGGTTCTGATCCTGCTTTGGGCGCTGAGGTAGAGCTGCGGCACTTCGGGACTTAAGGATTACGGGTTTAAGGGCTGCCCGGGGAGGTGGGGGAGTCCCCATCCCGGGAGGTGTTCAGAGACGGGTAGACGTGGTGCTCGAGGACGGGGGTTAGTGGCAGACGGGAACGGTTGGACTCGGTGATCTAAGAGGCCTTCTTCAGCCGGGTGGTTCTGTGATAATGAAAAGCTGCCGACGGTTGTGCTGTCGCAGGCCAGACAGCGAGGCTGAAGAACAGTGTGTGGAAAAGTTTGCTGAACGGCACGTTATAAATTAAGTTTACGTGATCTTTTCAGCTCTGGCGGTTTAAAGAGGAAAACGCTCCAACCGTTTCAGCGTTAGCTTAAGAACAGCTTTCTTTGAATACACGTCTAGCTTCTTAAAAGCCTGTTGTCTTCACGGCAAAGGTTTCTGTAGGTGGGTTTAAATAAGCCGATCGCAGGCCGCTGCGGTCCATGTGCTCGGCGGGGGGAGGAGCGGGGCGGCCGGGCCGGCGGCTGGCGGAGCCCCGGGGGCTGCTGCTCACATGGCGCTGCGGCCACCGCTCCGCGCTGCTGCCTCGGGAGAGCGGCCCCGTGCCTGCCAGGGCGGTTTGAAAGGATAACTGGAGACGTGACTTGTGTGACTGGGCGGCACGGAGCTCTTCATGAGTAATCAGGCCGCTGTAGTCGCCAGCAAACGAATTCCAAAACTTTATTTCGATTTTCTAGGATAATTCAGGTTGGAAAAGGCTTGTAAGATTATCGAGTCCAACCGTGAACCTCCTAACCCAACTCTCCTTCTCAGTCTCGGAGCTGTGCCAGATCCTTCCTGTAGGTGGTTTTTTTTCAGGGGTAAAATCAAGGGGAGATGAGGGAGTAGCGGGGTGGGGGGGAAGGCGGAGTAAGAAATGTTTTATTCAGTCTCAGGGAACTTGGCAGCAAAGCAGCCCAAGTGTCTGTGTGTGTGCTCATAGAGCTCCCTTTGGCCAAGCGGGGAAATATGGTGGAAAAAAGTGGGATTTTTTTTTTTTTTTTCTCAAGCAGCTGCTTGAAAGAGCGCTGAAGTCAGATGTCGCTCAAAGTGGAGCGTTTGAGTCCATTGCTTAATTGTGGTTTTCAGAGAGTTGTGTTAATGTAGATGGTAGCTCTAAGGGAAGTTTGAAAGGGAGATTTTTGCCTGGAGAGGTTCGGTTTTTCCTGTTTTAGCCAGTATAGCTGATTTTCCTTGGAGTTGTCCTCCACTTTGGGAATGGAAAGAGGCAGCGTCTTTCCCTGAAAATCTGCAAGGAACTCGTTGGACCTTCTTGCATCTGTTTTCATGTTGTTACATGTCTCACATGCTTGCCTATAGTAGCTGACTCTTGCCTGCTGTGTTCCTGATCTTACTCTGTTTTTCTTTGTGCATTTGCAATGCATGGTGTGAAGTTTGGTCATGTCTTCCGTCTTAAGGTTTTCAAAATCCCTAACACATCCTGGTTTGGATACCTCCTTGGTCGCCTGCCTATCTCTTGGAGCTGATGGAGTCTGGACTTTGCTTTCCTGAGAGGGCCTGCTCCTTCTGAAAGGGTGGGGGTTTGTTGATCTTTGATAATGGGAACATTTTCCAATAGCGTCTGAAAAATGTCAAGTTTTCTGTGCCTGAACAGCCCTCCACATATGAGGAGATCTGTGTCATGGTGTAGTTTGGCTTTATTTATTTACATATTTTTCCTCTGTGCTTGTGGGACAGCCTGCATCCTCCACATGTGTATTTTGGGGGCGTTGGCCTGTCTAGAGGCTTAGATCTGTGAAAGCAAATGAGAGGGCATTACGTTTCTCTTTTCAGACTAATCACGCTCACAGATCTATATTTGGAACTGCTTCTTTTAATACCAGCAGTAAGATAAACCAGTGGTTCACACCTACCTTAATCTGTAGGGTTGTCTGAATCCTGAATGATAACTACAAGCTGCATTCAGCACAGCCTCGTTTCAGTTAATGATGTGGAATGTCCTGTTGTTTGTAGTCGGGAGTGCATTTCTTGACCTAAATAATAGCACAAAGTTAGGAAGAATCCAGTGTGGAAAAAGTAGAACGGTGCATGAGAAGACACAGGGGGCAAATTAAGAGCTGAAAGACAACAACGTTGGCTCTTAAAGAAAAGTTTATCCACTTCTGAGTTCATACACTCAACACTTTGCAATTTCGTGATGTGAACTCCACCCTCTCTTAACTTGAACCATTAGCAATACGAGGTCCATTATGGAAAAGTGATGCAAGAGCAAAGGCCCTTTCTTAACTATTAGAGATTAAATAATTATTTACTGTTCAGACCTGTAGTTAGCATATTATCATATTTTCTTGCCCCTCCAGCCCTCTTGTCTAGTGACCCTGTCGTTAGATGGCTGCTGGGCTGATATGGATTTTTTTTTCCTTGCTTGCATAAGAACGGGTAACAGCTGAAGTGAAACCTTAAACAAAATGGAAACAGGAATGCAGCGCGTTAAATCTGAGCATTTGAAGGGCTGGATATATTCATGAGAAAGTATTACGTTTCTCCAATGAAGCATTCTCTCATTTGTTTAGTAAGTGCCAAAGCTGAAGCTCTGGAGAGGCTTGAGTTATATTTAGCCTAATCGCCAGGCAACACCTCTGTAAAGTAGGTAATGAAGTCTGATAAAACCTCGAGTGCATCTCTTCCGAGCTGCCTGCAGACTGGCTGAGGGCAGGTCATTGACTGTGCTGCCCTGCTTAGGTGACTCCTGTCAAGTCAGGGGATTGCTTAGTGCCTCAGTTTCCCCATCAGCAAGCAGGCGCTGTGGTTCTGCCCTCCGTGTAAGTACCTGGGGGCTGTTGCTGCGGGTGGTGCGAGTGGCATCTGAGCAGGTGCTGGGGTAGCATTTGCACAGGGCTTCCTGCGGTTTGGCCCTCGCTTCTCCTCTTTGTCTTCTCCTCCTGCACAGTAAATTTAGAATCTGTCTCAGAGGGCTTTCTTCTTTCCCTGTTTTCCCTCATTACTGTTTTTTTTGTCCTGTAGGATAACTTTCCTCTATGTTTTTTTTCTGCCCCTCCACGTTGTTTTCCTTTGCATCCTGCGTGTCGTTGCTGGTGGTCGTTTCTTTTGTTCCCCCGTGCCTTCCTCTCGCCGTTCCCGTCTGCATTCAGAGCAGCATCTTCTCTCCCCTCCATCCGCTGGGATTTGGATTCCACCTGACTCATCCCCGCTCGGTCCCACTCCTCGCGCTGCTGTTCCAGGAGAGCAGCCGGCGGGGCAGGGGCCCCGAGGAGCTCCGGTTCCTCCGTGCCCCCTCCCCGCGGTGGGGCCGGGGGGTTTCCAGCCGGGCCCCTCGCCCTCTCCCAGCCCGGGGGAGGGAGGGACTGGAGAGCTGCCGCCCCCGGAGCCGGAGCAGCCGGTTGCTGCAGGGAGGAGCGACTGCGGGGGCGGCCGCGGAGCCGGAGCAGATGCAGCGCCGGGCAGGGAAATGAGATGGTTGACTTGAGGCAAGGTGAACGATTTCAGAACAGGAAGGGGGGGGGAGCGTTCTCAGTCTGCAGTCCGTTTCCACTTCAGTGTCCTTAGTGTAATTACCACTGCGCTAGCTGGTCCTGCAGGCGGAGAGAGGATCTGCGTGCTAAGCTGCATGTTCGAGATATAATCGTGCTCCTGTACTTTGAGCTTCTGTGGTAAACGCTCTTGCTCAAGCACGGTGAGGGAAAGGAAGAATGTGCGCTCTAGTTCCCTTTTCTAGCTGCTTTCCACCAACGGCACAAAGGAAAAACGGCCAAACACAAAATCCTTCTTTCTTGTATAATTAGTAATTGTTATTCTGTTTTAACTTGTTTTCATGGAAGAATTACGTCGGTGTTTATACAATGTGCTGAGCTTTTTTTGATTGGTTAATTTTCTTTTCCTTTTTTTTTCCATAGACATTCAAGCCCCTGGTTGGAAAAAGTGTGTACAATTCAATTACTGCAGTAGAATTCCTTGTGGACAAACAGCTGGATTTTATAACTGAAGATAGTGCCTTTCAGCCCTATCAGGTAAGAAATGTGGTTGGTGTATAAGTACTGTCTGTTTAGCTTTTCTAACATCCATGCATTTCTTATTTTTAACTGCATCTGACAGCGAGATTCTGTGTCACAGGAACAGTTTCCTATTGATTATTGTCACAGATTGTTACTCATTCTGTGAAAGGTTATTTCGGCTGCTGTACCTGATTTTTAGTGAATTGGTCATGTCGAGGAGTACTGTGCAACCAATGTTATTGAACCACCTTTGAATAAAATACCTGTCCCCTTTAAAGGTTAATCAGTGCCATTAATTGTAGAGCAGGTAAAACAGTATCTATCCTTATGAGGATGGGCTTTCATTTCTAGGTCTTGGCACTACTACAATGATTACTGATTTACTACATTTTTTGAGAATAAATAGCAGAAAATATTAATTTTTAAATAAGAAAAAACTCTTTGTCTTGCTGTTGCTCATAAGCCTACTAAAATTTCCATTATCCTTGTTTTTAATGCTGCCTCCATTAATTAGAAATATATGAAGTGTGGGTATTTAAAGAACAAGAGAAACAGTGATTCCTGCCCCACTTTCAGAACGATCTAAAAGTCTCTGTGACAAATAGAAAAATCATTTGATATTTCAGCTTCTGCTGAACTGATTGTGATTAGAATAGCCATAAATTCTTTTTTACAGCTGGGATGGTACATTGCAGTGATACAGAAATAGTACTTTGAGACTTGGAATAACAGATGGCCCTGAATAAATGCTATGTAATTTTGTCCTGACACCCGTTCTTCCCTCCTCCTTCACCAAGATGTTGTGGTTTTTTCTCAATACCAAATATAGAGCTAGAAAAGGAGAATCGACTGAGAGAGAATCCTGGGGAAAGGAGAGGGAGGTTCAGTTCGTGGAAGGGCTGATGCTTTTGTGCCTGTGTGGTGGGGAAGCCAAGCGAATTAACACTGCTTGTCAGGGTGAGGTTACGTGTTATGACTCGAGCTGCTTGAACAGCTTGGCTTTGCTGCAGAGGACAGTTCCCACCATCAGACCCCACACTGGTGCCTGCAGCCTTCTAAAACTGCACAACCTTGATTTTCAAAAACGGGGGTGGGGGCGAAGTCTGTGGTGTTAGTGAGCTGAGCCGGATTAGCCCAGTGTGCAGCGAGCGCTCTGGGGAGAGGGTCAGGATGACGCAACGCAGAGTGGGATATCCTCCTTTGGCAGCAGCGACCTCTTAAATCAGCTGAGCTGTGAAGTGTAAATTCACCCTCAGAGTCCAGCCGCAATCTTCCAGATTCATTTTACAAAGCAAATACTTGCGCTAGCGTCTGTCCTTTGCCTGAGATCTATCAAGATCACGTCTCTGATAATGTTCATTCCAGTAACAGTAATCAATCTCTTTTTGGCAATGAATCATTTCTTACAAGATGAGCTGAGCAAAACAAATTGAGTATAGGAGGAGGACTGCCTTTTGTAAAGCAATCCTATTGCTAGGCTTGGCTGGCAGTGACATAGCAGTGCTGTACGCATTTCATGTCCTTCACTTCAAGGAGTATTTACTGATGGAGTATTGGACACAGAAGCACCTTAAGTTGGGAAGGTGCATACAAATCAGAGATGTTATTTCTTAACATGTTTTATGAACAGCAGCTTTTATGTCTTAGTAGATAACACTGTAATTGGTGACTTCAGTTTGAAAAGAGGTGTTGACCAAAAACTTGTACAAAGCAGTGGCGTGTGAAAAATATTTCCAGGTATCAACTTGGTCTCCCTAATGCTTGGCCTCCGTTTTTGATGTGGAAAGGTCATGCTGTTTCGTGGAGCAAGCTGCCACCTATTAAAGCCTGAGGTGGAGGCTGCTGATCTGTATCAATCATAAGTAGTTTGGTGACAAGAGATAGCCACATTGTTTGCTTTAACATTATAAGATGACTGCTGATGGAGATCCCCATCCCCTTTAAGTACTAATGCATGCAGAATTTGCATCTTAACTGGGCATTGCTTAGGTTTTGAATGTAGATGCATAAAATAACATTGAGCTTTGATCAAATAAAGATTTCTTTATTTGAACAATTCGAAGAATATTTAGAAATTACTTTCATAAACGTGTCTCTGCAGGGCTAGCAGTTTCTCATTGCTACATTTTAGGAGTTAATTTACAGGTAAGAACTGTAGTGAGTGATAATACCTTAAAAAGAACAGAAACTTCTTTAAAATAAGCTGAGTTCTTGTACTAGCAGTATGTGAGACAGAAGTATTTACATGATCATTGTGAGACTATTTTCTCCTGAAGGATAACCTCAAGTGGGAGATTGTCTTTTAAATTTGTTTTGCTTGCTGTTTTTTGTTAATGTTGGAGGGTGCATTCCGAGCCTTAAGTCACTGAATAGGAGGTAGGTTTTACTTGTACCTTATTTTCTGGCCTTCCCTTTGTAGATTTAATGGGAAAGTCTGGTTTGCTAAAAGGAAAAAAATGCCTTCTTGCTCCCTTGTTTAGGCTGGAATACTATTAACCTGCTTTTGAGCAGAAAACAGACCTAAGGAACCATTCTTTGCAGAAATGGATTAACTTGGCATCTTTCTAAATGTATTTAATTTTTGATTTAAGGTCTCGTGACTGTACATTTTCAGTATGAAGTCCTTGGAGACCATGGTGATCTAAACACTTTTTATTGCATTTTGCTGTTAGTTTCTAAAATTCCAGTACCTTACTGCCAAAACAAACACAGTTTGAATATGTGTGGGAAGAATCCATTTCACTTCAGATACAATTCCTAACTACTGAGTAACTTTTCCCATGGTTTGTATACTGGTGGTACTGGTAATGGGCAGCAGAGGAGCATTTGGTGTGAGTTCAGCTCAGCTCAGTTCTGAGAAACCCGTGCTGTTTAGCATAACTATGGGGCTGAAGGGCTTCATGAATACGGTGGTGCTGTCCAGTTTAAAGGTGACAACTGCCCAAGGCAAAGAAAACAGCACACTTGGCATCTTTATAGTCTTGGCAGGCAACACAAAGTTTGGGTAGGCAAAGAACTCAATTACTGTCGTTACCAGAAGTGGTTCTTCCAGAACAAGAGTAAAGAGACTTTGGCAGGACTGGCTGGGGGGAGTGATAAACTGTAGATTCCCATGCCATGTCTGCTCTTTGTATAAACAAGCATGCTTCAGTTGTTAAGAGATTCAGCAGCCTTGTAAGAGCTAGATGAAGACCATTATTAAAAGCAGGGTGTGCAGCTGCGCTATACAAGCCTTCTTCCATTTTTTGCATATCTTCACAGGGTTTTCTATAGGGGTTTTCTATAGCAAGTGTTACACTTGTGAGGGAATTTGGTGTTTACAGCTAGATGTGCTGTGTGATGTTTCTTCTCCCTCACGTGTTTAGTGCTTTGAATCCTGCCCTTCTCCATAAAACAACCCTTGGATTCTCTATGTGTGGTGCCTTAAACACCAACCTACAACCTGTTTCCGGCCGCTTTTATCTCTCTTGCTTCATAGAGGATACAAACAGTATTATTGTCTACGTGAAACTTGTGTGGCTGAGAATGACTCATTCATTAATCTGGGATGGTCAGACCATTTAGTCATGTAGTTCTTTTTATGGTGGTGACAAGGGGATCTTGAGGAGAAAGCAGATATGAACGTTTGCCACGGTCCTCTGCTTAGCAGTGAAATGAAAATCATGTTCCTTTGCAGGGAGTGACAGACATAAAATTTACAATGTGCATTTTCTCTGTCAAATTAGAATCTGTAGGAAATGTAGACTTGAAATGTGATGAGTAAGTAGAGTGTTTAATATTTTTCTACTTTGTGTTCACACAATATATCGTGTATATTTTGTGAATAGGTAAAAACTGACAAATGTATGTTTTAGAATGGCTCATGCTATAGGTTGAAAATGAACACACTTTCAAATGTGTTAGTTATTAAAACATTTTAAGCAAAACAACCGCAAGCCTACACTGCTACAGTGTGACCTAAATCAAATAATTAGAACTGAAATGGCTTTCTGTAATAATGAGTTCCTTGTACTCTTCTGTGACAGCTGTGTGTCTGTTCGTTATGATACATGCAGCAAGTTAAGCAGCAGCAAAGCTGATCATGCCTTAATTTGTTCAAGCATTGTAGTTTACTTGAAGGGCTATAGATGGGGATGTGAAGCATTAAAGCTCAGCATATGGTATGTGTGACCTCATCAGAGTGGTGTTTTTGTCTGGTGGTGTTTGGCAGTACCCGTCACGGGCACTACTGGGCTGAAGTGTGCGATTCTGCTGTTACTGGCTGAAGCAGCTGGACTCAACTGCATTATACTTTAGACAAGCAAATAAAGAATAACAAAAAGTGGCTTATGTGTTTTTCTGTGATAAAATATGCTTATGTAAAGACCTGAAAGGACTTGGCTTTGCACAAGCAGCCAGTGCATTTCAGCTTTGTGTCTGGGTCAGGAAGAGCAACATGCATGACAGGTTATGTATTTCCAGACATACACACACGTTTTGTGTGGAATATGTTTCCAACGGAGTTGTGAGCACACGGCACTGGAATAAATGTGCACAGCTGGGAGAAGGCAAAAAATTCAGATCAAGTTTCTTCGCAATCATTAAACTTCCTGCAAAGAGGGTATTTCACCACTCAGGGAAGGAAGTGGAAGGGTGCGTGGTCTTCAAAAAGTCCTCCTGCATATTGGATTTTTAAAAAAAGGGGGGGGAATAAAAAGCCCTGCTAAGAATGAATTGAGAACACATTTCACTTTTCTGTGGTGACATCTCTCTTCCCACCACACGACTTGCACCCTCCTTCAGAACAGCTTTTTGTTTTCCTTTTTTTAAGACAAGACTGGCTGCCTTAGTGTTTCAGACAGGTGAGATCTGCCTGTAGCTCTGCTCAAGGCTGCAGATGTGGAGGTAGGGCACTGAGAAATCCCCTGTGGGAGGTGTTAAAACACACACAGAGCTAAGGGTGTGTACTTTGCTCTTTTTCTGATTGCACACTGCACATCTGAGAGCTGTCAGGTCAAGTGAAAGACACCTGAAAGATTGCTGAAGCAATGATAATCAGCTTCCTCACTAATAATGAAAAGGCTACCTTAGATTTGGGATCTGTAGTGATGTTAATTGAGTATATTAGAAGTTTAGGTTCTGTATGCTGAGAAGTAAGGCCTGAGGAAAGGACAACGTGTAATTCTTGATGCTCTTCCTGTCTGTTTGTTATGGACAGAGAGACACTAGGTATTTCAGGCCTGGATGCTTTTGGGTTTTGTGACTTGCTTGCTCATAAGAGCAAGCCAGTCACGTAGGAAGGCTTGTGTAGTAATGACGTGCACATAAGTTCTTTAAACATCTTCAAACAGGGATAAAATAATATTTTTCTGTCTGTATTTTAAGCACCCCATAATCATACGTGCACTCATCATTCAGACTTCTCTTACTCTAAACTTCAGGCTTAAAAATAGCTACTGCAGCTGAAAATTGCTTTTCCCATAAACTTGTGCCTCCACTGCTTCTGGGTTGGTTCAGGAGCTTTTTGGTTGGACCCACCCTTTGAGGTTGGCAGAAGCATCTTGGGAGCTCCTGGTGCTGGCCAGCTGGCGGCTGTCTCTGTCATGTGCTTGCCTCCTGCTTTCATTTCCTCCACAGGCAACAGACACACACACAACTTTCTGCATCTCTAACTCTTCTCAGCATCACCTTTAAGAACCATCTCTATTCCATCCCATGTCTCAGATGTCTGGACCACCCAAAAGCCGTCCAGCTGGCTTTGTCTGGCAGTGTTGTAAAGAGCAGTGGTCTAAACAGCTTGTTACCGACACAGCTATGTTGAAGTGTGTGCTTCCAGCACGAGGGGAAGCAAGAGTCTGCTGCCTGCATCCAGCTAGAAGTGGGTCAGATGACTCATAGCAGCCCTCACTCCCAGTTGCACGTGTGGGACAGAAGATTTTCATCCAACCACTTGCAAAGAGGGGGTAATGAGGGAGGAGGATTCAGAACCTTCCATTTATATAATAGAGTCCAAGAGAGATACATGCGTCACCTCTAGGCCAGTATTTTTGCTTCTCTGAAAAAAAACCCTCTTCCCTGAGGACTTCATCTATCTTCATTCTCAAAATAGGTGGAACCAAAATTCTACCTTTTTGTTTTACTTCAATTCCTTAAGAAATAAGGATTTTAGTCACTTTTTTTGTCTGTCTTAATGAGGTTTGATGCAGATGTGACAAACCTTAGAGACCTGAGCAGCATGGAGGGGAGGCTGTTAGTCAGGACACAGTGACATGCCTGCCACGAGTTAGTGTGGCTCCTCAAGGTAGTAGGAGGGTCTTTAAGTTGGAACTACTGAAGATGGTGGGAAGGCGTGCAAGGAGGAAGAGCTGTGAGGTCTGTGGGGCAAGCTGAGGTGGCTACATTGCAAATAGGTCTCAAATCCATAGGAAAACAGTTTTCCTTCCTCTGTTGTAAAGAAAGTTGTTTTACTATACCTACAGTTTTTTGGAAATTATAGTTAAATGGTTTTACTTTGATCATCCTTTTCCAGGAGACAGCATTGAAATTATTAGTTTAAAAGTTAGAAATTGAAAACAGAAAAGAAAAACAACAAAACTTGCTTCCTACTTGAAGGTGAAGATCAAGTCCTTCCACTGAAGTGTCTTAGTACTTCTCAAATGCAGTCTTGGGGTTGCTGAATTCACAAATCCATTCTATATTTGATCACAGGTGATTACTTCTTTCACTAGCAAAAGGCATGGGAAGTATGGCTCATTAGTAAGAGAAGGACTCTTTATCCTCAGTTCCATGTCCTTCAGATTTCTAATCTTCACTCTTGATTAGTTAAAAATGAAAAATTAAAATATTTCTCGTAGGTGATGTTCTTGACCAGCACTGTTTTCATAATACAGATGCAAAGTCGGCTCCTAGAGAAGTCTCTTTCACTGGATAACCAGATAGTGCTTTGCCAGTGTGTTGCTTTCTCCAATAGCTGCTGTGTGTTGGGATTGGGAATCCTTAGTGCTTTGGAGAACTAGGAAACACGAATGAGGGTGAAATCCTGCAGTCATTGCATGAGAGTGCTTACCCAGGGAGGGAAAAGAGTAGTAGGCCTTCCTGTCCCTGCATGCCGGAGGAAACAGAGTTTCATTGAAATATGTTCTTACCAGAGTTAAGCTTTATCTTGAGCTGATAAACACAATAGCTCATTTGATTAAATGCTCATGGTTTTGTTTGCTCCTGTTCCTTCCTGTGATACAGCATTGCTTTGTTCAGGGCTGCCACTCTGTAAGGTTTCTTAGAAAATGCATTTTTGAAATTATTCCTGATAGAAGTACTGACCTGTAGTGTAGGGCTTAGTGCTTCATGAGAACTGTTGCATGGCCTTCAGCAAGCTGTGCTTAGTGGGGGCTGACAGCTATAAGAGAGCTGGGTATGTGTACGGAATTCCTTTTCCAGGCCAGACGTCTGGGGAGAAACTCAAGTAATTTTATACAAACCTGAATCTTTTTAAATTAAAACAAAGCGTAAATCTTACTGTTTTCAAAGAGATTGGAATAATTTTCCTAATAAAACAAAAAGTGCAGTATTTGTTTTCACGTAGGGTGCATCCCCTGGTCAGACTTCATTTCTCTTTAACAAAACACCATGTAATTAAGTAGATTTCTACAATTATTTTTTTTTAACTACCCTTGTTTGTAAATACTGATCTGCCTGCTCTTTAAGCTGGAAAACACTTCCTGTCTTTTGAATGGAATTAAAATTAACTATTCCTGTTTTTTTCCCTGCATGCCTTTCTGCTTGTGTGTGTCTGCCAGCATTACTGGGAGTAGCATTTTAGTGAGCTTTTGCTGAGCAAGTGGGTTTGAAGCACAGTAATTGTGCATCTCAAATCATTCTGCATTTTATGATTTTAGTAGTGAATTTTAAGCGTACTGTTTAGAAATTGTATGTCAACCACAGAGGCTGGATTTTACACGGAATTAATATTTTTTTCCCTTTTGCTATCTTCTTTTCACTGCTTCATCCCACCTTGGTATAAAATGGATTGAGTCACGTTAAAGCAGATTTCAGGATGCATAAGGCTTGGTGGCTGAAGTACTGTGCTTGACAGGCTTCCCTCCTCAGTGGGGTAGTTGAGTCTTGAATTATGTTCTTAACAAGAATTGTTGGGTTCTGTGTGCTAGTAGATCTGTGGACAGAAAAATATAGCGAAATACATGAGCATTGTATCAATTTTAAACACTGACTGACATTTCCTCAGTCCTACCCCAAGGAGCTGATTACAGCCCTAAATTGAAACATCCCTGTTTTCTGATTAGCAATTTAATCTTGGTTCTTAGCAAGACCATTATTCACCAGTTCTATAAAAGGCACGGGCACTGCTTTCTCCAGAGTTGCAGAGAGCTGTTGTGTTAATCCAAACGTGATATACATCCCAGCTGGTCAGAGCCCTGTTATTTATAGAGGAAATTCCTAAAATGGCTCCAGCAGGTCAGAATGGAGCTCTTAAGAGAAGAAAAAGCACACATTGATGGCTGTGCTGCTTCTGGTACTGTATTGGAAGAGAGGCAGTGTTTCCACATTTGCGTAGTGATGGGTTTGCTGCTGTGTGCCCAGACAGATAGCTGGGGAGTTTCTGCACCATATCCCTGAGACCAGGGAAGTTGCTGTTCTGAATGAAATACTGCAAGATTATGTGCTGTTTTTTTCCCAGCCCAGGTGAATTGTTTCTGGGCAGTGCTGCTTTAAATCCTATTAGAAATAAACTTTGAAGAGCTCTCCATAAATACAGTGATACTTGTTTGAAATGTGAGAAAAAAGTGTTTTATCCTGAACTACATTTGTGTTACCAGCACATTAGCATTACCAGCATTATGTAGCACTATTCCTAGAAACATGTTTTGCAAACAAACGCCAGAAAAAATCACTCAGAAGTAAAACATGAATAGTAATTGAGTGGACCAAACTCCCCTGAAGCTGGTTTTCAAGAACATTTTGAAGATGATTCTTTAGTATTGTCAGGCTTGGTGCCGTGACCGTTTCTGTGGGGAGCTGTTCTAGTGCTCCACCACTTCCCCCAGGGGAAGAACCTTTACTTAATATCCAACCTAACCCTCCCCTGGTACATCTTCCTACCATCCCCTCGGGTCCTATCGTTTGTTGCCAGAGAGGTAAGAGATCAGTGCCTGCTCCTCCTCATTCCCTTGTGAGGAAGAGTAAACTGCTAAAATGTCTCCCCTCAGTCTCCTCTTTTCCAGGCTGAACAGACCAAGTGGTTTGAGCTGCTCCTCATATGGCTTCCCCTCTAAACTGTTCACCAACTTTGTGGTCTCCTCTGGCCACTCTCCAGTTGCTTGATAGCGTTTTTATACTGCGAGAGGCTGGGTAGCCCTGTGACTGGTGGTAATCTGAGCTGGTGCTTGTCTAAGTTACAGAGCAGAGTGTCATTCACAAGAGAAAGATACTCTGATGCACAGTTCCAGGACCTGGTGGTGGTCTAGGAGCCGCCCTCAGTCTGCCACGTATTGGATAGTATTTTACAGTTTTCTTCTGAGGTTTTGAACTGAGAGACCTTTGCTCTTGAATACACTAAGCTCTTAGTTATCAGTAGTCTCGTCAAATAATACTATGTTGCTGACTAATGCAACTGATAAAAGATTTGGCAGAGGTAACTACCACAAGATAAGAGGTGGACTGTCTGGCTTGCAGTTATCTGTGGTGGCGGTATACAGCTTTCTAACTCTGCCACTTCAGGCTGTTGCGAGTAATTTCTGCTGCCCCTGATAGAAGGAAGATTGTTTTCTGTAAAATGGTCACTCTCTGAGCTTATTGTTCTGATCTCAGGGGGCATCAGGCTGCCTTTCTAACAGCATGCTAGTTCAGGCAACTGATGATCAACGGAATGTGATTTCTGTTTCGCTTGAATACATCTCTATCTGTACAGCTTGTCTTTCAGCTGATATGGTTTGGGGAGTTGTTGGATACCTTCTGAAAGCTGTTGACAATTAGTGTAGTGTATGGGGCTCAGTTTAGATTTTATTATCAGCATACAAAAGATTTTTCTCTGGTCTGCTCACTTAGCTGCTCTCCTTGTTAGCATCAGCCTCACTCTGCTAATTGATTGCTTCAAGACTTTGAGTTTTTTTTCCTCACAGTGGCATTGAGTCACTTGGTGAGCGACTGAAAAACTTGTCCCAGTATCACCACTGGCTGGGTAGGGTAGGACCAGTACTTTCTCCCTGGTTTTCTTAGGAGTAGATTAGACAAAATGCAAAATTAGGGCAAAATTGCATATTGCTGCAATGATGATAATATATATATGGAGCCTGCAGTGAGGGAGGGGAAAGATGTGATTGGAAGGAAAACAAAAGAAAAGCAAATTATGGCAGTGTCATCAAAATGTGGGGGAAAGTGGACGTGGGGCAGCACTGTTCGCCTGGTCTTTCATTGGTTCACACATTGAGAGGAACGTAAGTAGCACAAACAACCACTGCAGCACTCCAGGTGCAAGCTGACAGCCCACCAGGCTTGTGGGTTGGAGCCAGTTTTTGGGGAAGTCTTAGATCAGATACTAAAAGATCCGTCTGTCACTCCAGGAAATTTTGCTTTTCTGGCCTAGATTGTCCCAGCTGCTCAAAGAGATGACGGCACAACCCGTGAACATAAGGTTCATTTTTCAATCTCTATTTTCAAATGCAAAACTATTGTAGAAGTCACTGGAGCTGTTTTAGGATGGGGTTTGTGACAGTGTTTACTTAGCCCAGGCTTAGTTTTACTTATCCATTGGTGGATGCTTACTTGCCTCTTGCATTCTGATTCCATTTGCTGCTCTCGTTTCCATTCTGCCTCTCCTTATTAGATTCCCAGTACACATACAGGAATCACGAACGGACTTGTAAAAAGCAAGTTTTCCAGCCTGCCTATTTCACCTGTGACAGTGGTGGCCTTAAGGGAAGGGAAGCCTCTCTTGTTTTTGTGTTAAAATCAGGGAAAATATTTGACTTGAGTCAGACTTTTTTCCTTACGTATTTATATTCTTGACTTTTAATGTATTTTCCATAGGATAATGGTTTATATTTTTCCTAGAAATTTTCTAGTATTCTTAGGGGTGCAGGTTATTCTTCCAGACCTGAACTAATTGGTGCAATGATGCCTCTTCAAGCCTGAAATCACACTTGGAGAGAAGCCTACAAGGCCCTGCTCCTATAATTCTCAAACCCAATGATTAAAATTTTGAAATTGGTGCCAACTCTTTAATTGTTGAACAGGTTAAATGAGGAAGGAAGTAGGAGTGTGTGAGGAGAAGTATTGGGCATAAGGGAGTGTGGGGAACAAAAGAAAAATTGTTGGTAGTTTTTCCTTAGAGATGTTAAGTTTACTGATAGTCAGAAAATCACTGAATTTTTAGTCTTCATCCTTTTTTCCTCTGTGGTTTTAACTTCCTACTTACAGAAACATGGTTGTTGCTGTTAAACACCGAAAATAACCCCTAGTCTTAAATGTTTGTGGTCTGAAATATCTGTAAACATTTGTCCTTTTCTGAGCAAGGCATTCAGGGTCCCTTGTTGGGGAGGGATTAGTTATCCCTGTTCTCTGCCTGGCCTCTGCTCATGAGGAGAGTGTTGCTGCCCTCCGTGCCTCTTTCCCCACACGGCGTGTCTCCACGCACGTGTACCCAGGGCTGACCTCAGCTCGACTTTGTTTCTGGTTTAGGGGTCAGGGTTGTGCCTTCAAGCTTGACTTAACTGGTTCAGATGTAGCCCAGCAGCTGCCGGGTTTGAATGAGGTAAATTGTGACCATGCACTCAGAGCAGCAGAAAATAGGTCAAGTGTGGGTTGGGTTTACATAGAAAGCGCTAGCGTTGCCGGGTGAGCCTAAGCCTCTTCTCTCTGCTCAGACAAAGCTGTTTAAGGTAAACTGGGAAGTTACCATTTCCCCAAAAAACTTTCCAGCCTTCTGCAGCCTTGGTGTTTCTGGCTGGTGTTGCCCTTTGTGAGAAGCCTGGAGCGGGAGGGAGGCTGCCCTAGTTGCAGGGGCATGTGGTGGGTCGGGTCAATGTGTTCCCCCTGGAGTGGTGCCCTCTGGAAAGACATTTCTTTGCTGGCTCGCGTGGAGCTGCACAGCCCAGCAGCCGCCAGCGCCTCTGACCTCCAGCACACCAGCTGCAGCAGCATGGCAGCTGGGGTAGCCTTTCACTTGTCAGAAAGGAATAAGGAATATACTGTTTACCAGTGGTTTGTGTATGCCTGTGTGTCTGAAGCAACAGAAGAACAGTATGTTTAAATCCCAGTTGAATTTTATCATTTCCCTGTAGGGTTTTGGTGTGGTCCCTGTGGCCTCAGCAGTGCCTGTACCTGCCCAGTGGTGCCCCCAGGGCTGGCAGTTGCTGCCAGTTCCTCTGTGTTATAGTTAGATCCTCATCTTTTGCCTTTGCAAAAAAGGCTTGTGGCATGTCAGAGGGATACTGCCAGTTAATAGGTGATGTTCTTGGTAAGAGCTTTGGTATTCTGCCAATCCAGATTTTATGTCACTGTTTTGTGAGGTTTTTCCCCTGCTTACTCTGATGTCAGGCAGGACAATACTAAGATTGAAGGTTTGTTAAAAAGTTATAATCAGTGAAAGAGATTACAGGTGGTAGTATACTTGTATTATCAGGTGACGCAATTGGTGAAAGGTAAAAGAGGAAGGAAAAGGAAGACTGGTAAGCAATGAAAATAAGGAGAGAGGGTTTTTTTATTGGAGAAAATCATCTTCCAAAAGATACAATATTAGAGGTCGAGTATAGATTCTCAGCAACCTAGATCTAAAACACAGTACTTTTTGCTGCCACTGCTCTATGAAGATTGTTGTGGCAATCAGTAGGCAGGTGTTGACTTATTTTGTTCCTTAATTTTCAGACTGCAATCTCCAAATGTGCAACTGAAGTTCCATGCAGTTATAAAAATGATTTGGTGCAAAGAGGAAAACAGAAACACAAAATCTGTGTTGGGAGCTCGTGTTATAGAAGCTCATGAAACAAAAAGAAAACTGAAGGTTCAAGCTATTGACACCTTGACCTCTGAATTTTTCGTTTAATTTAAACGTGGTCCCTCTGCCACTAAGGTACCAACAGCATACTTACTCCTGTGTGCAGTGCATACTGTGTAAACACTGTAAACAGGACTCTCAGGTTGGCTGTGTGCTAGTTCTCATTTAATTCGTGTCCTAAATTATCAGAAAACCTCTAAGCAGCCAGAGGAAGTTATAGTTAATTAAGCCACAGATGGTGAGGACTAATGTGGTGTTGACCTTTGCGAGGACTGCAAAATCTACTTAGTCTTTCTCTGTAAAACACTGGCTGAAATGAGTTCCTACTCATATTAAAAAGATGTTCTTGATACGTTGAAGCCAAATCGAGAGACATTGTGGCTGAGGAAGGTGCTTTCCCAAATAAATGTTTGCAGGTTTTAATGCATGGCATGTGTTAAGGCTTGATCTTCAGGGCTCTGGTTTAAGCTTTTTTAGTGCCAAAATCTGCTGGTTTTCCAGGACTGATTTTCTTGGAATGCATGTTGTCAGTTCTCCTTCACTGAAAATGGAGAGTTGACAGCTGACTGGAGTTCCTATACCTTCCTGTAAGCTGCATGCAAGCTGTGTGATTAGGGGTAGGAGCAGCTACTTGAATCTGCCTTTTGGTTGCTTTGTGCCCCAGGGTTTCATCTCTTGATCTAATGAACTCTCTCCTGCCCCTCAAGTTTGCGAAGAATGACTTGGAGTAGTATTCTAAACTGCCAAGGAAACATCTTGATTCAGTAGTGCAGGTTTTATTGGGAAAGTGGAGAGTATGGGAATGTGCTGACATTCCCACCACAGGCTGCCCAAAATGGAAAAGGAGCTTGAGGTCATTTGAGCCTTTCAGAAGGTGCTTTGTGTGGTCTTTGGGCACAGGCAGGCTTAGCTTACCCAGGAATGCCTCTCAGTGTCTTGGACAGTATTGTTTGAGGGCAGGGCTTAAGTAGAATTCTGTATGTATTTGGATTTTGACTTGGTTTTCTGTGGGTACTGTCTTTGAAATTCCTGTTTGATCATGACTTTAAGGAATTTCAAAGCTTTATAAGTGATCTGGACTTGTTCACCTGTGGCTTTGAATGATAAATTATGTTTGTCTGAATAAGCTCTCTGAAAATGCTTCTATGAACAAAAATTTCTACTTGCCAGTTAGAGCAATGTGGTATCTTAACCTGATGGTATGATGTATAGTTTCTGACTTGTTCCATCATTTTCTACCAGAAGAAAGCACAGGTATACTCCCAAAACCACTTTATCACTCTAGGACAACGTTATTCTTTGTTCTTCTCGGAACTTTCTAGGAGTTGAGGATGTCCCCAGCAGCTGAAAATTCTCGCCTAGAGAGACGTGAGTCAGCTCAAGTATTCTTTGGATAATTAAGCAGAGAGTCTGCTCCACCAGAAGTGAATTCCTCTTTTAGTCTGGAAAGAAGGAAGAATAGCAGTAAGGCTATAAAAAACCTGACATAGATTAGCGAGCCTCTCACAGTCACGTTACTTCACGTGACTGTCTTCCAGAAGGGCAGGAAGGATTATCTCAACCATACCTTTCTAGCTCATGCGCCCTTTGTCTTCTTCCCAGTGTTGCATGTAGTCCTTTGTAGAGCAAGGGGCACTGCTGTATGAAGTACATAAAGAGCTTCCTACAGCAGATTTAAAGAAGAAACTGCTGGTCCCATCTATTTGTTTTGCATTCTCATTTGCATTTCATAAGGATTTCAAACCAGAATTGACATCCTCCTGGAGAAAGTATTCCAGGATTTGTGGAAAAACTGGTCTTGGAGAGGGTACTGTACTTACTTTTGTGAGTGAAACCACTTTCAACTGAGGAAAAGTCTGGTGGAAAATCCTACAGGGCATTTAATTCTTCAGTGGGTTAGTCTGCCAAGCTTGCTACTTTGACCAAGGAAGAGAAAACCAAGTCATGACTGCCAGGGTTGAGATTTGTAGGCAGAGTTGTAGTTTCTTGAGCAGTGTAAATACAGGATAAGTAAAAAGATTGAATGTTGCGAAGTCATGTGCTTATCTTTCGTGCTAAGACAGGGGAGAGACTGCACGTCATCAGCCTTGCTTGTTAGCCTACCTGCCTCCCTGGGTTTGCTCAAGGTTGTGATGTGTGCTAGAACACTGTGCCTAAGGCTATCACCTTACAGTTTAACACATTGAGGAATTAATTTCCTGGTTTTTAGATGTTCAGACTTAAGATTAACTTTGAAAAAGGTCAATCATAGCACACAGGTTTTCATAGATATATGTGATGTATGTACAAAAGAACAGAATTTTTGAGATTTCAGGAACTTCTGGGTTTAATATCTTGACACTGAGCTTCTGTTGTCAGCTGCAGCTTTGCCTTTCCATACCTATTTCTGCTAATGCGGAAGTCTAGGAGCAAAACACTTTTCTTGATGATTGATGTGTTAAATATGTATTTTGTGTGTGCAAACTTAGAAACTCTGGCTTCTCATTTGATATCCTCTACACACTCCCTGTCCTGTGTGCGGTTTGTGTGATGGATCTTTGACCTCACTTGTGCCTTTTGTAGTTCATCTTTGAGATGAGCTCATCTTTCTCCAAGAGTGAGGAAAGAAGTAAAAAGTGGACTTTGTGGTCTCCTTTTCCAAGTGTTCACACCAAGCACTTTCAGTCCAAGGTACTGAGATGTTGTGGTTGTGAATAGGAGATAAACAAAAAAGGTTCAAGTAAGTGTCCAGTCTGCAGGATCACCAGGGTCTTCAGTGTCAAGTTCAAAGAAGGCAAAGATGCTTAGGAAGGATGTGAAATCTAAAAAAAGAAAAGAAGCAGTGTGTGTTGCCTTTAGAAACATGAGAAGTGGCCCAGGACTACATAGACACTCAAAAGCTTTGCATAAAGAGCTCATCAAAGTAGAATAACATTAAGAGTAACAGGTGTGACTTAATGGTAGCTAATCAGTGTGTACAGTCTTGAAACATATTTCCATAGATGGGGCTGAAGGAATTATTCAAAATGTACAAGATCTGCATTTTTGAGTCAGTCATAGTTAAGTATTGCAGTGCCTCAGCCCACTGCGTAGGGCTAAAGCTCATGGATCTGAGAGGGGAAAACTTCAGGACAAGAATCTCTTGCAGCAGCTATGAAAGAGGGCATGGGAAGGAGGACAGATAAGTGATCGTCACACCGCTCCAGTGTCTGTTGGCTTCTCCTGTGAAATCTTTCCCTCTGTCCAGTGATGATGTTGCTTCTGTATGTTGGATCAACGTGAAAATGGATTTCCATGGGAAAGTGGAACAGCTTGTTACCCTTTTTAGGTTGCCTCGGGAGAGGAAACGTTTTGCTAGTCTCCCATCCTTGAATACATTTTAGTGTTGGACCTCTTGTGCCTCTGGTAACACTAGCAACATACTTCCCTGGTTGGTGGTTTTAACTTGGTGGTGGAGGCCTTGTTGATCTGCTTCACTTTTACTTTGTTCCACTTTACCTGTATTAAAATGATCACCTTGACCATTCCTTTTGGGTCTGAGGCTGTATCCTTTTCAAAATCATGAGGAGAGAGTAATTTTTACTAAGACCTAAAGCGTTACTGCCCTCTCCATAATGGAGTATAGCAAATCTTCAAGTGTCAGGAAGCGAGTTTTGAATTTGCAGCAGACATCCTGGGATCAGTGGGACAGCAGGAATAATCACATCCAGATGAATAGAGAGAAATTGCTCGTGTCACTTGAGGGCCTGGCAGCAATGCGTTGTTCCCCGAGTGCTGCTTGTTTCTCTGTATTCTATGGCTGGAACTCTTCATAATGAATTGTGAAACATCAAGGAACTTGTTCAAGATCAAGGAAAGAAATTACTTGATCTCCACTGCAGCACTGATAAAACATTTTGCGTTTTGTGTGTGGAGAATCATTCTGATTATTTTAGCCGTCTGAAGTTCTCTTGGCACAAATGAATGTTCCTGCAGCTGATGGATTTTGAAGGCAGCCTTCTGCATGAGGAGTCACCAGGCTGCAGTGCGGCTTTATTTCCCTGTCACAGCCCTAAAGACTGAAATAGCAAGTTTGCTCTAAAATAAAGAAATAGGTATTCTGTAAGTCTAGAGATGAATGGTGATTTAAGTGTACAAACCAGATTTTTCCCTGGTTAGGACAGTGCTGCCAAATATGTCTTGATTCCCAGATGATGTCCTACTCAGATGGTGAGGAAAAAATCTTCCAGGAGAATTAAATACAATAAAAATTAAATAATGTCTTACTGGAAATTGCTTAATTGACAAAGGCCTATGTGCGTAAAAATCAGAAGTGGTGTTTCTTTCAGAATGTTGGTTTCTCTAAAATACAGCTCTCTTATGCGTTATCTTTGTGGGTTTGTATCTGTGTTCATGCTCATTGTGTCCATATTGAATACTACAGATATGGAAAAGTCTTTTTTTTTTAAATTAATCATTATTGAAATGATACTTTCTGCATACCTGTAAACACTGGAGTCTTTAGAGGGCAATTTTAGCTTGTAGTAAGACAGTATTTATGAAAATGTGATCCTATTAATAGCTTACAAGTCTGGCCACATGTGAGCTCTGACATACCACATTCCCGTGAAATAACTTCTAGCACTATGTTGCGCTTTTAAGATTTTTCTAAAAATAACACAGGGATTTGTAGGCAATCAGTAAAATTAGCATCAAACTATTTAATATTGTCCTCTAAAATACATCTAGGAAAATAAACTGCAAGTAAATGCTGCAAGTAAACATAACATATGGTTCTTTTTTTAATCTCTACTTTAGGACGACGTAGACAGTCTAAACCCAGTTCTCAGGGATAACCCGCAGTTACATGAGGAGGTAAAAGCCTGGGTAAAGGAACAAAAGGTTCAGGAGATTTTTATGCAAGGTAATTATGTGGAAAATTGTGTTATTTTTTTTCTGTGTTAGCTAGTTTAAGGCCATTAGTTGTGTGGGGCTCGTCCCATGGCATTTGTGATATCATGGAGAATGTGGAAGTTGGTTTTGGGAAGTATTTTTTAATTCCAGAAAACAAGACCATGTAAGAAGCTATGCATGACTTTCAGACTGTTCTTAACTTGTTTGAAGTCTTAGTTGATTGCAGCAAAAGCTGAATGTCATTAACCTGAAAATAGATATTTTGTAAAGTTTGTTGTGAAAATAAGTGTGTATGAATGGCAACCACACTGGTTTCAGCATGTTTAAAAATGTTCTGTGCTCTGTTAGTGTTACTATTACGTGTGATGCCTTCTCAGATATCTGTCTGTGCTTGTAGTTCTTCACAGCTCTGTCACGGATGTAGAATACGTTCAGATCCCCACCCCCTCACCCCTGATTGAAAAGAGCCTTTCGTATCAGTTACAAGTTTGTAACTTGATTCTAATGTTTAAAGCAAATGCTTACATCATTTTTAAACCATAGATACAAGTTACATGAAATCTAGTGTGAATTAGAATGAATTATTTTGGCTCAATATTGCTGATAAAAAAAAAATCATATATTTCAAGTATGTTCTTAAACTTTCTGCAGAGCTGAGGTAGCTCTACAGAGGCATTCCTAGCAAAGTGAGGCAGGAGCTAATCAACCTCTGTTAGTCTGGGTTAAAATCCCCAGGCAATCAGGAAAGCAATTTCAGGACAAAAATGCTTAAGCAGTCATTTTGTAAATGAAGACTGGGAGGGGAGCAGTAAATAACCTGGTATTTTAAGCATGGTGCTGAGGTTTGCTTGCTGTCTGGTTTCTCTGCTAAAACTAAGATTAGAAGACCAAAGGAATATGGTAAGTATAATATTGAGGTTACAGTAAAAAACTTTGGTCTTTCCTTCTGTGGAGTTGCTCATTTGCCTAGATATGATTATTCCTAAGGACCACAGAGAAAGGATGCTGAAAAAAACTATGTGGAATTGTGTAGGTTGGTATGTCGCTGTTAGTCACTTTAGATTTTATCTTCATGCCCTCTGATAAAACATGAGTTAATAGTCTGTTGATGAAATTTGCAGCCCAAACTGGATTGAGAGGTGATACGAAATCAAATTAGTTCTGTATGAAAAGGAAACTAAAATTGAGCTTGTTTATTATATTTCATTAGTGTAACAATAATAAGACAATTACAAAAGCTTCTGTGAACACTGGTACAGAATCAGTACTTGAGCAAAGCCTCAGCAATGTTGAAATACCTTTAATGAAACTATCAGCCCTTCATCCACACAACTCATTTACATCCCCTTATTCCAGGAACTGGATATCTGTCTTATTTATAAATATATAATTTTAAGTAATTTCTCAGACAGGTGTTTAGATGCTTAAAGTGCCCAGACGAGCAGTGTTTTAGATGATGAGGTAAATCTAATCCAAAGGTCATTGCAGACTGGCTCTCCCTGTTGAAGGAGAAGCTGCAGTTCGAATCTGCTTGCTCACCTGATGTCATGCAGTGTGGCCTGAGGGGAGACATTTTCTTGGGCAGTGACATGCCACCCACCACAAGGGCCTTTGCGATGCCACTGCCTCTGCCCTGCAGGGTGGGGGTCAGCCAGCAGAGACTCCTGGGAATCCTAGAATGTGCTACTGGTCACAGAGACTTTGCATTTGGCCCAGACTTTTCCATGGCTTAAGGGCAGCCCTCTGGCTGTGGTAGCTGCTCTAATCTAGTCCTTTTATCCTTCCTTTATCCTCTCTGACCTTTTCTGGTTTTCTTCACCTTCTCCGTTATTACTATTTCCATGTTCCCTGCAATTTAGGCAACATCATCTGTTCTACCTTGTCTAGACACATCTATTAAAGTTGTTACCATATTCTCTCACTACTTCATCCTATGCAGCATTGTTAGGATCTAGCCTTTTCCTTGTTCTTTATGATGCTGAAGCTGTCGTGTCGTATCTCAGTATATCTACTTTGACTTATCACCATTAAAATGTTGTTTATCTGGAGAAAGAGGTGAGTTGAGGAAAAAGCCTATTAAAATCGGGTTCCAAACGTTTGAAAAGAAACATGCCAATTCTAGGAGGGGGAATTTTAGTCAAAGGCAGGCTTATTATTTACAAGAATGAGAACAAAGGAAAAAAATTGGCCACTGTGACCTTTTCTTTGGGCTGCAGTCACAGCAGCATGCTTTTTGATTGTAGGTTTGGCAGGAACGCAGTTTATTCCTTGTTTTAAAAAAAAACAAAACACCACAAATCCCTCCCACACTTGGCCAAGTTGAATGCTTTGGGGACAAATAAAACCAGTTCAAGGAACATAGTAAAGTGTCTTTTGATTTTTAACAATTAAAATATTTGGATTTTTGTCTTCCTATTAGATTTATTATCACTACAATCTTTGAGGCTGCGTGTGTAATAATGCTCTTGAAACACTGAGTGTGCTTCAGCCCTGAAGATATTTCCTGATAGTGGTGTGCACAGGCTGCTTGAACAATGTGTAGCTGAGCGTGATTCAGCCAGGGACTGGAGACAAAGCCAGGCTTTTCCTGTAATGGCTGCTTGTGGCTGGGCTGGGCTGGAGCTCGGCTGGCCTGTGTTGCATGACCAGAGTTTAATCCTTCTCCTTCCTGACATCCCAGCAGCGTGTAAGAAAAAAAATCCCACTGTTTTCAAAGGTAGATGAAGTCCTCTCTTAAAAATAGGTATGGTAACAGCTGGGGTGAAGAGCAGACAGATTAGAACAAGGAGTAAGAGGAAAGAAATTGGCACTGGGTCAGTGCAGAATAGTGTAAGAAAGCTGGAAGCTGGTGGAGAAGGGAGCATGGAGCTTGTAAGCTGAGAAGACTGGGAAAGGACTTGGAAACCAGTGGCCTGTAATCGTAAATGCTAAAATGAGGCAAGAAGCTGGGCTGCAGAGTGGGGAGAGACTGGTACTGGTTATGCAAACGACTGAAAATCATTGTGCAGTTAACAGTAGGATGCAAGAGAGGAGGAGCTGGGATAGGAGAGTAGGAATGGGAAATTTGCAGAGACAGACAAAATTGTACTGAGACTGTCTGAACAAGGCCGAGGTTTGGGACAGCCATGAAAAGTATGAGGCATGTTGGGTTGGGTCAGACAGCCAGAAGTGTGGGAGCTGAGCTGGAGGCGTTTAGCGGGGCATATGGAGTAAGGGTTGGAGAGAAGCCATCAGGAAATGTGTCCCCACGGGAACCCCGTCTGGTCCGAGACCAGAATTGTGAGACATAAGCTTCTAGATTCTTCCTCTTTTTCTGCCCGTATGTATCAGTGATCAGCATTGCCCGTGCTGGTGCCCTTCTGACCCTCGTCCATACAGCTGGAAATGTGCTCTGGGGGGAGCACTGGGAGTCTCACAGATACAGTTGTGCAGTGAGTGGTGTTGATATGAGTGAAAGAAGGGTGCCATTGCATGCTGGTTTTGTTTCTCAGCTATTTTAAAGCCTAGATAATCACATGCAAAAGGTGTTTCAAAAGGCCTTGCTCAGGTTCCAGAGCACTAAGACCCAAAGACCACTTGGAAATGTCTAAATTATTATTGCTTTTGCGCTTCTCTTGGTCTCTCAAATGTTGAAATTAGGAACAGTCGTTATCACACACTTTCTCATGTAATGAGCACAATGGACCCAGTTGTGTGAATATGAATATTTCAGCAGAGAAAGCTGTGACCTGCAAAGTCCCCAGCCTTTTCTGCAGATGTTTAATCTTACTCAATGTGCTGTGCAGAGACTGGAAAAAAAAGAAAGAGGGGAATTCTGGCCTTGCCTGTGTGGTTGAGCAACTAGGCACTCTTCAGTCATTTAGGTTAGGCTGTTACTCACTGGTTTTACTTCTGTTCCTGTCTGCCCGACCCAGGGTTTGGTTGCGGAAGTAGTGAAACCTACACAGTTGGAACTGAAATCAATGGCAGCCTTGCTTGGTCATACAAAATGCAATGTAAACACTTAAGTGCAGTGAGACTTAGGGTCCTGATGATAAAATGAGATGCTGAGCATGAATAAAATGGTTCAATCTGAATTTCTAAGTGAGGAAATAAACTAAAGTAAGTACCGTATCATACTCTGTCCACACCAGTGTGGGCTCTTGGAGGTGAATTAAACTGATCTTTGCAAAGGCACAGCACGAAGGGTTTCTTTGCAGTTGAAAAATGTAAAACTTGGAGTTCACATCTTCATAGCACATCTGGTTTTGAGTGTTCTGTGTGGCCGTGGCAGGGGCGGGATCCCTCAGCTGCCTTTTCCAATTGCTGTAATGGAGAGAAACTCTGTGGTCACTTATGGGAAAGACTTGGCAGATGCAGAGCCTAACTGCCAACATGTAAATCTTTTCACCAGCAAAGCATCTGGGCATGTGACTAGCCTGTTAAATAGCTTCGGTATAACCTGCTTCTGCCACTTTCTAGCCTTCCAGATTGCTTTTCTGTGGTTGCTGTCTGTAGGCAGAAATTTTCCCAGCGTTTGTCATCGTGGTTGCAGAAAGATTTAGTTAGATAAGGAAATTGTATGTTGAAAACATTAGCAGAATTAACCTTAAAGATTGCTTAAATGTACCATTTGCATTTCAAAATGTCTTCCTTAATAAAAGCAAAATCCAAAAGTAGCGTTGTGCCAGAATTGCCCATAGTGTGCTCTTTGTGCCATGTGGACTCTTTTTGCTGTGAAGCTTAAAAAACATGGAAAACCTAGTTGTACTTTTTTGCTTTAATTTCTCAATGGCTTTTTTATTTCTTCCTCTTCTAAAGGTCCATACTCCTTAAATGGTTATAGGGTGAGAGTGTACAGACAGGATTCTGCCACCCAGTGGTTTACTGGAATCATTACTCATCATGATCTCTTCACCCGCACTATGGTTGTTATGAATGACCAGGTGAGTTTGCTGTGCTGTACTCAGAAAACAAGCTTCAAGTGAACTACACATTGGGAATCTTTACAGTCATTTTGTAGTGCTCTGCAATAGACTGAGTTGCTCAGATCCAGTGAGGCAAGTCTGTTACTGTGCTGAAACCACAGCCTGACTTCGCCTTGGACTAGCAGTCAAAACCATCTTGAAGCTGAACGTTTGTGTAATAATATGATTAATACCAGGCCTACGGTTTTGCTTTTCTTCTGCTGTTGCTATTTGACTAGTGAAGTCTTTGAAGTGAAGCAATCCGGTTTTAAGAACTGGTCTTCCCTGTCAGCTCTTGAGAATTTCTTTTTTCAACGCTGAGATCTTCTAGCACTGCAGCAGCAATTACTACTTCCAAGAAACTGAAATACCCACTTTCTGCAATTTATTGAATTAAGCATTTACTGTAGTCCTAATTCATGTTTACTGTGGTGGGTTTCACTTGTAATTCTGAAGTTGATGTTAGAAAAAGAATTAATACTGGTATTTTTAGTGGCAGTAATGAATTCTGTTTCAGGAGACCAGAGTAATGTACTCAACATTAATATAGTGAGTGACCCATCTGACAAAGTCATGTGTTGCAATAAAACTTTAAGAGTAGTCTAATGCTCAGATACATTCTTTCCTTTGATTTGCTCTAATTAATACTCCTGAGTGCTATTTTTTTTCACTTTGTGACATGCTGATTAAAGATCTGCTTAGCTCACCAGCAACGCTCTGTCAGTTTTAGAGTTCTTTTCTCCAGCTGTTTTGATTCCTTTCTTTTAGCAGTTTTGCTTCTGTTGAAAGCAATTCTGTGTTGTACTCCTGCAGAATGTTTTATATTAAATAAATCTTATTAAATACTTGTATCTCGTAATCGCAACTTGAGGGTTACTCTGGGAAGAGCTCTGTGTCTTTTAATTTCAAATTTGCAAGTCAGCGACAAGGGGGGAGGAAGTGGTGGTGAGCTACTTTTTCTTTTTAAAAAAGAAGTTATTCTTATAGTGGTAAAGACACGTTTGCTTTGGGTTTACTCTATTCCCAGCCTTTGTTCAGAGTCTCATGTCAGTTCTGCTTGTCAGGATTAAGCGGGCTTTTCTGTGATTAGTCTTCAGCTCACAAAATAGACTGGTGAGCACTGATACAGAAAATACAGATTGAGCAGTGTCTGCGCATTTGCTGATTGATTATTATTTTTTCTGTTTTTAATAAACCAGGTGTTAGAACCTCAGAATGTTGATCCTTCTATGGTTCAGATGACCTTTCTAGATGATGTTGTTCACTCTTTGTTGAAAGGTGAAAATATTGGCATCACTTCACGCCGACGGTCTCGTTCCAACCAGAACAGCAACACAGTCCACGTAGATACATTTATCTTTTTACCTAAGTATTTTTGTATATTGCGTATATTAAAAATACTTGTTTAAAGTTGCTAATTAAAATTACATTCAAGTCCATTCATTGCAAAATTATTTTCTTTAGGGTCATTATACACGTGCGCAAGCAAATAGTCCCAGACCAGCAATGAATTCCCAAACTGCAGCACCGAAGCAGAATTCTCACCAACACCAGCAGCAGAGGAATACTCGGCCGAATAAGAGGAAGGGCTCTGATAGCAGCATGCCTGATGAAGAGAAGATGAAAGAAGAAAGATACGATTATATAGGTCGAGGAGGTAAAACAGGTTATTGGAAAGGGAAGGAGAGCTGCTTAAAATGGTGTGAGACTGCAAATGTGATAGACGTGTTTTTGTCTTTTACAGAAAACCCCAAAACCAAAAATAAACACTTCCTTAGTAAAAGAAGAAAACCTGAAGAGGATGAAAAAAAATTAAATATGAAGAGACTGCGGACAGACAACATCTCGGACTACTCTGAGAGCAGTGACTCAGAAATTTCAAATAAAAGGTTAACAGATTCGTCTTCGGAGCAAAATTCAGAAAACGAGTTAAAAAGCAAGAACACTTCAAAGGTAAATGGAGAAGAAGGAAAATCCCAAACTGTTGAGGGAGTAGAACAGACACTAACAGATAGGCCATCTCCATGGGATGAAGTACAGGAGGATAAGAAACACGAAGAGACAGAAAGACTGAAATCATCTGTCTTAGATCAGCAGGAAAAGTCTTCTCTTCACGCAGCAGAGCAGCCAACACCTTATGAGCAGAACGCCAAGGATCCGCATGTTCAAGAGTGCAACGCAGAAAAACATACTGCGGAGTTGAAAAATGAGCAATTTGTACCCAGACCACCTACTCCGAAATGTGTTGTTGACATTACTAATGAAAACAGCTCTGAAAAGGAGAGCCAGGATAATGCTGCAAGTACCTTTGGTTTGCAAACGGTTCAGAAAACAGAATCTCACAGCAGTGATTTAAAACAGCAGTTTGCAAATGCAAATTTCATTGAAGCAAGAAAACAAGAAGCTGATCAAAGTTGGGGTAGCAGTGTTGTTAATAAAACAGATTTGATACAACCTGGGGTTGTAAAAGCATTATCAGTAAATGAACATTTAAATCCTGAAAAGGAAAAAGTGCAGTATGGCTCGTTTATGTCTTCGTTAAATGTAGCTTCTCTAGCAGAAGAGAGTAAACTGCATAAACAAAGTCCAGCCCCTGATTCTGTGAAGTCAAAACCTAGTGCTTCAGTTGATCATCCTAAAACAAAGTCACCTGATGTTAAGCCTAAATTCACCCAATCTTCTGATACTGTGAAGTCTAAGGTTAGTTCCCAAAACAGCCATGCTACTGGATTAACAAGGTCAGCCAATAAAACTGATCATGATTTGCCTAGGTCTAGTTTTCATCCAGTTCCAGCTAGAGTTAGTGCTCTAGAAGCTACTAAAAGTCCTCTTATCATTGACAAGAATGAACATTTCACGGTGTACAGGGATCCCACTCTGATTGGACAAGAAACAGGAACTAATCACATTTCACCTTACTTGCATCAGCATAATTATCCTCTGCATTCCTCATCCCACCGAACCTGTTTAAATCCAAACGCTCATCATCCTGCATTAACTGGTTCATCCCATCTGCTCTCTGGGTCTTCGGCTCAGGCCCCTTTGTCTGCTATTAACACTCACCCCCTTAGTACCGCCCCTCACCACTCTGTTCATCACCCCCATCTACTTCCTGCAGTGTTACCCGGAGTGCCTGCTGCCTCTTTGCTGGGTGGCCACCCGCGACTAGAGACTGCTCATGCTAGCAGCTTAAGCCATTTGGCATTAGCACACCAGCAGCAGCAACAGATGTTACAACACCAGTCTCCACATCTTCTTGGACAAGCTCATCCTTCTGCTTCCTATAATCAGCTAGGGCTTTATCCAATTATTTGGCAGTATCCAAATGGAACACATGCTTACTCAGGACTCGGTCTGCCCTCCTCCAAGTGGGTCCACCCAGAAACTCCTGTTAACGCAGAGGCTTCCTTGAGAAGGGTAAGTTATGCTTGTTTCTTAATGACGTGTTTAGCTGGGGCTGGTGTCTCCCACTGGTAGTTTTCTAGGTATGGACTCGCTAGTTTGCATTTCACCAACTGTGCAGTGAGGGTGGGTTTTTTGACTGGGCATAGAACTAACTAGGAGTAGAAATCCAGTGGTAACTGCTGTAGGGAGCTCTTCCAGACTTGGATTTTCTTTGTATTTTGAAGTAAGACAAAATGTTTGATTTTAATTTATGACCAGGTGAGGTTAACCAGCTGGTTTGGGACCTTGAGTCCACTGGCTGAATGGTTGCTACCTCAAACTATGGAAACTGTTGGGCAAGTTAAATACTAGAGGAGGTAGGACAGTTGTCTTCATAACAGAATTTAATGTATGCTTGCTAGATAACGAAAAAAGGCTGAGACAGGAGGAGTGGGAGGTTCTGAAGAGAAATGATCTAGCATTCATAAGTCTTTCCTGCACTGCACACCCTTGTCTCTTGTCTTTACACCTATCTGTGTACCCTCTCTTGGCATATCTGTCTTTTTCCTTCTGTTCCTGTTGACACACATCCCTGCCTTCCCATCTGGTTTCTCCTGCTCTCTATTCAAGTCAGGGTGATTCCTCTGTCTCTGCTGTATGTAACCACTGAAGCTTCAGAAGAAATGGTTTGTATTTTTAAGCCTAGCGCCCGGTGCGGTGATGGCATTTGGCAGGCGGACACGGCAATTACAGGAAAAAATTTCTCAGTTCCTGTGTGCTTGGGATACAGCGTGCTCAGTGCAGGCACCTTAGAGGAACAGTGTAAGATGAAGTGTGTGTAGTGCAGACAGATGCTTTGGGGAGCTTCACTGCCAGCTTCAGTCAAGCCTCCACTGAGCATGTGCAGGGGGATTTTTTTAGAGGCTTACAACTTGGCCTAATTTGGGCAGACTTTCTCAGGGACGACACAAGGCCTGGCGCTGACGGTGGTCCCTCTGTCAAATCGTAAGCCTTTGCGTCAGAGCTTGGGCTTTCTGAATGGTTATAGAGACTTTTTTCATTATGGGGAAAGCTATTCTTTTTCAGCCTCATTCTTGAGGGAAGCCAAACCATTGTGGCTAAGTCTTTCCCAAACAGTCGGTTTGAGTTGGCTTTGTAACGTGCATCAGTTTGATCTAAAATGTGATAAAGTCAAAGGCAGCAGAGAAAAAAAAAGCCTAGGTGGATTTACCTGTTCATGTTGCTGCCTGCTCTACCCCATGCTGAAGTCCATGTTGAAGAACTTACGATAGACTGTGTTTTCACTTTGGCTGCCTGAAATATGAAGCCCTGCATACCGAGGCACGTAGCTTTTTAATTATGTTGATATGTGGCAATTGTCTTGTGGTGACTTGTCTTCTGGCTCTTGCACTGGAGGCCTTTTTAAAATGCGTCTTAGAAACCCAGAATGGGCGTTTCCACACTCAGTTTGCGTGGATACCACAATCTCAGAAATGGATCTGTGTTTCAGCTGTAACAGCAGCTGCAGCCGCCCTCGGCTCAGGGCTGAGCCGTGTCTGGGAGCTGGAGGAAGCGTGTCCCTAAGTCCACCTTCTCCTGCCATCCATCACTGACTGTTGCAGCTCCCATCTTTGTGCTGGGCTGGAGATATTTGCAGGTGGAATCACCAAGCTGTTCAGGCTTGGTGCTCAAGCAGATGCTCCCCAGCTCTTCTAGGGAGAAGGTGACAGGCCTTTTTTGCATAATACCTTAATGCAGCTTAGAAGCTCGTCGTGGGAACTTGCCACAGCGTGGGAACTCCCAGCCTGGGAAACGTGTGTGCTACAGCTCTTAGCACAAACCCAAGCGGTTGCTTTAAATATTCAAAAGTATAGAAATCAGAACTTCAAAGTTGTAGTACCTGCACACCTATTCTGTGCTCTGTGTGTGTGTGTCATGAGAGCCCTTGGCTCCCTTTCTGCTGCAGCAGTTCGCAACTGGAAGTCGCTACAGGGAGAAGGCAAGGGGTGGATTGTTGAGGAGCAGAGGAGGGGAAGAAGTTCTGGGCAGCGTGAGGAGTTAGGAGTGGAGCAGCACTGAGAGGCTTTGGGGTGTGCGGAAGAGCTAATCCTTGTCCCAGTCCCTTCTTGGGTTATCCCTGGCACTTGGGCAGCACTTCAGCAAGATGCTTTACGTGTCCGCTCGGGTGCCTATTTCTTGTAAGCAGGGCTCAGGAGGAGAGAGGGAGAGGGGAGAAAGAGCTGCTCTTGATCTTTTCTGCAGAGTTATTACACGAGTTTCAGAGAGGATATTAAAATAGAAACTTACCCAAGCAGTCAATTGAAAAACGGTTTCATAAATTAAGATTTTTCATGGTGTGTTTAAGCAAGAAGGTTGCTATTGCCCACCTTAGGAGTATTTAGGTATGCAGCATAATATTGTGCGTACTGTGCATTTGCCATGCTGCACGCTATGGCAGGCGTGTACGTTTATGGTTTTATTAGTACACTGCTGCTGAAATTATGCCAAATAAAAATGTCTGGCAAAACAAAGCAGATAAATCAGAATTGCCATACTTGATCATTTGGTTGGTAGGAGGAGAAGAACCAGCCAGGAAAGAGATACTTATATCCCTACTGTTGAGACTTGTTATAAAGCTAAGGAAGGATTTCTCTTCCAGAAATACCAAACTGTATTTATCTTTTGAAAGCAATACTTGGAATTCCTTGAAGAGCTAATGATCTGTTTACTAGGAACTGAAGTTAAGTGCTCTCAAGACTACATTGGTTTGCTGATTTTGATGAGCGTGAGATGCCGTTCTAGAATTAAATATTCATGCTCAGTACTTGAAAATTGAACAGTTCTACAAATGCTTCTGAAATGTGTGAACTATTTTGTGTGCCACAATTCCTGGGGAAGTACAATCAGATGTTCCAGTTGATCAAAAAGTTACTTTAATTGTTAAAATTCATTTACTGTGTGTGATTTGAAGCTGAAATACATTGCTTCACTCTGATCATTGGGAGGACTTGCTACAGTAACTTTTACGGTCTCGTGATTAGTTTGGTATTTGATTTTATTTCTTTGTTTTGGTTGATGTTAACAGAATACTCCCAGCCCATGGCTGCACCAGCCCACCCCGGTGACCTCAGCTGACAGCCTTGGTTTACTGAGTCACATTCCTGTTCGCCCGTCCAGTGCAGATCCCCTTCGGCCTCTCAAACTGACAACGCATTCCAGCCCACCGTTGTCCAAAAGTATCGTAGACCATCACAAAGAGTAAGTTTGCTGTTCAGCTCTGTGTGAGAGGGTACATTTTGGCAGCTGACATTGTCTTCTGGCTTCCTCTTAGTTTATTTGTAAACGTGGGATCCTGTGATAGGGAAAAGCTTGTCAGCGCTGCAGAGCAGACTGTGCCCTGTTGACTTGGGGTGGTGCTTGAGTTCTCGAGTCTTCTGAAAGCTTTTGAAAATTGTACCCACTATAGAGAAAAGTTTATTTTGCGTTAATAGATAACTTAGGTCAGAGCACAGGAAGAGAAGGCTTTTGTTTAGCACATTGCGCTACGTTCAGACTAACCTGTGTCTTCTTAACCTTTTCAAACAGAGAACTGGAGAGGAAAGCGTTTATTGAACCCTTACGTTCTGTTACAACTGCACCAGTGAAGACAGAGCTAGAGCAAAGCAGAACACAGGCAGCAAAGGAGAGCCATATGCACAGACATTTTGCAGATCCAATGTTGAACCAGCTGCCAAGGCCACCACAGGAGGCTGGGGAGCGACTGAGCAAATACAAAGAAGAACACAGACGGATACTCCAAGAAAGTATTGAAGTTGCTCCTTTTACAGCTAAAATAAAGGCACTGGAGGGAGAGAGAGAGAACTATTCCAGGGTAGCGTCGTTATCTTCAAGTCCCAAAAGCCATTCAGTAAAATATGACAAAGACACTGAACGCTCTGTGTCTGAACTGTATAAAATGAAACATTCGGTTCCACAGAGTTTGCCGCAGAGTAACTATTTCACCACCTTGTCTAACAGTGTAGTAAATGAACCACCAAGATCGTACCCATCAAAGGAAGCTTCAAGTGCATATGTTGATAAGCAACCAAATTGTCCTTCAACAGCTGCTAGTCCCCATTACATTTCTTCTCTTTCAAAACCTCCACCTTTAATTAAGCACCAACCAGACAGCGAAGGCTCTGTGAGCAAGATACCCGAGCAGCTTCCCCCGTCAGTGCAATCTCACTCTGTAAATTCTTTTAGAAGTGACAGCAGGAGCCCTACTCAGTTGTCGGTCTCCTCTTCAAATACACTCCGGAGTATGCCTGCCTTGCATAGAGCCCCTGTGTTTCACCCTCCTGTGCACCAGAACCTGGAGAAGAAGGAAAGCAGCTATAGCAGCCTTTCACCTCCAACTCTAACCCCAGTTCAACCTGTTAATTCTGGTGGTGGCAAAATACAGGAGTTGCAGAAACCACCGACTTTAGTACCTGAGCCTAAGGAAGCTCAGACTGTTTACAAGGGCACTTCCGAACAGAATTTATCAGAAATGTGGAAGTCAAGTAATGCCCCACATAACGAAAAAGTGAATTGGCACGTTGAAAGAACAAGTGGAAAGTCACAGTCTGCTACAGCATCTGTTATTGTGCGTCCTCCTTCTAGCACGAAATACGATAGCGTCCCAGTAATGCAGTCTGCTTCCAAAGATCGAGTTAGCGAGAGATCTTCAGCTGTGACAAATCAAGCAGATTGCCTGAAAACAGCGGAAGCCAGGGAGACTGGAAGACTCATTCTGCCAAATATGAACTCAGACAGTGCTCACACACAGTATGAAAAGAAATTTCCAGCTGTCTCGCAAGGCAGCATTTCTCGTGCTGTCACCCCCACCACAACTATGATCTGCAGTACCAAAATGGATGTCACTGCATCCGCAGCCACAACTACCAGTGTGTCAAGCTGGGGCAGTTCAGAAGTGACTTACTCCTTATCGAACACAGTCTTGGCCTGCGCGCCGCTGGAGTGCAGCACCTCGAGAGCGGCGAGTCAGACGGTGGCGCAGACCCAGGAATGCAAGGTCAGCACTCCAGCTCCGGTTACACCCGCCACTGGCAAGGCTGCCAGTGCTGCTCAGCCCAGCTCGGGATTCTCCACCTCCACTGACTTTGTCCATTTGAAAAAGCACAAGGCAGCGTTGGCTGCAGCTCAGTTTAAAAGTAGTAACACCAGTGAGACCGAGTCCAACTCTGTGAAAAATCAGACATTTTCAACCTCTCTCTCCCTAGACAGTGCTATCGTCTCTAATACAATAAACAAAGCGAACTCTGTAGGCACTGGGCAAGCTTCCCAGACGAGTCAGCCAAACTACCACACTAAACTGAAAAAGGCTTGGCTAACAAGGCATTCGGAGGAAGATAAAAACACTAATAAAAAAGAAAATTCAGGGAACAGTGTTTCAGAAATTATTAAGCCATGTACTGTCAATTTAATAGCTTCAACATCAAATGATTTGCAAAATAACATAGATAGTAAAATCTTGGCAGAAAAGTTTGCGAAGGAAGATAAGCACCCTAGGAGAAAAGCAAAACGAACTTACGAGTCTGGTTCTGAAAGCGGAGACTCTGATGAAAGCGAGAGCAAGTCAGAGCAAAGGACTAAACGGCAGCCCAAGCCAACTTACAAAAAGAAACAAAATGATTTGCAGAAAAAAAAGGGTGATGCGGAGGAAGAAGTAAAACCGAATGGTGTTCTTAGCAGGAGTGCCAAAGAAAAAAGCAAGCTGAAGTTACAGAGCGGCAGCAACAGCAGTGAGTATATTAATCTGATCTGGAAGAGAGGGACTAATGTGAAGTCTTAAGTGTTAATCCTGAAGGGTTTGTCACACGCAGTAGGTGGGAAAAGAGTTAAGATAGCATGCTAGTGTAAATGAGAAGGTCCAGGTTTATCTGTCTTTAGGCCGTTTGAAACATCCTGGATTAAGAAATGGAGCATTTTGTGTAGATGTGTTAACAAGCTGGTTCTTGGCCTAAAAATAAGCAGTAAACAAACTGGTTTGTGCTGTCCATCAGAATAGAACAGACTGGTGCACATATATAGTTGTGCCACTCATATTGATATTTGGTTTTGCTATAAAGAAAGACCTAGTGTGTTTATTTTTAGAGCATTACTGGAAGGAGAGAATCTCCATTGTTGAACTTCTAATTCGTCCTTTGATCAGGAAGCCAGAGGCAGTTCCTTGAGAGCCTGATGCCACTGTTGTAATTTGGTTAATTTAATGAAAGGTTTGAGGGAAGAGTCATTTCACACTCCTTAAGTAGCATGTGCATTACGTGGTGCTTAAGGAATAAAGAACTTAAAGGAAATAAAAATTTCAATTTAAACATAATGCTGTTGTGCATAGCAGATCGTAACTAGATTTATCTGAACAGAGAAGCTGGTCTGCCCACAGGGATTTTACTTAAGAACGTAACTTGGTTTTCACCCCAATTTATTCTTCTCTGAGGACCATTCTTTTGTCTTTGTTCTGGTTAAGGATGAGGAAGTCTACCATTAAATTACTTTTCACAAGAATTTTTAAGTACAGGTAGTAAGAAAATGAGTAGTGCTCCCTGTAATTACATTCTCTGGCTTTTCACTGCCTGGTGTATGAAGTTACTCCTCTGTATCTGAGAATGGTTGGTGTCTGGGTTGTACAGGGTGTTGGAAGTGTTACAGTCTGTCTGAAGTGTTCTGGCTTGGGTCCAGCAATAGCAGCATTACCACCTCCCTAACTAAGAGGAATATCAAAGAGAATGTGCCTATGAAGACTTTCTCGGTTTCACTTCTTGAAGTGAACTGTAAATTACATACGTGTAGCGTGTTGGGTCTTCATGACCTTCATGGTGTTGTAAAAGATTTACTTTTTGTGGGTTTGTTGCAGCAGGATTGCTCACCTGAGTTCAAGGAAGGTAACAGTTCTCGTTTGGGCTGGTGGTACCTGAGTATAGAAGTGAAATATAATCATGCATCATGGAAGTGTTTCTTGGAACTTTGGTTGGGAAATGGGTAGGAGTTGATACTATGGTTCTGTTGCAAGTTGCACAGCCTGTGTCCTGCATGTTAATGGGTCAGGGCTATCCTGTGGCAGCAGCTTCTTGTGCTTGCTTTCTTCTCTTGAAGTCCTGATAGATAAGGGTCTTTCTACCAATTTCTCTTGGCAAATTAAATAGATGAGTGTTTCTGATACTACTGTCAGTTTATCTTGGGGGAGCTTTGCTGTCATTTTTGAGAATGTGGTGGTCAGATTTTCTTACGAAAAGGTCTTCCCACAAAGGCTTGTACTAAAGCATAGGCAACCTCAGGGAGCTTTCAGGCAAGAACAGGCCTTGTGGAACAGCTGCCTGGGCTCCCCTGGTTGCTGAAGGTAACTGTGCTTCAGGAACTGAGGCTCAGTGCTAGTTTCGCAATGTGGGTGGTATCTGGATGCTGCCAGGGTTGAGAACTGCTTTGTCCTGATGCCGTTTTGGAAAGCCCCAGGAGCCTGCGTGCTAGCCAGTGCGCTTACAGCTCTAGGCTGCGTGGCTCCCTCCTGCAAAGCAAGTCATTTTACAGCCCTGCAAGCGTTGGGGGTCTTCCAAGTTCCTGCCCACAGAGCTTGAAGTCTAGCAGCTCCCAGATGATGCCCAGGATCTCTAGTTCCAAGGCAGAATACATTGGTTTGGACTGGCAGAGCTGTGTTTTAGCCCTCTGTACTCTCAAGTTTTAATCCAGTTACCCTCATGCTCCTTGAATGAGTTGGGAGTGCATTTTGTAGGCTGTGAACCGAGGCATGAGCAGTGTGTCACTCGCAAAGTTTGCACAAGTATTCTCTGGCGAAACACAGATCTGAACCCAGGTACCAAGTCCAGAGTTAGCGCCCTGACCTCTCTGTCATCCGCCCTGTTCACAGGCCGTGAACTTTCAAGAGTCGTGGTAGATGAAACAGCAGATACCTCTGTCTGTCGGCAGATAAAACTGGTGCCACTTCTAGAAGTCATTAAGAGGAAAGCCTGGTTAAATAACAACAGGGTTCAGTTTCAAAATGTGTATGTGAAAATTGCAGATATTACTCAATAGATTTGCTCCTCGTGTTACTCAGTGTCAGATCTGCTGACTTTCCTGTTGGAAATAGAATTGTACAGCTTAGCCAACAAGCTTGATGGAGAGTAAATGGATTCTGCTCTTCCTTCTGCCAGATAGTTTACATTAAGTTCAGACAAGCTGTTCTTCCGTAATCTTATCCATAACCCTCAGCAAAATTCTGAAGGAGAAGGACATTTTCTTTAAGCTGTGCTTTCATTCATTAAATTGTTGCTTTTTATGCATACATCTTTACTTGAAATAGAATTCATACCTTCCTTTCCTGGGATGTTGTAATTCTTTGCCTGTTTTCTAAGAATTAAGATGGTTTTGGTGGAATATTTGGTGAACAATACACATAGTATCAGAGAAAATGCAGCGTCCTAGGTCTTCCTGGTAGCTCAGCAGGCAGTTAATGGTGCTCCCGCCTGTAGAATCTAATTGGTGGTTACGCATTTTAAACTTCGGTGCTAGCAAGTGGACAAATGGATGTAACGAGGAAATATGTTACACCAGGTACAAATGTGCTTTTAGAAACGTTGAGCACTGACCAATCTGACTGGGATTTGCGAAATACAGGCTGCCTCACCTGAAACCCTCCTTCCTTTTGCAGCTGGAATACCCCGCTCGGTGTTAAAAGATTGGCGCAAAGTTAAGAAGCTGAAGCAAACGGGAGAGTCCTTTCTGCAGGATGATTCTTGCTCTGAAATAGGACCAAATTTGCAAAAATGCAGAGAATGTAGGTTAATAAGAAGTAAGAAGGGAGAGGAACCATCTCACTCACCAGTATTTTGTAGATTTTACTACTTTCGGCGGTAAGTACAGCTGTTTTCCTGATGATGGCAAGTTTTAAAAATAACGCTAACAAAGGACTTGCTTCTTGAAAGCTTATCTGATTTTCTGGCTTGGTCAGTCTGCCTGGTAAAAGACACCATCTAATTTCACAGTATTTACATTTATATTTCTTCTTTCTTTTGTGCACTGACTTCAGTGCTGTTTAAAGCTTTATAACAAAGACATCAGAACAGCTGCCCCACTGTACCTTAGGCAAAGAGAAAATAGAGAACGTCACCATCACACAGGTGTCTGCCATTTGAAGTGGGATTTTCAAAAGGCAGCCTTCGCTTATCCCAAACAAGTTATGCAACCACAGAATTGCCCTTACCCGTCACTGTTCTGATGCCAGTGGGTGGTGGGAAAGCTGCTCAAGGTTTTCCAGGAGTTTTCTGAGGACAGAGCTGTTGTGTCCTCCTTTTTCAGGCAAACTCGCCAGTCGAGAGGAAGGCTTCCCAGGATGCAGTGTAGCGTGTGTTGCAGGCAGCAGAGCTATCAAAACGGAACAAAATATCTTTAATTTGTGCATGGGCTGTGTTGCAGTGTATATCCAGCTTCTGTGGGGCGATAAATCTGGGTTAATTTTTTATAATAAAGCTTTAGTTACAAGACTTCATAGTCCTACAGGAATAATTTCAAAGTTGAACTTACCAATAGCTTCTGTATAAGAATATTTGCTTCCTAGTGTGGCATTGTTGGAGTTTGGGATTTTTTTTCTCCCCCGTACAAGGGAGAGAAGATCAGTGCTAAAAACACTGTTTTAAAGATAGTTTTGGAATTTTAAAATTGAATAGTTGTAATATATTGTGATAAGTATTATAGCAGGTTAATTGTTTTCATTGTGTTTAGAGAGTAGGGCTTCAATTGTAAACAAAGTTTGCACTATTGGAAGCTTTTCCTGTAACTGAAAATTCATCATTTCTTGCTCATTATATACATACATAAATATGTATAATTTTTGTATTTAGTTCTGAACTCAGTACGATTTTACTGGCATTGTAGTAAAATTCTCAAACTATTCAGTAATCACATATAAATGAATTATCCTGCCTGTATTATGCAACAACTCAATTGTTATTGCTAAAAATACATGTAGAGCAGATGGAATGGAATTGGGTATGATAACAGGAGAGCCTTTAGTTTTTTCAAGGGTCAGAAATTAGCAGATACAAACACATTATCTCATATTAGTGGTTTGTTCTACCTAAAAAAGAACTTGGGTATAGTGTTCAAACTCCTGCATTCGGAGTATGAGAGTAGCAGGATAGGAAGATCTATAAAATGTGCATCAGACTGAGTGATTGCTGTCATAGGTGCTCCAGAAATGTGAGGAATAGGTGGAACCAAACTTTGGTTACTTAAAAAAAAAAAAAAAGAAAAATAAGGTGTTGTTCCTGCCTGCAGTTTTAAGGCAGAAAGAGGATGATGAGTAAACTGAATGCTGAAAGTGCCTAGAAGGTTGGCTTTATTTTTCATGCTTCCTTTCTGTTTGTTTTAAAACCGTTTTCAGCAGTGGGGTTTATATTTGAATTAAAAAATACGGCAGGAGGCTAAAGAAGTTAAAGAAAACTTCCCTGTAAGACATAAGCAGCAAAGTAAACTAGCAAGTAGGCCATAAGTCACAGAACATAGTAATATATACAGTGAAACAATCTGTTTTCTTTTTTTTTTAGGTTGTCTTTTAGTAAGAATGGAGTGGTTAGGATAGACGGTTTCTCCTCTCCTGATCAATATGATGATGAAGCACTGAGTTTATGGACACATGAGAACTATGAAGATGATGAACTGGACCTAGAAACTTCTAAATACATTCTAGATATCATAGGTGATAAGTTTTGTCAGTTAGTAACGTCTGAGAAAATAGCCATGTCCTGGGTGAAAAAAGACGGTAAGGATAAGGAAATCTCAGATGCTTAGCAGTGTGTTGCAATTCTACTGGAGTGTTTGCGTTCGTCGTGACCCATTGCTTCCTTTCGAGTGGCTCACGTCACTGGGCTGTCACGTTGGATTTTCCTAAGCTGTTTTGTAGGAGACTATGTCAGGAAGGAGCAGGGACCCTCCCCAGTGGGTCCAGCCCGTTGGACTGGTGGCTGCACCAGGCCAGGGCTGGGGCTAGAGCCAGGTTGCTGTTGAGATTGGAGCAGCCTCAGTTCCCAGCTTGTCTCCAGCTCTCCAGCCAGAGTGACCAGCTCTAAGCCAAGGCCCACAGCGAGCCAGGTACCGACTCCTGCCAACAGACGTGTTTCTGACGCATCTCCTTCCCAAAACAGAGGAGAATAGTGTGACAGTGTGGGCCTTGCAGAATATGTGCTAACGCTGTCACCTCCCCCCCTCCAGAGCCACAGAGAGTCCACCGTTCTGGCCCAAGGCAGATGGGCACAGACTGGAAATGGACTGGTGGCTCCACTAATTCAGGCTGTCCGAGGAGTTGCTGGGGCAGAAAGCAGGAGTACTGGCCAGATCTCCAGGACAGGGCCTCCTGCTGACTTGACTGTCCAGCTCACCAGTTTGGCTGCCCTTTAGATCAAGCATGTGCCATGGTGGTGGAAAACCCAGCTCTCGTCATTGCATGGCATGGAAAGCACATGTGAAAGGTTTTTCACGCTTGCAACCCACTCATTTTAAGCAGGAACGTTCTTTCTGGGTTGCTTTAGTCTGTGTTTTCTGGGTGCTTTAATTTTTGATGATGTACTGACTGGCTTTGATGGGGTGCTGCATCACGCAGCTGAGGGGTAGATGTCGATGGTCTGGTTACAAAGGGTCGCTTTCTTCCCCCACACCCAGTTGCATCTGAGGGAGAAATCACAAATGCCTCATCTGTAAAAGACTGTTCATTCTCTGCTTTAAATTTAAACTTCAGTCCTTTTAATCTGCTTATTTTGTATTTCAGCCAAAATTGCATGGAAGAGAGCAGTGAGAGGAGTCCGTGAGATGTGTGATGCATGTGAAGCCACATTATTTAACATCCATTGGGTCTGCCAAAAATGTGGATTTGTGGTCTGCCTGGATTGTTACAAGGCAAAGGAAAGAAAAAGTTCTAGAGGTCAGTTCCTTATGAACTAGGGTATTGTATGGGCTGTTTATTCTCATTCGTTGTAGAGCTGCTGATCTGCCAGTGTAGCTGCCATTCTTTAAAATGTTAAATTACTGTTGGTGTGTTGTGGTTTCTCTTAGACCTTTTTTTGCCTCCTTTAAAGTCAGTAGATGTAAAATCTATCATCCAGAAAGCCACCGCTGCGGGGGCTGTTTTAGGGCTTTGTCCGCTTTTCAGTGTTTTCATGTGGATTGTCTTGGACTACTTGTGCCTTGCCCCTCAAGGTTAAATCTTGTTCTTCAGCTGTGAGCCTGCCACTCCTCTACACCTCCCTGCGTTGTGGTAACCCAGTGCTGTGAAGACTTGCTTTGATTTGAGTGCTTTCTGGAGTCCTCCCCTCAGAAGTACATGGTTTGTCGTATTGACCGAGCCTACTTTTTTAATTATAAAAAAGAAAGAGATGGAGAAAAATACTTCACACAGTATTTAAAATTGGTGTTTAATGGATGTTTTGCAATCCAGCAGCCTTCACGCGTACTGGGTTTAATCTAATCCCTGTGCTTAAATGGAAATGTCTGCTTTATCTGTAGTGAAGTGTAACAGGACTGACTTGCAAACCTGTAATTTCTGAGTGACCCTGCCTGTTTCAGTTGAAAGAAGGAATGGCTTAGAAGATTGATCTGGTCATTCAGCCCTCAGCTGTGACATTTGTGCTCAGGCTGCTTGTTGGAAAGGACTCTGTTCCCCTGGGTGGCAGGCATTGTGCCTTGGCAGAGTCCTGCAGTCAAACACTGCGCCAGGAACTGATTCAGGACTAATGCTGTTTTGAAAACCATTTCCATGTTTGCTATAGCAGTGTAGTGTCACAGATGTGAAATTCTAGTAAAAATAAGGTTTAACTGTTTGTTTAGCAAAGATTTGCAGTCAGAGAGATTCCTCCTTTGTCTTTGGCTTGCAGTGGGATATTTCCTGCACTGCGGTTATAGGATATTCCCAGAGACTTCCAGCAAAGCCTGAAGTCTGTAGGGAACTAACGTGGGTGTTTTCCAACACCAAGAACAGTCGTTAATGCTTTAACGCTGGAGGCTGCTTCAGCAGCTCGTAGCTGGCTCGAGCCTGTGTGTGCGCATGTGTGTGCATCCGTCTGACGTGGCTGGGGATACACACTGAACATTATTTACCCTAGTGGGGACATGCAGTCAGAGGCTTTTTATAGTCTGCGTGTTAACCAGCCAGGAAAAAGTCAGTAAAATGTCTTCAAAGCTTAAAAAAGCAGCGTACAGAAGCAGGCTTCTTTTCAGTCTTCTAACAGGGAAGGCTTTCTGCTTACTTTTCATCACAACATTATGTGCAAAGGCAAAAGTATGATATCTTCCCTGTCTACAGCCTTATTTCTAGTGGTGCTGCAGGATTCATGTGAACTGTCTCTCCCTTGGCACTCTCTTACACAGTTCAGAGCCATCCACCCATCTCTATAAAATAGCACTTTATGTTACACCATTTTTCCTGGAACCGGTAGTTGTTTTTACAGTTGCTAAGTGTAACAGAGAATAGACTGGTTTCCCCCTGCTTCAGCAGGAATGTTAAAGGCTTAAATATTCTGTATACAGATATTTATCAATGACTTCTCTCATTACTCCATGAATGAATGACTGTGTATTCTTTGTTCCCTTTCAGACAGTTCATGGCACCATCAAGTGGAATGCCACGTTATGGCATTTCAGTGATAAAGTACATGAAGTAGATATCTGCTGTTTTGTTTTATTTGATTTATGTTTGTGACCAGTTAATATATTTCAGTGTTTTAGGAGCTGGAAAAGCTACAAACTGACTAACAAATCTAGTATTTATCTGAAAGAAATATCTGCTGTGTTGCGTATCTATTCCAGTGTAAGAAAATAATGCTTTAATTTTGCTGAGTGTGGACTGCTCACTTTACATTACTAGAGCTAGCTGAAAGAATTTCTTGACGAGTTGTAAAACCAGCAGTTCTGTGAATAGGGTACAAGACTAGGGGTTGAGAGAGAAACTGCATTCCTATTTCTGCCCCAAAATCACAGAGCAGGTTGGTGACCACTTGCATGGCCAGGTGTGCTTTGCTATTGTTCTTCTGCCTCATCCTTACATGGTACGTTTTTCTGACGAGGACAGTGACAGCCATCCTGAACTTTACGAAAAGCCTCTCTCCTACCACTTAGGCCCTCTCTGCTGCCACAGATATTTTCAACCAGTACATACAGACTTGTGGCTTCGTGGTTGCTTTGACCTGACATAAGTCCATGATGCAGCTTCCCTCTCCTTGCTACCAGTAACATCAGCGCAGCTGCATGGTAGACCAAATCAGAGAATTCATTCTTCTACAAGTTCATCTTTTGGGCTTGTTTGGCGCTCTCTGGTTGAAGACAACCACCTTCATTTGGAGTGTGGATTGTGTCAAAATTAATTAACCGTGCAGTCACAGTGTAGTTGAGTCTTACCTGCTTAGAATTCATTAATAGCCTCAATAGCAACTGTAAAGGATTTCAGCTTATGTTAAACTGGCAATGCACTAAATGTAACAAAGGGAACGTACTTCAAAACTTCGAGGTTATTGGCAAAGATCTGTGTTACAGATATGTCTATTTCAGATTTCTGTTTAGTTAAAACTCTTTATCCTTTTCCATTTTGTGGAAAGTAACTGTTTTGTGCAAGTCTTTGTCAGGCAGCATACCAGGACAGAAGAGTTATGTTATGTGTAGAAAACTGTTTCTAACTAAAATCTGAAAAATGTTAGGTAGCTCTGTGTGTGCCACTGTAAGTAACATAAACCACTTGGCAATGTTATTTTGCAGATAAGGAGTTGTATGCCTGGATGAAGTGTGTGAAGGGACAGCCTCACGATCACAAACACCTGATGCCAACACAGATTATTCCAGGCTCTGGTAAGACCACCTGTGAACAAGCAGGGTGTGTTTTTGCCAGGTCTTTCTGTGAAGAGAGGCCAGAGTTGTGTCTTGAAACATACCATTTTCAATTTTAAAACCTGTGAATTGTGTAAAAACATCGCAGGAAGGCGAGTGGTTCTGGGCAGTTGACAGCAAGGGGCGAAGATGATGAAGAGAGAAAGGGGAATGCTAGCAGATGTCTGAGAGGCTTTGCAGGGCAGGCAGTGAAGAATTCAAGGTGTTTGTTGTGGTCATTTTGTACCTTTTCAGAGCAGAATAAACCAGCCAGAAGGTACTTAATAAATCTGACCTTAGCTGTGAAAAGAAAATTTTACAATAGAGCTGCAGAGGAACATTATATAGCAACAGGACTGGGCAAGGGGGACTTTCTTTCACTGTTTTCTGTCCCACTCACACCTCCAAAACCCCAGAAAATATTAATTTGTGGTTTTGGTTGGATTGGGCATCCTTAAGCAAAGGGCATTGAAGGAGCTAGTGATAAATGAAAAACTAGGCAGTAATCCTAATGCAGCTACATTCAGAATTTTTCTTACAGCCAAGTAAGTTTTATGAAGGAGTGTGCTCAGGTGTGGTTGTTGTCAGTGCAAATCACCTGTGATCTCTGGCAGCATTGATGCAGAGCAGAAAATTCGAATGTGCCCTTAAACTTGTAAATTCCCAAGTTATTTTAAGCTGTGGAAATACAGCCCCAGTCCTTGTGTTACGGGTTCTTGCATGTTAGCTCAGGTAGAAATGAAGGTTGGTTAGATTCCATAATAAATTCAAATTGTGACATTCTCCAGAACAGGTTCCAGGCTGAAACTGGTTTTAATTTTAAATTGTGAAGTGAGCCACTCATCTGGAAACAGCTCAGTGAAGGCTGCCTACGTAACCTCAGTTTTGTTCTGCTGTGCGTACCTGTTACCAAACAGCTTTAAATTACATGATCACATACTAATTTTTTTGTCAAGACGTGGCTCACTTCATTCTGTAGTTTGACAGTGTTATTAAATGAAGCAATGATGCACTTGTTGAACGATGAGGAGTCAGTAATGAATGACTGGCTTGCTCGGTGTGTGCCGTGCAGTGAGAACACAGAGTGAGGGTTAGATTATTCAGAGGAGTAGCATGCAGTAATCTAAATAAGACATTGCTTTCTGCACGAGTTTGAAGGTAAACCGGACAGACTTTTTACAGTATTTTTGAGTGTTCACTGCAGCATTCTTAGTAGTTTTAAGTTTTAGAAACATTTGGAGATAGCATTAGCATCATGGGGTGTGTGTTGGAAAGAGGGTCACAAGTAAGAGCTGCTGATGGTTTTCTCAATTGTCTTCTAGTTTTGACAGATCTTCTAGATGCTATGCACAACATTAGAGAAAAATTTGAGATTAAGTCCCATTGTCAGTGTAGCAACAAGCAGAGCACACAAGCTGGCAAGCTCCCTGCGATGAATGGTGTGTCTCAGGTGAGTCTGTAATGTGTGTGTGCTTTGTCATTTGTTCAGCTGTTACCATTCCTGTGGAGTTTTCTATTTGAATAGTGCCAGTTTTATTTTAATTTGTATGTGTGGTGGCTAAATGTTAGATTCATCTCTGGAATACCTTAAAGCAAAGTTAAATGCTTAAAAATAAATTTGTTCTTCACAGGTTTTGCAGAACGTCCTTAACCACAGTAATAAAATTTCTCTGTGCATGCCTGAGTCTCAACAGCAGAACACGCCTCCGAAGTCCGAGACGAACGGTAATACGAGTCCAAGGAGTGATGTAAGCACAGACAGCAAGTTAACACCGCCTGAATCCCAGTCACCCCTGCACTGGTTGGCGGATCTGGCAGAGCAGAAAGCCAGGGAAGAAAAGAAAGGTACGTGTTTGATGTTGTAATACCACGTCTGTGGCTTCGGGGACACCAGTGATGCGTAATTGAATTAATTTGGAAAAATTCACTGAGTTTTCTGTTCACAAAAAGAAATGATGTTGTTCTTTTCCCCCTAAATTTTAATCTTTGTACTGCAATGCCTTCTGGTGGCATCAGAATCTGTTACTAGAAATGCCTCTGGCGGAACACGTGTGTAATGGGACAGTGCTTCCAGCTACAGTATCTCATTTGTGCTGGGTACTCACTCAGCTGCATCTCTGAGATGCTGGGGAAGGCCTTTTCATGGGCATAGTGGCTGCATTTTGAAGGATCTAGTTCATCCTCTGGTGTGTTTTCAGGGGAATAAAGCACTAGTGCCACAGTATGTTACCACCACTATAAAATGCAGGATGCAGGTGCTGTTCTAATGTCTGTATCATGAAATAACAGTGTATGTTTCCAATGATTATTTTTGTTTCAGAGAACAAAGACTGTCCTGGAAAACATGCAAAGGAAGAGAAAGACCAGGATAATTTGGAATCCCCAAACTGTAAAAGCTCTCCTCCTGCCTCCCAGAACGAGCAGGGCTCAACCCTACGAGATTTATTAACTACAACAGCAGGCAAACTGCGTCTGGGTTCTACAGATGCTGGCATTGCTTTTGCTCCAGTTTACTCTACAGGAACAGCAGTAAGTGCTTGCAAGATAAGTGGGTTTTATATCAGGATCTGACGGTCTCTTATCTGTTTTGATACGCAGTAGTTACAGCAGTCTGATAACTTCAAGAACTCCTTTATAATTAAAACTTTGTATATGTGCACACACACTTGCATTAACGTGTTATTTTTATGCATGTATATAATGACAATGGATACCCACCATGGTGAAAAAAGTCCGTAAAGTTAGATAAAGCCTTAATCTGACAAAGAAAAGGAAGATTCCAATTCCAAATAACTTTATTTCTATGTTTTTCCGTATCAGAATACACACATTTTCTCCAAAGGACCTAGATAAGTGCAGGCCTCTAATTGGTAATGCAACATTGCCATTGTACTGTAGAATTGCATTCACTTTTTTTTTGCTTTTACATTGTTTAAGCATGAATTTGTTGTTTTCCAATAGAGTGGCAAGAGTGGAAGGACCATGCCAAACATTCTCGATGACATAATTGCTTCAGTAGTAGAAAACAAGATTCCACCAAACAGAGCACCAAAGATAAATATAAAATCAGAAATAAAAGATGAGCCAAAGGATGATAAGAAATGTATTCAGGATGACGGCAGTAAACTCTACAGCGATATTCAGTATTCGTGGATCTGTGATAAGCATGTTTTGTGGCTCAGAGACCATAAAAACAGCAACAACTGGAAGCTTTTCAAAGAGTGCTGGAAACAAGGGAGGGTAGGTACTGAGCAGTTCTGTCTGTAATGTGACATCAGTGTGAACTCTGAGGAGTTGTGTTAAAGGACAGATTTGCCTAATGCCCTGTTTGAAAATGTGTTGTGGGCAGTGAGCAAAAGTTTGTCAGGTTTCACCCACCTATGATCCTTGCTTAGTTTAAATGCCAGCTAACTACTAATAATGAGTAAGAAAATACTGTTATAAAGATTCATACCCCAATAGGATGTGTGTGTAACAGCTCGGGTATGGCGGCGGTTGGAGGAGGTGTTAACAGCTCAGTAGGACCAAGTTCTTCAGCATTGTGTTTGGAAGCAATTGTGCTCCAGTTCTCACGAAGGAGGTGTTTACTTCCAGAAGGATAAGTGCTATTTTTAATTTTATTTTATTTTTTACAGCCTGTTTTAGTGTCCGGTATGCATAAGAAAATGAACTTCAGCCTGTGGAAAGCAGAGTCGATCAGTCTAGATTTTGGAAACCAGCAAGCTGATATCTTGAATTGCAAAGACAGCATTATTTCAAACACCAACGTCAAAGAGTTCTGGGATGGTTTTGAAGATGTTTCAAGTATGTTACTTAAAATGTATTATTCCATTGATCCTGAATATGGTTGGTGTTAGAAATGGCAGTTAAGAATACTTTTTATGGATCGTGAGGCTTTGAAGATATTTAATTTAAAAAGAAAGCCCTAGGGACTCGGTTTCCAGAGAATGTGATAGAAACTTGCATTTTGAGCTTTTGCAGAATTAAAGGTACACTACATAGGTCTAAAAAATGAAATGTCGTTGGTCCTCAACTAGCTGAGTTTGGTCTGTATTCTTCTCGAGTCTTGAAATCCATTATCTCCTGTTTTATAGATGAAATAGAGACAAGTTAAGAGTTCCAATTCTGTGTTTTAGTTGAGTGAAGTAAAACACATACAGTTTATTAGTTTTTAGTAATTTTTATCTTAATTGCAGAACGGCAGAAAGTAAAAAATGGGGAAACTGCTCTGCTGAAACTGAAAGACTGGCCTTCTGGTGAAGATTTCAAGGCTATGATGCCAGCGAGGTATTTGTCTTTATGGTTGTATATTCTGAAGTTGATCTCCCATGTTGTTTTTTTTCTATCTGTGTAACAAACCAAATTTAATTACGTTCTTTCTTTTCCCCTCCAGATATGAGGACTTGCTAAAAAGTTTACCCTTGCCTGAATACTGTAGTCCAGAAGGAAAACTGAACTTGGCTTCTCATCTGCCAGGATTTTTTGTCCGTCCAGATTTGGGACCCAGACTGTGTAGTGCGTATGGTGAGTGCGCCCTGGGACCCCTGCCCCTTGAAGTGTAGAATATCCCATGTAGTGCTTGGTGGAAAGCTGAGCATGCTTGGAGGAGAATTGTTCAATCAATGTAGAACTTGCACATTAGCAGAACATGCACCTCAGGCAAGAGTTTCTTTGCTTCTGCATTTCTATTTTCTCTTGAGCTATTACAGTCTTGGGAAGCGTATAAAGAGTTGGCTACTTGTGCACAGAGAGATATCCTGTCTTTATTAAAGACACATGACAAAATACTTCATGAAGTATTGTTGTGTATATAATTCTGGTCATAAATAAATCTCAGCATTTTTTCTCAATTGCATATGATACGCTTAAAAACCCCTCTAGAAAGAGTACTTGGCTTCAGACTTTTTCCAGGGGCTCCTTCTTTTGCAATCAAATTTGTTCAATTCTGTTTTACAAGCTGGGCAAGAAAGGAGTACTAATTTGTGGCACGATGGTTTTGTTTTAAGAGGTTCTCCAAGTGTCTTTTCAAATAAACATAACTATAGTGATCAAGGCCTGTGCTGAAATTACTGAATCATGTGTGACACTTCTGTGCAACAGTGCTGCAAGGTGCAGTGCTCTGCAGTGTCCTTTTGACTTAAACCTGCATATTTTCACCTCTTAAAATTAAATTTCCTCTCTGGTTGGAGATTTCTTCCATGTGAGATCTCTGCTTCCAGCCAAGGATAGAAGTGACACATTTGATTTGATAACTCTGTGAGTTCATTGTAATTAATATTCTGCGCTGAATAACCTGAGAGATTGAAAGGTTGGAAAGGAGTGTAGTGGTCAGGGAATGTCTTTGATTATTCTGCTGAAGTATATTTTGGTCTGGTTCAGTTACCTGGGCTAAGAATCGGCTCAGGGTTTTTGTTAAAAAAACTAGCATTTTGTTGCTTAGCAGGTGCATCAAAAAGGTGGTTTGTAGTTTATGTATCTGTATTTTCACATTAAAGCCTGTCAGTACATAAAATGCTTTTCTGCTGTTGCACATTTCTGTTGGAAGGTGAATATGCCGTACAACAAATCTTAATTTTATCTTGTAACGTAGGTGTAGCTGCTACTAAAGACCATGATATAGGAACCACAAATCTCCATATAGAAGTTTCTGATGTCGTGAACATCCTTGTTTATGTTGGCATAGCAAAAGGAAACGGAGTACTTTCCAAATCAGGTAAAAGGAATCCTACTCTGGAAGGTGTAGATGGGCTGAGTCATTTGCCACTTTTCAAACTGACACTGTTCTTTTGAAGTGGGTGAAAGATGTTCCTAAGTACTTGTTTAAACCTGAGAGTCTTTGTTTCAAGAATTTGCACATACACTGATTCTGCATGAGATACACTACAGTTCATGAATTATGAAATGGTATTTCAAA
>WAAB01019731.1:142537-204331 GCA_013389865.1 Piaya cayana
AAGAGGGAATGGCCTCAAGCTCCACCAGGGGAAATTTAGGCTGGAGATTAGGGAAAAATATTTTCCCAGAAAGGGTCATTGGGCACTGGCAGAGGCTGCCCAGGGAGGTGGTTGATTCACCTTCCCTGGAGGTGTTTAAGGCACGGGTGGACGAGGTGCTGAGGGACATGGGTGTTTGATATGAATGGTTGGACTCGATGATCAGGTGGGTCTCTTCCAACCTGGTTGTTCTATGATTCTATGAAGGGTTTTCACTGGAAGCCGTAAGAGTTCTAACAATTAAGTCAGGATGATGTATTTGTCAGACCTGTTAATTCTGCTCCCTCTGGATGCACTGTGTTTGCTCTTTTGAATTTGGACCCCAAGGTAATTTTTCAGTACAGAGAGCTTAGATTGGTGTCTGTTAGTCCTCTGTGTGAGGTTTATTGCTCACATGAAAGTGTCTTTAAAACACTTAAATGGGTGTGTTTCTTCCCCTTATTCTTTTGTCCTCTCATTCTCTATTCAGCAAATGTATATTTTGGGTGTGAATAACAGAGCTGCAGTAAGGTTTGCTCTCTGCTTTGTTTTCATTTGCGTATGCACAGAGGCAGTAATAGCAAAACTTGAGCACATTGGGAGAGCTCTCCCTGCTTGACTTGCTGCTGCAGGACAGCGCGCAAAACACAACTTTTGCTGCCTGTAGGAAAACATCTTTTAATTTTTTATGCCAACACTGCTTGTTTATTTCTGATCGGAGAACATATTCTGTCAAATTGAAGAGGTTAAAAAATTTGAAAATCAAACATTATTTTTCAGGTATTTATGGCGTTCAAGGTGTCACGTGGGGGCTTCTGTTGTGTTCAGCAAGCTTTTACCTGTTGAGTCACACCAAAAATTTGAAAAGATGATGTTCCATTTCAATTTTTCCTCTCACATAAAAAAATAATTTTGTTGAATCTTAGGAGTTTTGAAGAAGTTTGAAGAGGAGGATTTGGATGACCTTTTAAGGAAGCGCTTGAAGGATTCAAGTGAATTACCTGGTGCTTTATGGCACATTTATGCTGGGAAAGATGCTGACAAGATAAGGGAGTTTCTGCAAAAGGTTAGATCATATTTATAAAGTATTTATTATAAATCTAAGTAACTGGTAAATCAGAGGGAGCTGTCAGAATCCGTGAACTCCACCTCTGTGGGGAGGAGGGGAAGCAAAAATACTTCCTTTATAGCCCATAAAATAAACTATAATTGACTTGATACATCAATCAACAAATAAAATATGTAACGTGGTACGTTCTTGCCTCTTGAGAGTTGCAGGTAGCCTGCAAACTCTGACCTCTTAGGTGGGCATGTCCTTCTCTAATACAAAGGATAATTTTATTTTTGTAGTGTTAGCATATGTAGAACAATGTTTTTCTGTCACTGATGTATTCCTGCATTAGCAGATGCTGAAATTCCTGTGAACTGTCCCATGCAAAACCCCCCCACAAAAGCCACTGATCTTCATAAGGACTCTTGTCATCTCAATTAGCTCAGAGAACTTGCCTTGGATTTTAGTGATGCTGAAAGGTATAGGGGATAATAACACATCCAAGGGCAGCAAACTTCTTCAGCATTAGCTACAGTGCAGGTCGTCCTTCAGCAGTGTGTGATTAACAAGTTGAGAACTTTCCAGGTCATTAATTAACACATAGGATGGACATCAGCCACGGGCCATTGATAGCTATTAGTGGCTTTAAGTTTAGAGACACCAACTTGCAAGAAATTTTCTGTTCCGTGTCTTTAGTGTGTTCTAGAAGGCAGTCTTTACAGATGACAGAAATACCGGAATATCTCTGAAGAGGTTGCTTGAGGAAGGGAAGTCTTCACTGTCTTCTTCTGTGGGGAGAAAAATCAGATGAGTGTTATGGGGCCAACCCAGAGGGGTACATCAGCAGGCTGGGGGCCAGGCTCTGCTGTAAGCAGGAAGAGCACAAGAATTTTAGCAGTAAAGATTGTCTGGGACAATGAGGCAGTGTTCCACTTCCCAGGCAGCTGTCCTCTGGAGACTCAGACATGTGCTCCTTGGCAAGCTGAGCTGAACAGTAGAGGAGAACGAGCAATAGTAAACAAAATACAGCAAACTCCAGGAGGTTCTGAATTACACAGCTATGCTTTTCTGTCCATTCGAAAAGTAGATGCTCACAAAGTACATGGTCATTCTAGAGTTGGGAAAAAGCAATTGTGAACAAAGTCATGAATGTAAGGGAATAGGTGGACAATGGGTGCAATGAATTAAGGGAAATATTCATTCCCCTGTGGTTAACTTGATGAGAAATGATTGTTGCAGGTATAATTACTGCTGTCAGGTAGTTTTGGGGCTGGGGGTAGGGGTGGATTATGTCCTTTATCCTTTTGCTGAATTCCTTGATTTGAATGGTAAGAAAATAACTTCTTGTCACCATGGTTGCGATTGGGAGGAGACACCTCTTGAGGTTCTTTTATCCAGCCCCTGGGCTCAAGAGGCTCACCCAGTGCAGGCTGCTCAGTACTGTAGGCCCCTCAGTTTCATCTGCTGCATTTTTTCTGAGCTGAGGTTGTGATGTTGTGTGCCTGTGTCTAAACTGGAGGGCGTAAGCTTCAGGAACCGGCAGTGTAGACAAACTCCTGAGGTCAGATTTTTTCTCGATGAAAGAAGTCAAATAGAGAGCCTGCTGCTTATCAATAGATTATTGTGCCAAGTTCTTTAAAGCTCCATATTTTGAGGAGGGATTTGTGTCGTCAGTTCAGTGGGACTCCCCAGTTCCTTTGAGGCCCTTTTGAATCTCCAGTTAAAATTCTCGTTTGGGTATTGAGAGTGCTGTGCTGGTGCTTTGTGAGTCAGGTATGCTTACAGCTTTCCAGACCAAGGTTCAGCCTCTTGTGAAGTCACTTGGGATCTTTTTGTACTTACAGATAGCGAAAGAGCAAGGCTTGGAAGTTTTACCAGAGCATGATCCAATACGTGATCAGAGTTGGTATGTGAACAAAAAGCTTCGCCAAAGACTGCTTGAAGAATACGGAGTAAAAACTTGCACGGTTATTCAGTTTCTTGGTGATGCTATCATTCTACCAGCAGGAGCACTTCATCAGGTAACGTACATCTGTTTAAAGATGCACAGGATCAAAGAACATAAATATCATAAAATAACTTGCAAAGTATAACTCTGTCTGTACTCACATCAGATTTGATCTTACTGGTAGCTATTAGTGTACAGGAATTTAGCATAAGGTGCATCTGCTTGTCTTGCCAGCTGTCAAGCACTGCTAATTAGGTAGCTGACTATCAAGGAACGAGGAGCATCCCCACCCTGCTCTAGAGGCTGTAAACCATCTTGCTGTTAAAAGATTTACCAGTCATCTCCACTGGGGTTCAAGTGAGGCCAGGCCTTTCCGAAGAAGATGCTGTTTGGTTTCTGATCTGCTGATCAGCTTCCACCCACCACCTCCCCTGGACAGAGAGGAGAGGAAGCAGTGGCCTAACGTGTCACCAGGGCCGTGGGGCTATCTCTGTGAGAAAATCGGCTGGTTTGTAGCAGTTGCAAGTGTTTTGACCCTTATCTGTCAGCTGGCTGTGTTGTTGCTGGGACATTAAAAGCAGGAGACATCATACCCAGACTAGGCTCCTTTGTCATTCCAGTGAGTCTTCCAGTGGTTTTGTCACAGTGGTTTGTTACCCTGAATGATCTGTGTGGGTTTGTTTTCTGGCAAAAGAAAGGAAGAAGAAAAAAAAAGAGACAACCCCAAACCAGACTCAGGTGACCAAATCTTGGATTGTTGTGAGTTTTCTTTCCCTGTACCACGTCTCCAGGGTTTGCTCTTGCTTCATGAGGGTGAAGGAACACCTAGCATTGATGTTATTTGTAGCTCCTCTTAGGCTAAAGCAGTTGGGACTCAGAGTTGATACAGTTTGTATTGCATTGTCCAGTAACCTTACTCTGATCTCAAGAAACAAGGGAGACATGCCAGATACAAGAGTTAAAAGGGAACAGAAAATACCAGACATACTGGGAAATTAGTTTCCTGTAACATGTGGCATTTTATATAGGCATGAATGTATAAATGTGAAATATATATGAAATGCGAAGTAGGAGGACTGTTCCAAGCTTCCCTGCAGTTCACAGGACTGAAAATAAGACCACTGTTATCTTCAGCTCCTTGGCTTTAAATTCTGGTTTTCTTTTGAAGTGGTAATGTTCCAGCTTCTGGCACCATGGGGTTAATATCATGATGTTTTTAAATCTTAGTGGGTGAAGCCAAGAACCTTTTTATCTTCGGTAAGAAGTTCCTATGAATCTGCTACGTAGGAGGAAATGAAAGTGTAGTGATCTTCCTTGTGTAGGTAGAGTGCTCGCTGCACGGAGGTGCATGAACGCCGACCTTGGGGGTCAGCACCAGCCTCCATATGTACGCAGCACATTCAGCCTTTTAGGTCTGAACAGGAGGGCACACTGGCTTAAGTTGACATATGTAAACTGTTCCAGATTTATGTGCACATCATGAATCTTTGGTAGTTAAAACTGGATGAGTGTTGATACTAAATTTAGTGGTAAATTATCATTTTTATTTGCTAATCGGTGATGTTGTAGAGCAGAGGCAATCAGGCTGAGGGATGGAGTTGGGGAGCCCAGCTGCCAGTGGTCTCTGCCTAGTGTTAGCTTAGACGCTTCCATCCTGATGGGAACCAGTTGGGGCTGTTGTCACACTGCTACTTCTGATGTGCTGGTCTAGAATCTCCCTGCTGTGACACGGGGGAGGTTCTATATATTCTTTTTTTCTCAACTTCTATGTATCTAGGTCTGGCATTTAAAGTAACAAGTTCTTAGTATTTTATGGTAGCATGAAGCATTCCTCTTGCCTCCCTCTTCTCCCCGTGTACTTGCAGACAGCGTTCACACCCCCTGGTGAGCAGAGTCAAACTGTTGCTGTGGTGGGGTGGGAGGGAGCACTTCTCCTGCGAGCTGTGACGGTTGGAGTAGCCTTGTCAGTGCCTCTTGTGAAGGGAATTGGTCTCCTGGGGGAAAGCAGAAATAGAGCATTGGACTGATCTTCCCAGCAGATGTTTTCCTGGATGTTCCAGGCACGATGCAATGTAGGATTAAATCTCTTTTTCTTCTTGGCTGTACAAGTAGGGTTGCTCAAAAGCATCCCCTGCTTTGCGAACGCCTGGACCCTGTTCTCTCTCTGGCTCCTGCAGCAGCAATCGCTGGAAACTTCCCCAGCTGAAAAAGGGGCTTTTGCTGTTGTTTTGAATAATTCACTCTTTCTGCTGCTCTGGGACGTCCTGTATCTCAGTCATCATGTACGGACGCTCTGCCTGCTTTTAATTTGGTGACTCTAAATTATTAAAATACTTCAGCGATAAATTAAAAGCTACAAATACTCGAGTCAGTGGTTGAGAGATGTTGTTCAGGCTACAGGCAAAACCTGCTTATGGTAGAACTCGTAGCTCATTGGCTTTTGTAGTGGCATTATCTTGATTTAACAGCAGGATTATATATTGTAAAATAACATGCTGGAGGTAATGCAACATCCTGCTGATGTTACGATAAGGATGTAGGATAAAGGTCTGGGAGTTGCATATTCAGGGCTGCTGGGCTGAGCGCTGGCCCCCAGGCTGAGCCACGCAGGAAGTGACTCGGGGTAAGGACAAGGACAGGAGGGAGTTGCTGTGTGCGACGAGCTCAGCCGTGGGGGCGGAAAGCCCTTTCCTCCCTCCCCAACTCACCTTTCCCCATCCTGGCCCAGATCGGAAGCTTTTCCAGTGCTCCACCCATCTCACAGGCCCTGCTGGAGCTCCCTGCTCTGCGTGGGCTGGGGGCGAAGCTCTTGTCTCAGTTCAGCTGCAGCTGCCACAGTTGCGGTTGCGCTGCTGTGTCCATGAGCCTCGGGGGAGCCGGAGCCGTTGCTGAGCATGTTTACATGTGCACCTCCTTGTGTCAGCTTGTGTTATAAATATTATGAGCCTCTGCTGCTGGGGGCTGTCAGCAGGGCTTTCCCACACCAAGTACAGGCCAGCCAGGTACAATCTGTCTTCCCCATGGGGACTCGCGCAGCGATAAGACAGGCCCTGGAAGGGAAGGACGTTTAAGGCACAGCAGAGTGAAAGGTCTGAGAGCAGCGAATACTGCCTGTTCTGCAACAAAGTGGGGAGGGAGTCAGTAAAACCTTGTGTCACTGAGGAGAAAGTGAGTGTGGTGCGGGATTTGCATGGGGTGGAAAGGAAAACAAGGACAGGTAGAGACTTGAAACAGCAGGTGAGAAGCCTGCAAGAAGCAGCTGGAGGCAGCAGCCGCGCAGCACAGAGGCAGCCAGCCAGAGCTCTAGGGAATTCCCCGAGCGCCGATAAGAGCCTTGCGGTGGCACTTCTGCAGCTGTTCCCTCGCTCCTGGCTTTCGGCCCTTGTGTGGCATCGACAAACCCTCTTTGTCTCTGGAATGGTTTCTCTTTGGATTAATCTGTGGGAGGGAAGGGCACCACTTTGTCCTTGAGACTGCGGAAACCCCACGTACTGTGCTGACATTGAACTGGTGTTGAGCGAGGGTCTCCTGCTGGGCTCTCACCTGCGAAGGGCCGGCTGACCACATAACACTGGCTGGGACTTGGAAGAAAAAAAAGATTTTTAAAATGAAATGCTGTGTTCTCAGCTGTGCAGGCCCCAAAGGTTTTTGGAATGTCAGGTATCACAATGGACATTTTGAAGTACACGTTAAAAAACTGGATTTTGCTAGGCTCGAGCTTAAAATGTTCATCAGGATGGAGCAGGGTGGGACTGTGCTTGTGGGACGGCTAAGGGGCTCCTTCCCCACCCCACCAGGCTGTGTACGTTTGTAGAATTGATGTTGTGCAACAGTGTGAGCAGCTGTGGGAATCTGGGGAAATGAGGGGGTTCACGGGGTGAAGAAGCTGTGATTTGTGTGGTTAAGGGTGCGAGCCTGCTGCTCTGTGTTACTGGAGAGGACAAACAGGAGCCGGTAATCAGGTCGCAACCAGAAGGTGTTTTTTCCTTTCCCCTCCAGATACAGCCTGGGTGGCCAGAGATGGTATCTGCTGTTATGTCATATCAAGAAGTGTTCAGAACAAAAAGAGGGTTTTTTTCTCTCCTTCTGAACCTGTCTCTTTGTTCATGATTTTTTTTCTCCTTTTGAATATTTCCACTGGCAGTTTCAGGGAACGTGGGACGTTGTGCCTGGCAGGGCACAAGCTTCCAGCACATCTGTGGAGCTGGAGGAGCTGAGCCCTGCAGAGCAAGGCTGCTGCGGAGTGGCTCTGTGGCTTCAGTACCCGCACGGTGTCTGGGAATGGGGCAGGATAGTGCAGCAGAGGGAGCTGAACTCCTGTCAGAGCGACTCCGGGAGGCAGATGAGCTCTGTTCAAAGTACCTTTAGCCAGAAGTGAACTCACCCAAGTCGAGCGCACTAAATTGCTCTCTACTTCTAAAGACGCCCTTTGGTCTGATAAGCCTGTGGCTGTAAGGCCCACTCTTTTCTCAGCTATCTCTGCCAAGGAGTCACCCCACACCACTAATTATCAGTCTCTTCTTGTTATTTTGGATAGGTGCAAAATTTTCACAGCTGCGTTCAAGTAACTGAAGACTTTGTGTCCCCAGAACACCTTGTACAGTCATTTCACTTAACGCAGGAGCTGAGGCTGTCAAAGGAAGAAATCAATTACGATGATAAACTGCAGGTAGGAAATGAATTCTGCTCTGGAAGCTGTTGAGAAGGCAGGACGAGCTCAGGCTCATTGAAATGCGGAGCGGTGCATGGAACTACTTCCTCGCTGCTGTTCACACAGAATAACAATGAGGCGCAGCGTGATGGCCAGGGTGTAGATGACTCCCCGGAGTGGCTGCTTTTATTTATTTCACATTAAGGTTTAAAATGTGTGAAAAGGTGTTTCCTTCTGCTCTGACTCGATGTAGCCTTTTTTTTGCATCCACTAGGCTAGGGCTCGGTCTTAGTGACGGTTGATTTGAAGAGTTCCTTGGTCGTAGGCCTGGCTAAAACGTGTCCGATATTCTTGCAGGTTAAAAATATCCTGTACCACGCGGTTAAAGAAATGGTGAGAGCTTTGAAGATTCACGAAGGTGAAATGGAAGATATGGATGAGAACTAAGCGTGCTCTGCTTTCTGCGTTAACATCAGGTGGAGGTTATTTTTTCTAATACGTGAACAGAATGCACACACTAATTTAAGCTTCCCAAGCCATCCGTGCCAAGACAAAAGCAGTCATCGTATGTCCCTGTTACTGACACTGCGACGGTAGGAGCTTCATGTCACAGCCACTGTGATCCCACGTTAGACTTGCAAACAATGAAGCAGCGTCCGCTGCCTGTATTATAGTGTACATGAAGTTTGTGAAATGTCAAAAAGATTTAAGATGATGTATTTATTTTTGGAAGAAAACCACAAAAAATTCTATGCTATATTGTTGATCAAATGTAAATGTGACCTGTACAGTTTGCTAAGATAATTCAGATATTTTTCACTACATTGAGACAGTTACTGTGAGAGTAGGACACAAACACCAGCTATGCCTGCATCTGGGATCTTGCTGAGTCCGCACAGCAGTCATGTCATAATCTGAAAATTACTGCCAAATACTTGTAAACTTTGTAATATAGAAAGTATATAAAGTAGATATGAAATACAGACACTTCAGTATTTTATTGAAGCTATTCAGTGTATAATTAAACGTTTTCAAAAGGTGTAATTTATTTAAAAATTGTCTCATTTTGGTAAAATTTGTGAACTTTTAAAGCTAAATATTAAACTTAATATGCTATGTAAATATATACATATATACATTCAATGATGTATTTTTTTAAAACATTGGCTTGCTTTAATTTGTTAAAAGTGCAAGTGTTACACATGCTTTGTACATTGAAGTTGAAAGGGGTTTTACATTTTCCATTAAAATGACTTTATCAGATGTTGTCTTGTCACGTTGCTGAGCGAGTGTGAGGGATTCGCTGGCAGCAGCGGTGTCTGCCGAGTTCTGAGCCGCTCTGCCCTCTCTGGGCTTGAGACAAAACTGCTGGGGAAGAGCTGGAGCGCAGCTCAGCCGGCAGAGCCAGGAAGAGCCTCTCCTTAAGAATAAAACAATTTAAACGTCGTCTATGTTCTGTCTCTAATAATCCAACGCTTACTTTGGGTGGAGGAGGAAAGCAATTTCTGTAAAGCATTTTTTATAGCATCTTGGCTCTTCACAGTTCAAGCAATTCCACAAAATAACGGGTGTAAAAAATGCAACTGGTTTTATTTAAGGATGGTAAATGTTAGGCGGTTGAGCAGAATTCCAGCTCCTGCAGTTAGATTGAAGAGTTGAAGTATAGATGGGTTTAAATCATTAAAACTATTCCAGTGTTTAGGATTGGTGTAGGCTCCTGGGTGCAGCTCCCAGCAGGCTCGTGGTGTGTCGGAAGGGCTGGTGCCTGCCTGGTTACTGCTCCCGGCCTGAGTGGATTTGGGGTCACTGAAAAAAACCCCAAACAAACCCAGTTATCTAAGAAATAGTCACAAAAGCAATTTCTGATTCCAAAGGTACAGTTCTTCATTTACCTGCTTTGAATACTTCGAATTCATATGGAGATGGAAAGAAATATTTTGGGGTTAGTGTTGCTGTGCCTGCCAGTTGGTTCTTGGCTTCGTACCAGGACACGAGTGGTGCCTCCTTCACGCTGCGTGCAGCACAGAGCGAGAGCAGCACCTGGAGATGCCGGGGTGTTTGCTTAGTGGGAAGTGGATTCAGTTGCACGTCCTCCCTTCATTTTTTTTCAAGTTCAGGCTAGGAAGTGAGTGAATTTTAATCAAGTCTGAGTCTTCCCCCCCACCCCACCCATTTATATTTCCAAGTGTGAGTATTAAAATGCTTCCTTTATGACCTATTCCCTGGCACCTTTGCTGCTAAATCCTTAAGCGTGTGATAGAGTTGTTAACCTGCAAGGATGTGTGGTGAAACAGCTGGCAGAGCAGTGAGAACCTCCTCAGAGAAATGCCCGAGTGTGACAGGATTTTAAGACAAAAAGACTCACTCTGGAGAGACCCAGCTGACAGCAAGAGCTGCTGTGTTGCCCGATGCAGTCACAGGGGTGAGTAGAGCTTTACTACTTACATAGCAAAGACAAATTGACGAATCAGTTTGAACCGCGTGGACAGGAGTTTGTTGTAGTCACTGTGGGGTTAAGCCAGCCACATGGGCTGGGTAGGAGAGTTCACTCCTGGCAGGTTGATGTGGCAGCTACCCCAGATGTGCGGTTCTAAAATCTGGTGGTTGAGGGTCTGTCTGATGGGTTTGCAAAGCGTAAAAACATCACCTGATGCATTTTGCAAATCACTGTGAGTGGGACGGGCTCGACTGCCCCCACCCGTGTCCGTGTTCCCCAGTGACGTTGGGGACGGAGGAAGCCAAAAGCAAAGGAACAAGGAGAATGTGGCACAAGCTGAGCATGATGGGGAGCACGGAACAGGTTTGTTGCTGTTGAGCTGAAAAGACTGTGAGGACAGCCTGGGTGCTCTGACAGACCACGGGAAATTGGTAAAGGTGACGGCTACTGCAAATACCGCTAACAATCCCATCTTTTAAAAATGGTCTCCTATGTTCAGGTCATTCGGTTAAGATTTCTGGCTCTGTCACAATGAAGTAGAGGCCCCTGCTCCCATGCAGGAAATGGGAGTGGGAAGTGGGGCTGGCGTGTTCACTCTCAGTCTGACCTGAGGTTTTCATCACTGATGTCGAAGACTTAAAGAGTTTGTGGGAAGGTCTGTTTTATCAGCAGCTTCTTGACCATTTCCATGTTCTGCAAGGTGTTACTGGGCATGTTTTTCCCATCTTCCTTTCTTAGAGGCACTAGGAGGTTTTCTGGACTACGACCTCAATGACTGTAACAGCTAAAAGTGTTGGAGGACGTCAGCTGAAGCTGAGTGCAGAAACAGGCAACTCCTAGAACAAGAGCATGAAGCACTGTGCCACCTTTGGCCACCTTCCTATTGAGACCAAGTTCTCTCCATGTGAAACAACCACTACGTCTCCTTTTTTCTTGTCCTTTGAAAGCTCCTGTCTCAGCCATCACAAACCTTGCTCTCCGTGCACACCCTCCTTCCCTCACCCCTTTCCAGCTTCATATCCTCGTCTCCATCTGCTGCACTGCCGTACAGTAACTGACTACAGCAATTTTTTTCCTATAACAACTGCAGAGGTAACTAATGAAGAGTAAGTAATTATGAATAGGGGCTGCTACGACCTGAAGTATTCCAGCATGGATGGGTGGCTGTGCCTATGGTTTAGCTGAAACAAGAAGTTACCGGAGGGCTGAAATTGCGGCAGTGAAGCTGTGGTCCCCATTAGGTCAGATGTTTGGGGTCACAAGCAGCTGATTTTAAAATCCATTTGTTCTGCTCTTTCAGCTCCATGGGAGTTGCTCCGATCTGTATGTGCAGACCACCCCCCATCTGACCAGCACCCCGTTCTCATGCTCCCTGACCCTGTTGGCAGGGGGTAGGTTTGTCCATACCCTCTCCCGTGACATCCTTCAAGCCCTCTCCAGCTCTGGCAGCTGACGCCTTCCCTGCCCTGTGCCTGGGACTGGGAATTTTCTTCCCTTTTTCCACAGACACATCGCTCATTCCCCACATCTCTACTGGATGAGCTGCCTCTCCCTGTTGAGACTCCCAGATGAAGGATTTGCTGGGCTTTCCTGTCCTCTGCGCTCTTTTCATTTGGTCTGGTAGGTTCCGGAAGGGAAGTTATGATCTATTCAGAGCTGGTAGGAAGATCTTGCCTCACAGCAAATTGAAGACCTGCTTTACCTGTCATGTTCCATGCAAACGGTTGCATTATAACCATGGGCTACTCTGAAGGGAAATGTTGGGCTGAAGGATTTTTGCTGTTGGGTTTCAAAGTGAGGATTTCTGGTACCTTCCAACCACACTGATAACACCACATTCTTTGCAGAGATGCCTGTTTCCTTTTCCAGTCCCTGGGCGTGTGGTTTTATCGTAGCTCTGTGCTTCCTTAGTGAAATTAAAGAGTAGAGTTTAGTAGCTTTGAGGCAGGAAATCCTGTATTTTCACAGCTCTGAGGATTTCACTTTGTTTGGTATCAGTAACACCCCAGCTCTGGCAGCAAACGGGCCTGAGGGAGCACTTCAGCTGATTACAAGACAGAAAGCCTGGGTGAGTTTCGATTACTTCTGGTAACAGAAAACTGGGAAAGGAGGTGGATGAATAGATGCCTGTGGAGCTGAGTCTTTAGGGAGCAATGAACTTTTTACACAGTTGAACTCCCCAGGATGAGTACTCGGGCGGAAAGGTCTGGCACAGCATCCAGCCTGTAAGTGACTGGTGGCAGCCACACTGCCACCCCCATTACTTCTGAGCTGTTTGACAGAACTATTTTGGTTTCTACTGTATTTTCAGTCCAGTTCAGTGAGGGATTTTATTTTACCAGCTGCCATGGCTGTACGTGCTTTTCTCCATCTGTTTTGCTAGCAAGCCTGCAGCCCACGTTGGAAGGGACCTCAAAAGATCATCTGGCTCAGCCTTTTGTGGGAAAGGGAGCCCAGATGATGCGTAGCCCTCACTGCTGACAGCAAGGCAACAGGAATTGCAGATGGCTGAAGAGCTGCTGCTGACAGGAGAGCAGGAAGAAGTTCAAAGCCAGAGTTCCTGAAAATTGAGATGCTCTCTGAGGAAGAGGTCACAGAAGCCTCTTCTCCCTTTGTATAAAATCAAACTACAAACCCCAGTACATCTATGTTTTGGTTTTAGGTGTCACTCCAAGTAGCAACTAGTGGTGTGGGCTGCAGAATTTATTCTTGGGAGACTCCATGTGTCTCCCCAGCTGCCTGTCCTTGGTTCCTCCTCCTGAGGTGATACAGCCAGAGACCGAGTAATTACAGATTCTTTTTGCAGAGCACAGGACGGCCGCAGGCAGCAGGGACAAAGCTTCCGTGTTCCGAGACAAGTGTGGTTTCTGTGGCAAAGTGAACTCTAAGATAGGAGTCAGTGTCTGGACACGTTTAAAACTGATTCTTGGGGAGCCACATTGGAACAAAGGCTTGCAGACGTTTTACGTTTTGAGTTCTGTCTGGAGTAAAACAAACCGGATCTCACTTGCCACCCGTGAGGATCTTTCCATGCGGGAGAGATTTCTGTCTCTACAAACCCGTCCTCTAGCGGTGAGCGCTCGCTGCGCATCCCCTGCGTGCTTCACACAGGCTGTGCAACTGCTGACCTCACTGAGTTCCTCACTTGGGAAAATTAAAACATTTCATATACTTAGCTTCTTCCCTGGAATGTAAAGAATTTCTCAAGGAAAAGTAATTTATTTGATGGCTTCTTAGCTGTAGGATGTTTTATAAATGTTGTGTGCTGCAGGCCAAAGGGGTGATCATCTACAGAAAGTAGAGCTTACAATTCCCCTGTCCCCTACAAATAATTCTGACTCTTCAGCAGAGGTAACCAGGCTAAAAATTGCTTCTTTCTTCTCTAGCTACTGTTCACCGAGGGTGCCAAAACACCTGCCTGTAGCTCCCAGCCCTGGGCTCCCACCCTGGCAATGACATGAGAAAGGTACTTAAAGAATTTTACTTCCTTCTTGTGAGCATGTACCCTTGCTTTACTGACACGGATACAAATGCTCTGCTCCACCAGCCCATCACCTGTAACAGCCAGGCAGGTGATGGCAGAAAGTGTAACTTGCCCTCCTGTGAGAGCGATGAGCTGGGGCTCGGCTGGAGCAGAGTATATCACCACAGCCCTTCTGCAGGGCCTTGTGCTAAACTGCACCAACTGAAAAAAAACTTTTTTTTCCCCCAGCAAGTTCAGTTTCCTGCCACAATTCAGCACAAGGGACCTACACTAATACTCTAATGAACTTATCTTACCTTTGTTTCCATAGGCTTTTTCTAGCCTCTACTCTCTACTCTCCTTCAAGCAAGCACAGGAGATACCAGATAAATATAGGCAAGGAGAGAATTTGCACAGTAGTGAAGCGTTCTTGCTGCACTTCCAAGCCTATTCTGGAAGAAAGATGCACCCTCAGAAAGCAAACTTGCCTTGTAACGCAAGAATAACTTAAAATGGGGCAGCTTGCAACACTTAATGCTTTTCATTAATCAGTAACAGCTAAAGTTAACCTATGTCTCCGCTAACGACACACGGCAGCACCTCAGTTCAGGCAGGAATCCAGCTCTGGAGCAGGCACAGCACACGCTGAAAAGCGCTGAGCGTGACCAGGGCTGCACCACCCTCCTCAGAAACAGCATCCTGAGGGTGTGTGTGCAGCTCTTGTGGCACAGTTCGTTCAGCTCCAGGTAACCTGTCCCAAGAACACACACAGTGCTCCTTCCTCTGACACTTGGCCCTCTGTAGGTGTTAGAGACCAGTTATTGCCAAGTCACTTCACCTGTCGGCACAGCCCTAGTCATTTATCCCAGCTTTCCTGCATCAGCTGGATGATGGATGCAGTTCAGCTGTACACGTGTACTAGCACTGCTCATATAAATCTTGATTTGGTTTTTATACTCTGCAACATTTGTAGAGATTTAGCACACACTCAGTGTCAAAACACCTTAGTTTTTTATTTTCATATCCTTTTTGAATCAGGTTAAGCTGTAAACAATTTCTTTTGCAATCAAATACTGCCAGCTAGAATTACTTCCATTCATGCATCGCTGAAAACAAAAAGGGTATTTTTCCTTAAGTATAGATTTTTCTTTTTTAAACAATGTCACTTTATACAGAAACCAATAGCTAGAGTCGATGCACCCTGATTAGTTATGTAAACAGATAACCCAAAAAAACCTCGTCAACAGAACTAATAAGTTGGTTCCTTCATAGAATGGAAATTAAAACCTGACCCGACTTGAGGTTAACATGGTCAGGAGCATAGAGCGTGGCACATAAATCCATCTAGGAGGTTTATAAATTGCACTGTATCTGAATTAACAGAGTTATGCATAATGAAATGCACAGTTTAAATTCATGCTAGAAAGCATTTTTCAATATGAAGTGGCAGCCAAGTGGCAACCATAACAGTTAGGTTCTGCACCATCATTTATGGCATTATAGATAACTATTACATATAGCATACTTTAAAACCCTGAAGGATTGTGTTACTTGAAACATTCTCCAGGCAGTCATTTGGTTTGAACCATTAGGAGAAAGACTAAAGAGCTTGCAATCTTATACAGATTATGGTACCTCTAACTTTCACGAAGTAGATCAGATATGATGTGTTTTTCACAGTAGCAAAGTTGCTTTAATGCCTTTTCTCCAACAGTAGGATTGTGTTAGATGTTTCTGCCCTCAGATCACCACTGTCCTGGTGGCTTTCCCTTTTATTAAGTTTGGGTAACTACCTTGAGCACTTTTCCTGTTTTTTAACTGTTCATCAGTCCTTTCAGTATATCTTCAGAGAGTTCCAGCAGAGGGAGTTCAGGGGACGGGATGTCCAGAGGGGGAAGGTTTGGTATCGGAATGTCCTTTGCCTTCCCAGCAGTCGTTGCAAACTTCTGCCAACTTGCAGCTGAAGAAGCAGATTCTGCAGGTTGCTGCAGACCCCACAACTCTGACTTCTCGACAAAGTCAGCATCTACATCCAGCTCCTTGTCTACTGGAGATTTTTGGAGTCTAGCTCTTTCTGCTTTTAACTGCTTATTCTCTCTCTTTAATCTTTCGTTTTCCGCTACAAGAAACTCTATGTGCCGTTTCAAATCTGCAATTTTGGTTGCCTGCTCTTCTATTATTGTTTTGTCGTCTTTTGGAGCTTTACTCCCAATACATGTTTCTACTGGCTCCTTTTTTTTCTGAAGCAGAAATAACAGTGTATCTGGGTCCCTGTCGAAGACACCCTGAATATCCTGGGGGTGTTTCTCTGCGGCAGGGCTGTATTTCTGATTGACAGGAACCAAGACGTTTTGATCATCAGAGTCTTCAGCAGATGGCTTATAAGAAGTCTGAAGATGTGCAGCAATTTCTTTCTCAGCACTCTGCTGGGCTTTCAGCTTTTCCTCCCTCTTTGCCCTTTTCCACCTCTCCTGGATGAGCCGTAACTGTTTCATGTGACTATCCCTTTGTAATTCCAGTGATAGCTGAGCCTGAGTAAGAACAGATTGAACAATTTAAGTGGTGATCCCTAATCCCACCTGAATATTCATGTGAGTAAAGTTACATATAGGTAAATACTTACATAAACAGCATCACAGCATGCCCAAGGGAGGGGGAGGAGCTTTCGTTATCAAGGTACTAAATCCAACAAAAAGAGCTCTTGGCTTGTACAGTGCAGCAGATTCAGATATTTCACCCAGATTTAGCATAAATACTGGTATTGAGAAGGAATGACTTAACATCTGGTCTTTTTGTTTTTCTGTTTTCACATCACTGACCAGGTTATGATAATACCTCTGAGCAGAGGCCAACAAGGAAGAGATCCACTTGGCACGCACAGACACACTTTATATAAATCATACAAACTGTCTGTATGTCTCTGTGATGGTATCTGTGTAGATACATTAATAACACCCAACACTAAGCACTAGGTACTGCAGGCCAAGTATGATCCCAAGTGATTCAGCCATATTTATCGAAGGGCTGGCAAGGTGGTTAATGTCTCATAGAAATCACCTGGGTAAGAGGCTACCATTTTTCTCCAGGAATCACCCTTGTGAAAAAAGACAGATGTTCCATCTCCAAGGGTTACTTGCTTTAATAATATTATACATTGAGTTTAGCCTGCTGCTGTAACAGACTGAACAGACTATGCTACTACATTCCCAGACAGATTTGTGCATTAAGGAAAGGTGCAGGGCTGCTGTTCTGGAGATCCCCAGTGAGGATGAATAAAGCCAAAATTATGGACTATAGATAAGACGCTCAGCCTTGTGTCTCAGTAAAACAGCCCAAGTACCTCACAGCAAAAGTTAAGTATGCAACTGGTTTTATTGACTAATTGAAGACATCTTGGCAGACTAGAAACCCTTGTTGGAGAACCCTTAGATGGGTTAGTAATTCTTTTGTCCTTGCTCCATATAAACTTGTAGCAACTTTCAAGGAAGACTAGCATTGCTGCACTTCTAAAACTCCTGGTTCAGAAAACTATGCAGAGGCTAATGCCCGAGAGGGGTATGATCAGTCGTGACATGATGTGACACACAAGCACACAATAGAGCTATGGCCGATTGTGGCATCTGCTGCATTTTGGTCTCACCTGCTCTGACTGGGTCAGCTTCATGGCGTCTGTAAGGTACGCTGCAAAAGAGAAAAGTGATACACACTTAGAACGGGGTTTCAGCACCTGAACATTTCCATAAAAGCTAAGAAAAGGCTTCAGACCTTCTGCATTCTGAATCCCCACATAAAAGCAGCAGTCCAGAGGCAAAGTATTTACCAAGCTACAGTGGCTGGAAGCACCTGCTGTTTTTCAAAAGTCTGAAAAAATTACTGTAAGATCATTTAGTACACGCTAAACCTTTCCCATGGCATCCTGCTGGCTCAGGTTGTTCCCATTTGTTTTTCAGAGGAGGACCAGAAAACATGCTGGCTTTGAGTCAGAGCAGCACTTTAGAGGATATCTTGCTGGTGCTGAAAATGACAACGTGTAAGAAATTCTCAACCAAATTCCGAAGGATGTAAGATAACGTCATAGAATCATCAGTCAAAGAAAAGCAAGATACATTCAATGCATTTCTGGGTTTTGGCTTGGTATATGAAATGAAGGAAAGCAAAAAGAAAAGCCTGCATGTTAAGATGTAAGTGCTATCCCTCACTGCTCTGAGTACTCATAAACACCACAGGAACTATATCAGTTTGTGTTTTTTTTCTAGTATTTATGAATGGAAAGTGAGAATGCCTGGTATCTAGGTTACAATGTTCTGAGTAGCCACTATTTTGTCTCCATGCAAGCCCTGTCACTGGAAATGTCCTACTTGTTGCATCAATTAAGACTTCCTCTTTCTTCTTCTGCCAAGCAGTTGCCTCACAGTCAGTGAGCTGATGGACTCCCAACACAAATAATGAAGCACAACTAGTTAAACAGACAGGTAGAAGGCCGAAGTCTAAGACAGGAGGGGCTGTCCATCCCAGCATCAAGGCCTGCAATGCAATCTACTGTTTTGCTTGATTTCTGGGAAAGCTGAGCTCATCACCTGTTCTTAGTTGTTTTGATTCAGACATTTGGAAAAGGAAGGGAGTAAACTTCCGTAAGCAAACATTTGTCTAAGTATTTCCTTTATCAACAGAAAAAGCAGGTGATATAAGCCATGAAAGCAGTAAAGAAAATACAAAGTGTAAAGTGAAACTGGCTTACAGCAGGTCCCCAACTGCAGTTCGCACCTGACAAAGTCTTGTTGGCTTCATCTTCAGTCAAGAACTTCCTTCACGGTGACAACTACCCCCAACTAAAGCAACTCTGGAAACACCTGAGTTTAGCTGCTCATATTAGGAAAACAAGTTCAAATTTTAAGAATAAAAATTTTGTTAATCTAGAAACTGATTTTAAGAGCTGGAATGTGAGAAATATCTACTCACCAGCAGCTTTTTTGTGACAAGAAATTGCTTCTTCGTATTTCCCTGCTGCCAACAAACGATCTGCTTTTCTGCTCTGCTGGTGAGCCTGAAAATAAAACGAGCATTACATCAGTGAGGGTTAACTGACAAAGAGCTACACGTGTTTTAAAAGAAATCAGTATATCTAAGAAACCTGCACTGATTCCAGTTCCCAGACTTTTAGGCTCAGGTCTCTCACTCCTTTCCAAGCTTTATCATTTCTTTTTTAGTACTACTTTACAGGAATCTGTATGCAGGTGAGAACTGAAGTTTGTAAACACAAGAAAGACAGTGTACACACAACGAAATCCTTTTGAAGCTTTTCCTCAGAAAGTACATATTCTTTTATAGGCAGGCATTCACTGTAATAGGGTAAAAAGACCAGTAAAAAAGGTAAAAGACCAGGTAAAAAGGCCATAAGATGTAAAGTATTTAGGACTGATTTACCTGGCAGAACACAAGATACTTGAATTGTGTTAAGCTTAGAGCTGATGTGACAATTTCTGCCACCCTGTGCCCCAAAGGCTTTGCCTTCTGGGTGAAGCAATTGCACAAGACCTTTGTTTTTTTTCATTTGTAGCTTACACCAATTAATGGAAGCAGCACAGCCATAATTAAAAGTTATCAAAGTCACATTGATTCTGTACAATGTTTTAGTCTATACTAGCATTTGTAAGCCACTAATATAGACCACTAAGATAAACTTAAGGATGCCACTGAAAGAAAGCAACTGATGCAAGTACTTGCATTTGTTTAGTGAGAACCAGTATTGCATAACCAGCACTGCAACTTTCACAAAAGCAAGTCCTTTTGCCACTACTAAGAGACATGAATTTTACTGTCCTTCCTCCAAGGCGAGCAATGTAACGCAGCGTTCCCTGTTTCTTCTGCCCTGAAGTTAAACAATACCAGAAGATGAGATATTTTTCTATTGGAAAATCATCTATTTTATGGCCTTCTATGAACTCCTATTAATGACATATGTAGGAAAGATAAGTTTATCTCCCACGGAAATGAACAAACAGTATCAGCTCATATACAGCATCTCCTCACTTATTCACAGCAGCTCATCCAGTTAGTTCTTCGCAAAACATTTTTTTCAATAAATTAGTATCAATACAGCTGCTTCTGCAAACTGCATGGGCAGGTCTGGAAAAAAAAAATACAAGGAAAGAAGAAACAGTACAGCTAAAGACAGAGCTAAGAAAGCAACTCAACAAGCCAGGTCTGGTTCTTTTTATTAGTTTCTACATATAAGAATCTGAGCCTGATTGGTTTCAAATGTTATTTTCATATGTTTTGAACTACCAGAGCATGGTCTTATTCAAATCACTCACACACATACAGAACATTTGAGGACAGTCAGCTGTTATTTGATTGAGCAATTACATTATTTCCATTCTTAATTAACTCCAAGTGAAGCTAAAGGGAGCCTGAAGAAGTTGGGCCAGACTATGAATAAAATTAGAAAAACAAAAGTCCAGAGGTGCTAGCCAAAAAGAAAAGCTAGGATCCTCCAATTGCAAGGTCAAAATGCTTTTCTTGCTGTTACATCAAAATATATAGATGTCAGGCCATCTTAATCTGATCCAGAGCAACAGACTACCCCAGTGCAAACAACAGGAACCCCAGCAGAGAAAAATCAGTTTCAACACAGCCCTGTGTGAGAAAGCGAGGTGTTTTGCACTCAGACCTGGGGGAGGAATTTCTCATTTTGTATGTTTTCCTGCCAGCTTGACAAGGAAATATTTGCTCATTTATTCCACCCTGTGAGTGTTTCTTCCAATTAGTCGACTGTGGAGGAACGAGGAATTTCTTCCATTTTCATGGTAGATTATTTATCACCAGCAGTTTGAAGAAATTAGTGGTGCTGTTTCCTAGCAGCAAGTGATGAAGCTGCACCAGAAGTACTTGTATGCTTAATAGCCATGCATCATGGATGAGCTTCTGCATCTCATCTAGTCTGGTTTATTCTTAGTGTTCAGTTACACTTGGCCACACAGCACCCACCAATGTCACCAAATGTATTTTGAACTCAGAGTGGCCTGTATCCCACTATAAAACTGGCAATGGAAGAATTGGTTCTGTATCATAAAGCGATAAAAATGGTTCTCAAGTTTATCCCTGGTCTGATCTCATGCTGGAGGAAGGTGTTTGCACCAACGGTTCTGGAGCTGCTATGCTAGTTCTCAACAGATTCAGGCAGGGTTGCTTTGACTTTGGTCCTGCTGCTGTGGAGATTACATAAACAGCTTCTGCATAACAGCAGTGTGTTTAAAGATCTGATTTTTCTCTTCCCTCTCCTAGTCATAGTGCTGGAAATAAATGTAGGATGTGGTTTAAGAGCAATTATAACTTATTAACAAACTCTGGAATGGGAGGGAGGTAGTTTAGCAACTACTTCCAGATGTCCCTACCAATCCAGACAAGCTGGAATTCCCAGTAGGCAAATGGACAGGTGTAACAACTTGGCTCTGGTAAGGGGAAGCAGGTGTGAGTGGAGGATGACCAACCCAAAAAGCTTCCCCACCTTGCTCCAATATATTTGGTTCTTAAGGGCTTTGGTCATGCCATATTCTCAGTTGAACCGTGCTATCAACTAAAGAAGAGGTAAGTTAGACAGATTTTCTCCAGTTTTCCAACTGTATCTGATATGCTAAGGGATGATATATGCACTTGTAAGTTTGTGCTGGTGTTCTAGAGAAATGCTCCTATTTTATTTCCTACCTAACAAGCCCAATAATTGCCTATGTAATCTCTGTACAGCAGAATAAGGGGAAAAAAATCAAACCCTCTAAAATTGAGCCAATGTGGCTAGTAATCTTGGCTGGGCAGCCACAGTGGGTTCTGCCATAGTTTATTTCTCCTTTGGTCAACTCTACCTTTCTCTATAGAACACAAGGAATATTTTTAAGGGGGCTTGCTTCAATTGATAAAGCTATGCATTACCATTTCTTTAGGCTTAGTGGCAAACATATTCCCATTATTTAGCATAAGTTACAGGATAACTTTTTATTATTTTCACTTTTAGTGTAACTGCATACAAGCATTTTCCATAGACGCCCTGAGTTTTATTCATCGTGATTGCAATGACTCAAAGGCACATCACAGGTCAGTGTGGCTACANTGTGATTGCTTCTTTGGAAGCCTGCACTTAGCAAAGTTGACCGAACAACGACTCAAAGGTACATCACAGGTCAGTGTGGCTACAGGGCAAAACGAGTATGTGAAGCGCTCACGAGGATGTATGCTCAATACTAACAGCCTCCTCACTTTGTATTGAACTGTAAATATGTTGAAATTCAACTCACTTGTAAGCAATTGTATTAGAATATACAGGTAGACAAGTAACCACTTGTTCAGCCAACCAATATTAATTCACTGAATAGTTCTAATTAACTATGCATGTGTGTTCCCAGTCTCTTTTAAGATAAAATGGTTAGTCTGAGTTCCTCATCATGCAAATGCAATTTAGAGATACAGAATGAAACCAACTTGTATTCATGCTGCTCAGGTTAAGTGGAGTCTTGAAAACTCCATACAGACACAGTTGCAGCTCTTTCGCTGATCACATGCAACTTCATTAAGGTGCGGTGTGCTTTTACCTATTGCTTAGTCAAATACACCTCATTCTCTTCCTTTTAATCCATTTAGTATGATAAAAGCATTAAATGCTTCAACTTGCTTGTCAGACCCATTTTGCATGTGTACAGTTTTCAGCTGCTCGGGTAATCCTTTCTTGTGCTGCAGCTGGTACTACACAAGTCTTGCTAACTGGAGGTTATAAGCTAAAGGAGAATATCTTTGTTGCTCTGATACTAAACAAAAACAGTCTAGGCTCCTATAAGTAGCCCTAAACCACATGGCTGAAGCTGTTACAGCAACTGAGCTACTCCTCAGCAGGGGCAACTGAATCATCACAACAAATGATCCAGTAAAACTATTCCTGGAGCAGCGATTCCAAACAAAGTGGAGCAGAAATGCTTCAGCCATGACTTCAGCCTGCTGCCTCCCAGGACCTCTATGAGACAACTTCATTTGGGTCTTTAAGTTGTTAGACACACTTACTCAGAGCTAATCCACATGGCTTGCCAACACTCACATAATGCCAGCACGATGCAGCAGGAAGGCACTGCTGATACACAAACAGCACGGGCACCAATGAGGAAATACTGCTCCTGTCAACCACGAATAGCTTTGCTAATTATGTTCTTGACTGGGAGCTACTGCAAGTTGTTATAACTGTAACATGCAGCAGCTTTGTGTTGTGCTTTAATAGTAGATATATGACTGAATACAAGCTTGTTGAGCCTTTCTGAGGAGGCCATTGCTGATCTGGCTGTTCTGCTGAGTATCTGCCACCTCACCTCAGCACCTCTAGTCACTTTACTCAGACAGAAATGCTGCAGCCTCCATGGGTTCAAACCTTACTGAAGTGAATGGCCTCATACAGATACTGTTGTTATTGGGAAAACCAAGACAGGCCTGAGGTAAAAATCCCACACTTTTTCATTGGGCATATAATGACACTTCTACTTTTATTACCTAAAAGCTTGTTTTCTCTATCTTGAGTTCAGAATTGAGTGCATCTGCCTTTTTTTTTTTTTCAGTTCAGGTTGCAAGAGCAAGTATAACAGTTTCCAATTTAAGCTTTATTAAAAAAAACAAAAATAAAACCACCTGGGTTCAGTGGATGTTTCTGTAGATGAACATAATATTCCTGGTTTTCCAATCAAAATAATAGAGGTGCAGGTTGGCAGTAAGCCTCAAACACATGGGCCCATATGGTTTAAATCCTCTGGCCTGTGGTAAACTTTCACAGATGCTTAGAAAGCATTTTCTTCTCCTACTCTTCTATACTGCATATTTATTTTGCTCGTTATATACCTTTTGTGTGGACATAGTACTATCCTCACTTCTGCACCGCACCAGTTCTTACCACAGACAATTGATGGGCTCACACTGGAACGGCTGCTACAAGGAGCTTACAGCATTAATATTAAAGCTTCCATTATATGGGATTCTTGCAACTAATATCTTGTTTTGATATTCTCACTCCAGCCACTGGTCTGTGCTTTCTGGTTTTTTTGTTAAAAGAACAGCTCCTCAAGCTGGGTCCCTTACACTTCAAGAAACTTAATGGCAATACATATTCACCAGATTTTAGATTGTATTTTATTACAGATCACACAAAATACTGTTATCTTGAAGGAAGAGTACAAGGTTAAGGTGGCATGGCTCCTTGGCAAATATTCTATAGAAAGATACTGAGGTATTAAAGTAGAATCCGCAGTTACAAAGTCCTGAGTGTCAGACTGTTTAATAGGCAAGTTTCCTTTTTAGTCTCTTCTTGAGGTAGATAATATTTGCCTTATACGTTTATTGTGTCATTTCAGGCTTCTGATGGTCAGTGTGCTGTTGTGCTTCTTAACCAATACCTTTTGCTCATATAGCTAAGGTTAAAACTATTACTGTATGTGAGATCAGAATTCCGTGCCTCATCCAGATGGCAGTAGGAATTGCTTCAACAGTGGGTACAACAGACAAGCTCTTAACTGCTTTCTTTCCCATTTTTTTTACAAAGTTTCTTTTCTCATGAGACTTATCTTCATGCTTTTGTACTATAAGTTTTAATCTGTTAAAGAGTGTTGAGATGTCTTAGTTTATGGCACTGGATTATGTGTAAAACAAGCGTTCAGCTGGACTGGATATCCACTATATCATAGAATCATAGGATAGTTTGTGTTGGAAGGGACCTTACAGATGATCTAATTCCACCCCACCCTGTGATGGGCAGGGACACCTCCCACTAGATCAGGCTGCCCAAGGCCCATCCAACCTGTCCTTGAATGGTTGTCTGCAGGTATAGGGACTGCACTTAGTCCTTACCAGTTCTGAGTTCCACAGTGTAACCTAAATATTTTATTTGTAGTATTCCTTATTAACAGAAGCATAAGGATTAGGGCTTTAACCCATTCTTTCAAGATTAGATAATATTTATCATCTGCAAAGTATACAGTTCACAGAGTGGAAAAGGAAGGAGGGAAAAGGGAAAAAGGATGAGATAAAATGAATGACCAGAGCTGCTCCATAACACTTTCCCATGTCTCTAATAACTCTGATGGCAACTGATTTTGGAAAAGTTGTTGCACTTTAGTCCCAAATGAAGTATCACTGGATAGAATGAATACCTTGAGGAAGCTCAGTGGAAAAATCAGATCAGAGGTTAGTATTGTAGCACAAGCCTGAGAAAGGTCAAAAGGAGGGAAGATGGGGTTATTTTTTAAGCATGCAACAATGGCTCAGAAGGCATACAAAAAGATAATGACTTTCAATTAAAGAAAAGGGGGGGGGGGGCTCTGGAGAACTAAAGGCCAAATTCTAAAAAGATAAGCCCACGTCTCAATGAAATCATTAAACCTGAAGGTAAACAATTAAAACTTTCATTAAACAAAAAAACCACTGTAGTTACAGGTTTGGGCTTTGTGGGGTTTTTTTGTTTTGTTTTTGTTTTTTTTAAACAGATCTGAAAAGCAAATCACTGTCTGCCTAGTGCCATCTACAGAAGGCAAGCAGCATATTAGGGAAACTAAAATCTAATGAAACTTAAGATACATATCCTTGATAGTTTTAATTGAGATAGCATTAATTGAGACCCAGTTTTCTAAAGTTAAAATATTATTTTGAGGGAAGCTAGTTTTACAGAAGGTAGAAAAAATGCCGCTGAAATCAGCAGAATCCAATAAGGTGTAGCATGCCACCTGTAATTAGGAAGGCTAAGAAAACAGTCAAATATATGAACAATACATCAATAAGTGATTAAATACAGCCAGTGTGCTAAGTGTTAAGAGAAATGGAGCCATTAGGATCAGCAAAAATACTAAGGATTTTTTTTTGGTCAGATCAGCTGACGGTATCCATGCTTTCCAGTAACTAAGACCAGATGCTCAAATACAGAATTAATGAGCAAGTTTTACAGGACAAAGCAACACCCTAAAACTATAGCCAATTCTAGCAAAAGGCCTTAACTAAGGAAAAAACAATTTCACAAAGATTGGCCAGCCATTATATATGGAAAGAAGGAAAATGCCTTGTACTTAAGTCACTGACAGCAGATAAATACGGCCAGCAATTAGTGTAGCTAAAACTTCTTTGTAGTTTAGGGGTTTTTTTCAGTTTGGTTGGGTTTTTTCCATCCTCTCTGATGGCTTGGCATCTTTTGGCAAAAGTCATGCTTTTCCAATTCGCAGAAACTAGACTTAGGCTAGAGGAGAGATTTATAGGAGAAGCAAGTGAAATACATGACACGGGCTAGTACTGAAAACTTAAATCAATATTCTTATACTAGAGGTTAGCACTTTACCTAGATGTTGTTGCAAATCTGAGACACTGCTAACAGAGATCGGCTGTGAACAGTAAAGCTTTGCAAAACTCTGGGTTACTCCTGTTAATGTCCTTGTAAAAGGTAGGCATGTTCTAACCATGGCCTGCACTCATTCAAGCTCTTGTCAGGACAAATTTTCATGGTGTGTGAGGCAACCCAGAAGGATAAGCCAGTTTTCCATATAAGATGATCCATAACAATATTGTGCAGCAGTTTCCAGAAACATTTTTGTGTATCAGGGTACTCTTTAAAAGGGAGTAGGAACATATGTGCAGGCAACTTCCTAATTTTCTGTTCAAAACTATATAAAGCAACTTTTTTTTTTCCTGTATCATCTGTTACACAGAAGTGTCTTGATCTTAGTCTGGCACTAGACAGGTGTGGTAACTGCACACTCCTGTTGTGGTCAGAGCTTTGTCAACCAGGCCTGAGTCATGTTCTTGTCACCCTTAAAGTCCTCAGTATGTAGTCTCAATAAGAAACACCAACTGGTGAGATCTGCAGCACCAGAGTTGCCACTTTCAGCCATTTACTGGTGTACTAAATCTACTTTTAAAAGTTTTCACTGGGTCTGTGAAATAGCTACAGTTTATCCCTCCTGTGTCTCTGTGCTGCAAGTTTGTCTGACTTCAAACCCACCATATCAACGAGTTATGAGAACTTTCTTCTTTGTGCTGCTCTTTATTTCAGTCAGGCTTCCAGTAAAGTCAGAGACAGCCTGATGCAGACATACCCAGAGCAGTTTGGCTAAAGAGACTACCCTCCTGCCATGCTGGTAGCCCCAAATTCCATGGGCAGTGTGCAATGTCTTTCTGAAATTGGAGAGTGCAATCCAGAAATACCTAACTGACTCAGTACAGAGCAGGTGAGGGTTTGTCAGGGCTGACATCAAGCTGGAGCAAATAAGCTTCAGTTTAAAACTAAACCAACACAAGTCTCCAAGGTCTGTATGATAATGTCGAAACAATTTCTAGATCTAACTCATTCTTGGAAGCACCACAGCTTTGCTCCTGGTGTGCTGCTCCTGCCTAACTGGACTGCTGGACCAAGGCTAGTTTTCTAAGGGAGCGCACTGCGCATCACTGCAACTGAAGGCAAAGTCCAGGTACAGAGCTTTGATTAAACCTGTAAGGCAGCAGAGAATTAACTGTCCTTGATCCTAGATCTTGTTTATGTCACAGACACCTCCCGGCTTTGGCTGTTTAAAATCTGACTAGCTCTTGTGAAGATGTGTTTTTTTCAGACACCTGTGTTTCACGTAAAGTTCCTTAGAGATTTAGTTTAAGCAGAACCATTACTGACTTACGGTTTTAAGGCATTCTGAGGCATTTAAGGCATTTAAGGCATTCTGAAATTAAAAGCAGCATACAGTGAGCAGCGGGGCCTGATAGAGAGTCTGAGAGACTTAAACTCACAGAGGTGTGACCCGTGCCATCCAAACACCTCCCTTCGAGGTTTCCCTTGTGCCTTTGCCCCCGGGCCCAGCCGTGCTCCCTGGACCCGGGTAAGCGAACAGAACCATGGTTTGGGTTGGAAGGACCTTAAGGCCCCTCCAGATCAACCCCTGCCATGGGCAGAGGCACCTCCCACTGGATCAGGCTGTTCAGAGCGCCATCCAACCTGGCCTTGAACCCCTCCAGGGATGGGGCCACGGCTTCCCTGGATGACCTGTGTCAGCGTCTCCTTGCCCTCAGAACGAAGAAACTCTTCGTAATGTCTAGTCTAAATATCCCCGTTCCAATTTAAAGCCGTTGTCCCCTCGTCCTATCATTACACATCCTCGTAAACGGCTCCGGGGAAGCTGGAGAGGGGCCCCTTTCCCTACGGGAAGGTCGCTCCGAGGCCTCCTCGGAGCCTCCTCTTCTCCAGGCTCAATAACCACCCCAGTTCCCGGCCTGTCCTCTCCCGGGAGGTGCTCCGGCCCCGCTCTGTTTGCTCCGGGGGAGCACGACCCTTCGGGCCCGCCTCACGCCGAGCTCGCTCGCTCCCTCCCTCAGCCCCGTTCCGCGCTCACCAGGTTGAGAGGCGCCTCCATCACCTCCATGGGCGGCGGGGGCCGCGGGCACATGAGGCGCTGAGGTTGTGGGGGGGGGCGGGGGAGGTGGGGAGCCGGGAGGGGCCGCGCCCCCGCCCCGCCGGGTTTGTAAACAGGGCGCGCGCTTCCGCCCGGCGCGGCCCCGGCGCCGCCTCGCGAGAGTCCGCCGCCCGCGCGAGACTCCGCGTCGCCATGGAAACGCGCGCGCGCCCCGCCCCGGGCCTGGCGGGAGGGGGAGAGGGAGGGGACTGAGGCGGGGCTGGGGCTGTCCCCGGTTTGAGGACACGGGGTGTGAGGGGCGTGATGGAGGATCATGGACTCACTAGGCTGGAAAGGACGCACTGGATCATCGAGTCCAGCCATTCCTATCAATCACTAGACTATGTCCCTCAGGGCCTTGTCCACCTGTCTTTTAAACACCTCCTGGAAAGGTGACTCAACCCCCTCCCTGGGCAGCCTGTTCCAGTGCCCAATGACTCTTTCTGTGAAATTTTTTTTCCTAATGTCCAGCCTGAACCTCCCCTGGCAGACCTTGAGGCCATTCCCTCTTGTCCTGTCACTTGGGGAAGAGCCCAGCTCCCTCCTCTCTAGAACCTCCCTTCAGGTAGTTGTAGAGAGCAATGAGGTCTCCCCTCAGCCTCCTCCAGGCTGAACACCTCCAGCTCTCTCAACCGCTCCTTGTAAGACTTGTTCTCCAGGCCTTTCAGAGCAGCCCTGCAGAGAAGGGTTTGGGGGTGCTGGTCAGTACAAAGCTTGATGTGAGCCAACAATGTGCACTCACAGCCCAGAAACCAACCATGTCCTGGGCTGCATCAAAAGCAGTGAGGCCAGCAGGGAGGGATATGATTCTGCACCTCTAATCCTCTCTTGTGAGACCTCATCTGGAGTGGTGTGTCCCATTCTGGACAGTCTGATACTTTTTTTTTCATTTGCAAGAAGTCATCTATCACTTGGTTTAATTATATACCACTGAGTCCAATTTTGTGGAGTCCAGATTGGCTTTGATCTAGAGCCCACTGACTGAACAGTAGGTAGGTGAAGTTGTTCTTTACCAGTCATTGAAGAGACAAGTCAGAGAGGGTGAAGAAGAAAAGCTACTTGGCTCTCTGCTGCCACTGTTTAGACATGGGAGATTATACAATTTGTTTTGTTATACCAAACCATTGTTTCCCTGCTTCCTCTTAGCCTGTGCACGCATGCTCATGGAACAGCTGAGAGAGTTGGGGTTGTTTAGCCTGGAGAAGACGAGGCTGAGAGGAGACCTCATTGCTCTCTATAACTACCTGAGGGGAGGTTGNTTGTCGCCTGTTGAGGTACAGCTCACGTTTTCACCATCCCATGTACACACTGTTCCTCTTCATAATGACAAGCCATTCGCCAACCCTTAGCCCTGTGCTGCCCAGCTGCCCTCTGCATCTCATCGGTAGTGCTGCAATTAGAAAAAATCTGCCAGAGATGTTTATATCTGAGCACAAACCTTAGTCCTTCACTTTTTAATGAAGTTATACTGAGTTAATGTGTCACAGCTTACTGATTCTCTTGCATCTATACATGAGATCTTACACACTCAAATGGTTGATGATCCTTTGCTGTAGTGCATTAATCCAAAACCAAATTTTGATGTTCTTGCTAAATATTATATTGGATGAGATTTTAGGTACACTGGCAATTAAACTGCATATTGCCAAGCTGCTGTTTCTAGCCACTTTACTAGCTCTTTTTAAAAAATCATCTTTGATGTCTGAACTGCAGAGTTATTTATTTATTTATTTAAATTACATTGCTGAGCTGTTTGTGTATAACTTTTAATTTCACATAAAATGTTTGACTCCTGACAAGTAGCTGTGTATCTGGTCTTTACTATGCATTTATCAATTCTTGATAAATCATACAAACTTGCTAAAATACATCATTGGCTCAAACATGTTCTTAGAAATGAAGAAAAAAGTTCTAGTTCTGAGAAATGTTTTCCATTACTCCTGCCTCTGGCTCAGGAAAGCCAACTTAATTTACTCAGTTTTAAGTGACAGTCAATGTTCATTTCAAGATACTTTATCTCTAGTGGTGGAAACAAGAGTAAGATGCTGGACCAATTTACCACTTGTGGAATGGGAGCTGAAGGAATGAAAGCTGCACCAACAAAATAAAGGTTTTGGGAGTAGTGTTGCTAAGTCAAGTCAACATGTTACAGTGTGCCTGTTACTCATGTAATGTTAGCAGATGCTTAAAGGGGACATTTTCCTTGACTTCTATGCTACTGTTTAGTTTCTTGTTCAGTTTCCAACAAGAAACCTGACAAGATTAGTTTTTAAAATCTTGTGCTATTGATACGCAGGATTTGCTTCAGAGTCATCAGTGTCACCAACTGCAATGTTGTTTTCCACTTATTTAGTTTTTAGTCTGATTTTTTTTTTCCTCCTGATGGATAGGTAATAATTTTCAGCTTTTGCAAAATGAAAATCAGCCTTGTGTGCTGATGCTTCAAGAAGCATCAGATTGCCAGTTCCTGGAGTGGCTGTGGAAAGGTAGTAAAACCTGTAACATTATCTGTGTAGCATTAGTTGCAAAGTGATATAGTGATGTTATTAGTGGTTCAAAATCTAAATCTGTATGGAAGTTCTCCTTTACTTAGAGAATAGTCTTAGGACATTACATAGATTTTTGTGCAAAATTCCGAGATCCTGGAGCGATGGATGTCATGTATTCAGCCCAGATGATGTGCTAACCTCGGTTGCACTGAACTGAAAATGGCTACTAGTTTGTACCACTTAGAACAGAGTTGTTGCTCTCCAGAGAAAACTGAACCATAGTAAACAGCATATTACATTATCTGCAAACTCATCAATGAAATCAGAATGATTATTTCATTTCCTTATCACCCTTTCTGTGGTTTTGCATGTTTTGCTTCTCCCTGGGGACTGCATGGGAATCGCATGTTGTCCACAGGAGTATAAATTAAGAGTTTGTGTCAAAGAACAACTATTAATATGTGATTCTGGGCAGGACCTGCCTGTCAGCGGGAAGCTTCCTAAAATACCCTGTGTTTTAAGAGTGGAATTTTAGAGTAGGAGGGAAGTGTAGAATTGCTATTTACCTGTCTGATGCTGCTTTTGACACAGATGATGAGCCAGCTTCATTTGACTGCCACCTCCTTAGGAGGCAGAATTCCTCAGCCCACACTTTGCTTAGCACTGACTACTTCTTTATTTACTCTTTGTGCCTTTGCATTTTATCTGGACTGTGCATTTTCAGTGAAGTTCCAGCTGAAGACAGGCTTCTCAGTCATGGCATTTAGGAGGGCCCACAGAGCCTCCCACACAGTGCCTTCCTCAAAGAGAGATGGGGATGTCTGTTTCTTTGAAGAAGCACTTTTGAAACAAAAGGGATTCCCCTATGCCTCTGACAATTCATTTCCCAGCACATATGTATGGAGCCATTGGACTGATGGGCTTCCTTCCATTTGTCAGATTTTTCAGAATAACCAGATTTCAGGGTCTCTCCCCCTAGATGTGCTGCATCTCTTTGTGTTGCCTCTGGCGAATGTCTGAGAGGAGCTGTGGGCATGGCAGTGTGCGAAGGAGAGTTCTGGCAACTGCAGCTGAAGGAGCCTCATTCAGGGGGCTGGAAGGTTCAGGATAGTGAAATCTTGAGAAGGGTGTAGGCTAAATGAAAACCTTTCCCTGTCGCCTTTCACCCTTCTTCTGTGCCTGTTTGGGTTTTGGCTTCTCAAGGTCCTCTGTGACCTTTCCCCTTATAATTACATGTGGTCAGCTATCAGAATCAAAAAAACCAAAAGAGCAAGTCATTAAAATGGGCAGAGAACTTGCAATTACAATGCCTTGACAGGCTAATTTTGTTTCTGAAAGAACTTCAGCACAATTTAGAATTCGACAACCACAGTTTGATGCTTTCTTTAGCTACCAGAGCAACTGATAGAATTAGAAACCAGTCCAATTTGCAGGGAAGAAAGAACTGGTAAGTTGAAAAACCAAGACCATGTCTGAATAAATTTTCAGTCATCTGTACATAGACCATTTATTGAAAAAGATAAGAAAAGAAAACCTAAATTTTCATAATCCTGATTACATGCAGAGGATTGACCCAGATGCATGATTTTAGCTGTATCTATGTTATTTAAACACAATGTATGCCTTCACATGTGTTTACTGAGAAGAGGAACTGAACCATTTAAATTAAAAGTGGCTTTAAATATTACAACTTAAAAGAGAAACTATTAGATTCCTGCATGCTAAGAAGTAATGTGTATGACTGTGGTGCTCTAGAATTAATTAGATCTCTTATTTTAGTTTTAGAATCAAGATATTCTCTCATTGCTTGCAGAATAAAATAGCTAAATCCTCTGCTTAGATCTGAAAGTTTTGCCCACAGCAAGCAAACTAATATTTTCTTTATAGCTCATTCTCTCTGTCAGCTTTCTGCTGATTTCATTAGGCTTTAGATCAGGTTCCAAGTAACTAATTATATTTATAGTCTGATTTCTTTCCTCAGTACAACTAATTTAGCTAAAGGAGTTGGTGGGAATGGTGAAAAGCTAAGTAATATTCCTTTGCATTCCTTTTTCCAGGTACAAAATACAAGGAAAACTCTTCCGTGTCTTTGTATTCGTAAGTTCTCATCATTATGCTGAGCACAAACCTCCTTATTTTTAGTGTTTTGTGACAGCATAATGATAAATGGTTGCTATACTGACTTTTTCTTTTAAATTGACTAGGTTTGACATATTTTCTGACAGCAAAAATGGGGGTCAGAAAGAGCTACCATTTGAAAGTGGTGATGAGGAATCAAACTTGGGTATGCGAGTATGTCCACATTTTCTGCGCATGCTCCATTGCCCCAAGTATCTTCATAACATTTCCTAATACATATTCACACCTACAGTTCTACTGTAAAACTACCATCCTTCATTTAATCTCTTTTCCAGCCTTGCAACAAATCCCTTCACACTTATAACCCACAGACCTGCCCCTATTTCTCCAGGTTAGATCTGCTGCTCTGCTCACGCTGAGTTTTGAGAGGGCCAGCGCTGCATCTTTGCCTCTGTTGCTGCCTTCCTAAATGCTGCCACAGGCAGCTGAATAATGCTTCTGTCAGCTGGCCCTATCCACAAAAATAAAATACCCTTCAGCTTTAGTTTCTGGGGATTTAAAAAGCTTGGACAAAAGTAGGTTTGTTTAGAAGCTTTGCTTTGCTAAAGGATATGAGGGTTCTGTTCTTGCATCCCTAGCACAGAATCCTTTCTCTTTTTTTTTTTTTTTTTCTAAACTGACTGTCTTATTCTAACCCCACAGCTGTGTTTCTCTATCTGGACAGAAAATAATTCCCTTCCTTGCTCATACAAATTGCCTCTTTTCCAAAATCCAATGAATGTCACCTATCCTGAGTCATCAGTCAGAAATTTTCTGATTTGTTTTTTTTCTCTCCCAGGCTGAAATACAAAGAAATAGGCCCATTTCAGGTTGACTTTCTGAAAAGAGGTCTGGTATTTGGCACAACCTTGTAGACTACAAGGCGATGTTGCATCTTTAAAAATTGGACCTTGATTTTAGCAGAGGATTTTGGCAGAGGCCAGCATTTGTTTTGAGGGCTGTGCCTTAACATTACACTCTGATCTAAAGTTTACTGAAAACCTCAAGTTACCTCTTTTTTTGAATTATTTTTTCTGATATGTTTTCATTCCTGAGAAAAGCGAGAGCTGCATAACTGACTTATAATATCCTCATTCAATTAATCAAGCAAGAGTGAATCAAACCTTTCCAGGCAATTTTGTTTGAAGTGTCTGCACTCTTCTCTGCATTGCATGAGGTGCCAACACCAGTGGGAGTTTGCCTGAGGTAAGAGTTGTGGGTTTGGATGTATTCTTCCATTTTTATTAGGTCTTACACTCACAGGGATTTTGTGCTTTTTAATCTTGTAACTGTACAAAACTTATCTGGGTATGGAGGAAGATAACTTAGTGATTTGCTTTAATTATTCTAATAACTGTTCACATTATATGAGCTAATCACACTTCAAAAATTCCAAACCCACTTTTACAGCAAGATGTTTAACTGAATTCCTTGTGCCATAGAGCTAACCAGTATGAAACCAGTTGCTCAGCTGAGCTACCAAGATGCATCAGCACTTTCCCAGTTGATCCCAGTTGATCTTTAATTTCAGCGCATCCATTTTAGCATTTTAATTTCCTTTTCTCACTCCCATTATGATCTGTATCCTTTCACTTCAAATACTATCCTGTATATGGAATGACTTCTAGCAAAAAGCAAATTAAAAAAAAAATCCAGCTAAACTTGTTAAATATGTATTGCTCTTAGTATTCAGAATATAGCTGCAGAATTGAGTAGCATTTATTTGGAGTGCACTAATACTGACACTTCCCTTGCTGGTAAGCGTGTCCACATAATACAAGGCAGATTTACACCCCTTATAATCTTTCAAGACAAGAATTGTGATTTAAAGTAAAGCCAGGACTTGAAGAGACAAACAGGCTTTGGAAAGGTCTCATGGCAAGTACTATGCAATACGGTATATTTTTTAATACAATTAAGCAGGTAAGCAGGGCTTGTACACTACTTCACACACTCAAAATAAGAACCTGTGTTGTCTATATCTTGGCCTCAGAGTCTACCAGAAAGATGGCCATGTGACCAGAATGTTTTTGTTTCTGTTTTTAAGGTACAAACTAATAAGAGAAGAGAGCTCTTAGTCTGTATTATGAGATTGAAATTCTATGTCAGCATAGTCATGGATCATAACGCTGAAAATGTAGCCTTAACCCCTGAGAATATCTATTTCTAAGAACTCAATTCTTTGGAATGAGTTTGTTGGGGTTTTTTCCCCCTAGTACAGGTTATTGCTTGAATTGTTTTGTTACAGTCTTTTTGCTAGTTATCTTTCCAGTATTCATCATTTAGCTTCTAAAGGCTTATCTAACTCTCATAGCATGGAGTTTATTCTCTGGTATATAACTTACTCATTATAAAAAAGCATAATGCTTCAAAACTGTAAGTTGAATCCTGGAGCAGAAAGAGAGATTCATGTCCAAGGCAGGCACAGGATAACATAAGCAAATTCTGTCTAGCTTCACTAGAACAGGAGGTGTAAGTAGGTAAATACAGGTAACACCTCAATTTTAAACTCGGCAGCAAAAAGCCGGTTCGGTGTTTTATTTTCTTGCTACCAGTTAAACATGCAATGTAGAATTATTGCCAAATATGGGTTCCAAATTTTCAAATGAATAAGTTCATTACTGACTTAAAGCTGAAAAGAAGGCTTCTGTCCAGAGCAGCAGAGACACGCTCTCTGATTTTCTAGGGATGAAACCATCCTACATTTGCAGATCTAGGCTATGAACGTTAATGTCTGTCTATCTCTCTGTCCACTTTCTTCAAAGTGACAATAGTGTAATTTGGGTTAAAATAACAGACCAATTGTATTCCATGTGCCCGAGACTTGGCTTCTTTGTTCATAGCAAGGTTTTGCATAAATAGGGTTAATTTTCCCCAACCACAGTGAGAAATCATTTGGGGTGGGTTTTTTTTCACTACAGAGGCCATTAGCTTTTGGAAAAGGCCCTTGTAGAGAGTGTTTGTTAATCTGTGCTTTTGAAAGAATGAGACAACTTACAGCAGAAGAAAACAGAACATTCATATTAGTTACAGACACTGGAATACTTTTGATGGATCTAATATTCATTCTTTGGCTGGAAGGCAATTTTAAAAGAACCAACTAGTTAAACTTGAGCTACTTCTATTTCCTCATAAGATTTACTTCTCTTCCTTAATCTGTAACTCTCCATTGTAAGTTTTTCTAACCATCAATATGACAGTACAGCAATATTGCCTCATCAGTCATGATTTACTTAATGTTTTCTGAATTTAGTAATATTTGATTAAAATTTAATGTGAACATATCATATCATGCCACATATATTATTGCATCCATTAATCAGGTAACCATAATAATGAAGTGTCGGAAGATTGGATGAAAAAGGAGTTGAAGACTTTGATATATGTTTGGCATGGTTTTGTGAGTGATTAAAGCAAAGATATCCAGTCAATTGTGTGAAGCTTCATTAATATACATTTACAATCATCTATGTACTGTATCATCAGATATTTTTAACCTTAGTTAAACTTGATTTTTTAATTTACTGAATGACACAAAATATTAATAATCCTGAAAAATATATAGTGTTCTATTAACTCTCATAATGCCAGAATGATTCATAATGTGTCTTAATGTTTTTGTAACAAAATATGTATTAAAAATATTGTCAAAGTTAATGGATCAGTTTTGTTATAGGTGGAATAACAAATGCTTTATGCATGGCTCTATAAACCTCAAATTACATAATTGTATTAAAATAAATGTAAGTCAGTATTTCCGTCTATTTTTTTAATATGCAAAGGCAACATATGACCTAATTTAGCAGAGCATCTAGTCCAATTTTTTAGAGGATGTATTGAAAACAGTAGAACTTGAATTCATACTTCTAAGTGCTTTGTTAAACATATAAAGACTTTCAGATTTTAAGAAGAAACTTTAAATCCATAGGCTTTTGGCTCGTAAAGCAAGATAAGGACATGTTCTCCAGGTGACCTTGAGAGACGTGTCATTGTTTTCCTGACATTTGTGCCAAGAAGCAGATAAGACACTAACCCTGGATCTATGCAGGAAATTCCCTGTTGTGCGATGGATCTCAGTGCAGCTGTTTGTAGTGTCAGGAGTGCACATGTGAATCTTCAGCTGTGTATGTTCTTGCACTGAGCTGGATGCAAAAACAGATCAGGACACGTGTGCTTTGTGTGTAATGTGCTGAATGTTCCCAGTGAGTTGCACATGTTATTCATTGTATATCACAGGAAGCACATTTACAGTATGTTCTGGAGTCACATGTTGAAGAGCTGCAGCTGTTGTATGTCTGTTATTTGCCTCACATCTCTCACTTTTTTGTGAAAATTTAATTTGTTTAGTATTTATTTTTTGGTTACTGTAAATCTTGGAGAACACTATAAGTTTTTTTGCTGCAGCTGCAGGTAGACAAGTGGGCTTTTACACTACAACAACTTAAAAAAACTGACCACTTCAACATATTTTCAGAACAGGGGTGCCATGTGGTGGTTGATTCACCTTCTCTGGAGGCATGTCTCAGCTCTCGTAATCTACGTGGATTCCAATTTGACCCCAGATTGTCAGGAAAGCTGTAACCTTCCTGCACATCCTAAACCCCTCAAAGAATACTCAGGAAGAAACACAAGTAGGGAAAGAGAGTAAGGAATCTTTTAAAGGTAGGTACCTGGTGGAAACTTACTGTTGCAATTTTCAGCTGACAATTTGAAATATTTAACAGAAACATATATTGGCTTTATTGACATTTTCATTTCAGATATATTATATTATATTCCATTCATTTACGTAAAAATCAAAAAGATAATGATTTTATTTAAACAGTCCTTTCATGCTTTCTGAAAAGCATTCAAATGAAATATTTATAGAGGATTTAGTTTCATGAAATATTTTAAGTATTTACTTTGAAAAGTTGTGTTTAAAGAGTTGGGTTATTTTTTCTTGAAGGAAAATGTTGGTATCTTGGAATTTATTGCATGATGGAAAATACCTCATACCTTAAGCATGAGTGGATGAGGTGCTGAGGGGCATGGTTTAGTGTTTGATAGGAACAGTTGGATTCGATGATCCGGTGGGTCTCTTCCAACCTGGTTGTTCTATGATTCTATGATTTTATGTGTTTTTTATGTGATTTGTGTTTTTGAAGTGTGTTTTTTGGAGGCTGTACACTGATCTCTAAAATGAAATATTACAACTTTGGAAGGCTGCTTGGAGAGCCTTGCTGTGTGGTGTTAATCTGGATAAGCACTGTGCAGTGTATCAGCATCCAGTCTGTATTTTTATCCCATGATGTTCTTGACTTTAGCTGATTTAGGATGGTTTCTTTGGTAGTGTCTACTGGGCAAAGGATGATGGCAGTCATAGACTACTTGGATAACAGCTTAGTTCTGAGCAAGGTGGATGAGCATACTCATCAATCTGTTGATAAAGGGCATTAAAACTAGGCAGGCCCAGATCTGTGAATCTTCTAAACTAAATTCAGCTAAAAATAAGCCCGTGCAACTCTGTCTGGCACCTATTCTGTTAAGGAAGGTGAAGCTATGGATTGAAGGAAAAATTATGGCACTGGTTACTACCAGTTTGGTACAAATGTATTTGTAGACAATTCTAATGAACACTAACCTCTTTTCCCCTCCTACCTGCTTACTTGAAGATTGACAGAGAAATAAGTAAAATAATTATTAATATGCCTGTAAGTAAAATTACCCACCTGTGCCAACAATATTTTTAAGACATTCTTCACATAAAGAAAAAAAGAGTAAGTGCACAAGCTCTATATAGTGTTGCTTATTTCACACCGCTTAGTTCACACGCTGCCTTTAGCATCAATAGGTCTCAGCATGTGTCTCGGATGTGCAGAACTGGTGGTACAGAAATACAAGTTGTATGCTTTCTTTACCTAGGTGTGAGGACGACTTAAGAAGACAAAGGGTGCAGACTTCTTTCCTGGGCTTAGGTGGACTTCTGAAAATGAATTTGCCTCTGAGCTCCTGTCAGTTAGTCTATCCATAACTCATTTTCTGTGGCTGTTAATCCTGCCTGTGAGGGGGTAGGGACAGTCATTTTCTTTGTAGCTGAAGGCAGGAACAGCATCATAACAAATAATGACTTTAGGATAAGCCTAAATGGATGAACTGCAATTGCAGTTGTCCTTCAAAATTAAGAACGAGAGGACCAAAAAAATACAGAAAATAAGATCTAAACTAGTATCACTTTCAGCCTTCATGAGTGTTCTCTAGCTTAGGACCTGTAGGGGCTTGCAAATGCAATGGGGCATTAGATGTTAAAAGATGCAAAGACAATAGGTGTTGAAACATCTACGTTAAGCAGTTGTTTATCCACTTCTTACAGGTGAGAAAATCAGAAGCACTGCATACAAGTGTCACTTGTACAGCTAGTGGGAACAAACAGTGGATTGCACGCCAGAGGTCTGTGCTTTGACTTTAAGGCAATGCAATTCATCCCTGCAATAGCACATTGCATCTAACATGAATTTCCTGTCTTTTCCATACAGCAAATTCTTTTCCTTCATATTCACAGATCTTGAGAAAGTCCATCAGAGATTTGCTGACTTTAAACAGTGGTTCATCTTTTCATCTTTAATTGTAGCTGGACAAACAGTGCCAAACATAGGCATGGAAGTCCACGGAGATGAACTCCTAAAAGTCTGTAGAAAGATTCTGTTTTCATAATTTTTTTTGATGGAAGGGATGAGAAGTAGTCTTTGTGAATGTGGCAATTGCTGCAGAGCACTTGAAGTTATTTCCTCCCAGTAGCATCTGTTTTTCAGGAGAGAAAATGCTGAGATTATGCTACAGCCTGGAGTGCTATCACATTGATGATGTAGAAGGACTACAAATAAATTAACTGTTGTCAGACTCGGATTCCAGTGACTTGGATTTTAAATAGTTAGGAAAAAAAGGTGGTGTGTACTTGGAAAACTGTAGCTTCTTTTGTCAAAAAGGAAAGTGAGCAGAGCAGAGCCTGTTTCTCATGTCGTTGAAGGATTTGAGAACTTGCCTTCTGCTGAGATGGAGGGGCATTTTCTACAAAATTAGAAGCGTTCATTACATCTCACTAAAATGAGTGGCCCTCTGCTTGAAGATTTGGGCAGCTTTAATCTGCACTTCCATGCTAGGGAAGTTTGCCTTTTAGCAGCCAAAGAGAATTTCTTTCAGGGGTGATTTCTGGTGGTTCCTTGGTTTTGTGTTGCTGGATTGCGTAAATAACGGTGTGGAACTTGAGGAAAAAGAGCGATTGAATTCCTTAGTGCTAATGTTCTTGTCCTTTCTCTTTGCAGCAGTCTCTGATACACTAAAGTGTTGTAAATACTTTTAGTTATGCCTTAATATTATGCAAAAAAAGTGGGGGTGAGGATCATTTATGGCAGACTGTCGCTTGTAAGATGAGAATGATTTGCTCATGTTCATACTTCTACAATTTTATATTCAGATCCAATGTCTCTCTGGTGGGTCTATGAGAATGATGAGGAAAATGCCTCTTACACTGAACTTTGGATGCGAAGATGAACTTTATTCTGGTTTATTCCCTTCCATTTTTATAGACTTGTGCATCACAGTTTTCAGCATGGTATTTGAGAACCTAATGGAACTTTAAGCACAGGTGGTTTTTTTCCCTTCTCACCCTTGCAACTAACTGGGAGAAGAACCGCATGCAGCATCTGTTCTCGAGTACAGCATAAATAAGATTTTAGATAGGTGCTGTAGACCTTTAGTTTGTTTATTTGGAACTGAGGGTGCTGCTGTCTATAAATCGGGAAGACCAAGGTGGTGAAAGGTTGCTTAGTAGAGCGTGATTTATTTGGGATAACTCGTAGATAACAATTCGTGCTGCATGCTGAGAACCAGCCATTGAGAAATTTCTCTCTCTTCTGTACAAACACACACACAACCACTCAGCAGAGGACCCTTGTGCAGCACTGAGCTGGGTTACAGTACCTGAAATTTCAAATGACAAAGGAATCTTGCTGTCAGACTCTCTCTGCTGAGCTGCTGATACAAAGGGCTGTGGGAGGGGAGTAGGAACACCAAAGCATCTTCAATTGTTATCAGATCGCTGTTCACAGAAAGGTCTTCCCAGAGTTTGCTGCATAGAAAGCACAACCCACACATCATTGTTATTCATTAGTTCAGTTTAAGAGGCTTGTTTTTCACAGATGTGCTCTTCCTGTTTGGCATTTGTAACTGAGGATTGTTGTTAGTTGAAGAAAAGTGTCATCCAACTATGAATTGAGATTTTTCAGCTGATTCATGAAAACCTTTGTTAACTACAGCATAAAAAGGAGTATGGTTGAGTGTGAAATGTAAGTTAAGCTGTGTTTCCACCTCAGTATATTATATTATCCTGGAAGGGTGAGAGAGAGATCTCAATTAAGAGGCAAAAATTTCCTGCTCATTTTTAGCTCAAATAAATTTAATAAAGCAATTAGAAGGCGGTGGTAATTGCTAGGTATTAGCCTCTCTTATTCATATGGAGCATATATAGAGAGAAGTGTGTGTGTGTATATGAATAATTAACCACGATTGCTGTACATGGCAAGTAAAGTAAGCAATCAGTATGTTTTAGTAAGGCTTTCATGTTAGAAAATTGGCCAGACATGCTAAGAAAGGGTGGTAGAACTTGAGAGAAGGTGAGGAAATTAATTATATCAGAATAATGGGACCAGAGCCATTCATGGGTGTGTAACAGATAATTTGTGGAGACTACGTGGATGTGAATCTTGAAAGTTTTGATATCTAACTCAATGCTACAGCCCAGCAGCATGATCACAGATAAGCAGCTGTTTATTGTTGTTCCAGGGAATAATGATCAGATATGAGTTATGTATGCCTAAATTTCCTTCAGCATACCTCAGATAGGTATCATCTCATTTCTATCTTTAGTAAAAGCAGCTAGATTTTTTTTAAAGTAATAAAATCTCTTACAAAAGTAACTTAAAAATACTTATTCATACCAAAGTATAACTGTGAAAACAGTTCTGAATTGTTAGGTCTGGTTCGAAAAAGTAACTTCCCCTTGGCATATGGATTAAATGTGCTCTCTGACAGTACCAGTCACATCTGTATCCAGCTGGGTACTCCAGCTCTAGGAATTCACACTCTTCTGAAACAACATTAAACATGAAGCTGGCTGCTCGTCAGAAGGCTGCCCTTGCTTAGGCCTTCTTAGATCACAGTGACACGTTAAATGGTAAGGATATCTTTTTAATCCATAAAAGTTATTCTAAAAATCGATAAGTGCAGGGGTAGCACTCATAATTAAAACAAAAAAGCTAAGTGAGACCATTTGCAAATACAACAAACTGAGTGCTATTTTATAGCTAAGTGCAAGCCCAGCATATATACTTTGAAAATGAGTTTACTGAATTAAGTGTAAGATAATTATTCTGAATTATTTAATGACCTTTCATACTCGGGGGCTTGTTTTAATTTTGCAAGTTTCTTTTTAATCCTAGTATCAAAGATCTGATTTCTTGCAACTCAGCATTGCCAACGCATTGGACAGAAACATTCAAATCAAGTGTATGCACTGTAAATTGCTACTGTATTTAACATTGAGGGTTCTGGTATTAGAAATTCTCAGTTTCAGTGAAGTTATGACTAGGAAGCCAGCAAATTACTTAGTGTGGTATTGAGATGATATGTCTTTAGTTGGAAAGAATGAGAGGAACAGGGAAGAGACATCTGGACAACGTTAGTTCTGCAAATAAAATATATACACTCCATCGTATGGTGGAATTAAGCACAGGACAAGAGGGAATGGCCTCAAGCTCCACCAGAGCAGGTTCAGGCTGGACATTAGGAAAACATTTTTCATAGAAAGGGTCATTGGGCACTGGAACCGGCTGCCCAGGGAGGGGGTTGAGTCACCTTCCCTGGAGGTGTTTAAGGGATGGGTGGATGAGGTCCTGAGGGACATGTTTTAGTGTTTGATAGGAATGGTTGGACTCGATGATCTGGTGGGCCTTTTCCAAGCTGGTGATTCTGTGATTCTAAGATGACTTTTCTGGTATTGTGTAAGTTGTTGTTGTTCCTCAGCACATCCAGTTTCTATTCTGAGACATGATTTTTAAGATCTCTCCACTACTAAATCCAAATCCAGACATATCACAGAAGTTGTTCTCCTTCAAGACTTTGAAGATGGTTCGGCTCAGGCTAAAATTTACAGGGGCAATGGCTGTAATCTTCCTAGCAGCTTCCCCCAGCTAATGACCTCTTGCCTGTGCTGGGGGAGAAGGGCACTGGTGGTGTGCCCTTCATTCCAGTTGGTCCTCCTGTCACCCAGCATGGGCTATACCTGCTGTGCTTCCTTCCCAATGTCCACAGTATGTGTTGAGGTCTCATCCTGACACTGTGTGTCGGAACAGTCCAGGTGTTCTCTCTTGCCTTTAGCCCTTAAGCAAGGATGATCATCACCCTCAGAACAAAACATGAGACCCCTCTTTGCATTAGGCGTTGTCAGAAGGACTTTCCCAAATGTGCAGAGCAACAGGGAACCAAAAAGCAGCCTCATCTTTCCGGAGTCACGTCCTTAAAGGATCACCTCATCATGGGGACTGATTTTCTATTTGAACTTGGTGAGCCTCAGTTTCACGCTAAACCATGTAGATGACTCAGGACAACCACAGTAGCATTCATGGCTGGGGGTATTAGTGCATACACAGATTCCTGCACAATATCCATTCTGTAGTTAAACACCTTAAATAACCCTTAGAAATTATTCAGGCTGTATTCAGAAGCGGTAGCCTAGCAACTGCTCTTTTTCTTTTTTTTTTTCTTTTACTTTTTTTTTAAAACCCAACAGTTAAGGAAGTGAGTTCTAATCCTCTTGAGGGTGCTGTTTATTAAACTTTCTACCATGGAAATCACAGAGTATCTTCCTCTTTCCTTAAACAATTCTGAACTAATTGCAACAGAAACATTTCGTTTGGTTCAAATGTTAGGAATAGGTATTAGAGGTAGAAAACAAAACAAGCTTTTCTTTTTTTTTCCAGAAAACTAGAAAATATACAAACATGTAATTTGTTAGTGCATGAATTAAATAATAGCTTCATAAGATGACCTTAGGTAGGAGAGGATATAGGCTGTTTGAGTGTTCTGCGTAACAGATCAGGAACCCATAATGAGAACTAGAGGGTTTAAGTGTGTTGCAGTCACATTATTAACATTATATATGATTGCCCGATCAGCAGTGTGGTGATGAGGATTTGATGTTCTTTAGCCCATTCTGGACTCCCCTTTCCTGTGATTGGCAAGGGCTGCAGTCCATGGGAATGGATCTGCTTGTAGCCCATGTTACTGGAACAGGGGAACTAGATGAAGGTTAATTGGCATTTTAAATGTGACCATCTTAGATTCTTAACTTAGAAAAGGACAATTATACTGATTTTTTTTTCCCATGCTGAAGATGTGTCCTCACTTGCTTTTTGTTAATATAAAATGTATTGTTAATATAAAGCAGCTCCACACAGTACAGGCATTTAAGTCTCAGTCCATTAAAGGACTTCATCATGGTCTTAGTATCCTTAACTTCAAAAATACTTCTGGGTTCAGAGATTGTTCACAAAAAAACTACAGTTAAAACCGAGACTTTGTGCTTTACTCTACTGCTACCTTAGAGGCTTCCTGTACAGAAAAAATTGTACTTAGAATCATAGAATGGTTGGGTTGGACACCTCCCACCAGTCCAAGGCTGCACAAGGCCCCATCAGCCTGGCCTTGAACACCTCCAAGGATGGGGCAGCCACAGCTTCCCTGGGCAACTTGTGCCTATGCCTCACCACTTTTATCATGAAGAGTCTGATCTAAATCTTCCCCACTTCAATTTAAAGCCATTTCCCCCTCATCCTACCACTCCATGCCCTTATAAGAAGTCCCTCTCCAACTTTCTTGTAGCCTCCTTCAGGTACTGGAGGACCACTATAAGGTCTCCCTGGAGTCTTCTCTTTTCCAGGCTGAACAACCCCAACTCTCAGCCTGTCCTCATAGCAAAGGTGCTTCAACCCTCTGATCTACATATCTTGAAATTTATCATTTCACACATGAATTGATGATATTGAATCATTTTTGCTGTATGTGCACTGTGTTTAGAACTGCGTTCTGCTAATGATTCCTTTAATGTCCAAGAAGCCATTTAGAAGTCATTGTATATATTTTTGCATGTGTTTCAGACATTGGTGATCCTGGAATGTCACTATTTGATAAGCTAATCACCATTTTCCACATCTGTCTTCTTTTCTACAGTGTTTGATTGGTGTTCCCTATTGCAGACATTATCCATTTGTGGTCAGTTTACTCACTATATAGTAACTGTTCTTCCTGTCCCTTGCATTGCACCCATTGACAACAGCTCATTCAGAGACTTCTTTAGGGAAGGAGACGCCAGAAAAAAAGTAGGGAGAGAAAGCTGTAGTGACAGTAGGAATTCAAATGCTCAGTGCCCTCTGTTGACCACTTTAAGTGGAGGCAATTGCATTAATCCTACCTACAGTAAATATGCTAAATATCAGTGGCAGGTTAATTTTATAGAATTGTAAAGATTATCTGTTGATAGTCAAGCCATGTCCAAATGCATAGTAATAATGTTGTTACTCTGAGGGCTTCTGTGTATCTAGGGTGCTTCTTTTTCCTACTACAATATGTATCCAACATGTCAACCCTGATAGGCTTTGGATAATCTTGTCAGCAAAGGTAAATCAGGCATAGCTGTGGCCCTGAAATGAATGTGCAGATGCACAGAGATATGGTAGCGCACACAGCTTATTAGCTGCAGGATGGGACAGCTCTAGGAATTTATGCACCAGACACTCTCTTCTGTGGTGGATCAAGGCACAAATTCAGTGTTTCATTGGAAAGACTTGGCACTTTCTGGTCTGGGAAATGAGGAAGGGCACCAGAAGGCTCCTGTAATGTTTCTCCCAGCTCTTGCTGAAATTTTTAGTCATGACACCACACTGGCACATGTTTGCCTTAAACACGTAGGGAGTGCAGCATTGAAGGCTCTGGCCTTGCTGTGGCAAAACACCTACGCCTGTATTTCATGTTCTCCCTGTATTTCATGCTCTGAGCCCAAACCCTCACAATGAACTCGTGTGTCCAACTTGCCACCTGAAAGCCTGTACTTGGTGGCACTTAAATTCCTACAGTGGTCCCATCTTTCAGCTCAGACTATAGAGCAGGACAGACAGCGTGGCATAAAGCTATCGCTGAGGCCAGAGTGCTGTTCAGCTGGGTGCAGTATCCAAAGGAACCACGTGAGGGAATATACGTCCAGCTTCAGCAGAGTAAAGTTGTCCCTTTTATTGTGTGACCTGACAAATGACCTGCTGCAAGTCAGAGCAGAAGACACAGGAAAGGGTTTGTGTTAGCAGGTGCTTAACTCTAAGTGCTTACATAGTTACTAATATTGCTATGAATACTCCAAAGTAGTGTTGAAGCTCCTTGGTGTTTCAAGCCCCCAGTGCTTCACCTGCAAGCCCGTGCTCAGGGGAAAAGTATTCTAAAACCACCTGTATCTGAATTCCAGGTTTGAGTGGAATGAATTAGAAAATTGCACACAAATGTTTTCCAGGATTAAAACAGGTTTTGGGGTTTTTTGTTTTGTTTTTGGTTTGTGGGGTTTTTTTTTACAATGAAGCCTTAAAGTTATTATAATGTAACTATTATAAACTAACAAATTATGTTAAACTAGTTTGCAACATAAGAAATCCAGAAGTAATGTATTGGCTTATGCTTCAGTATAAAAAAAAAAATAATTGGAGATCATAGTTTCTGACAGGCTTTGCTGTTCAAGAGCTGAAGGGACCATGTTCCATTTGGAAAGGGGAGAAGCTGGTATCAGCATCTCTTGAAAAGCAGGGTGAAAGGCAGTCTTTGAACCACGTGCCCGTCAGCGAGCAGGACAGGGAGGGAAGAAGAGTAATATCTCTTCTTTCCCCCGGCGATGGTTCGTGCTAGTTACCTGGAATAGGCCTTTCCTTCTGAACATCTCCATAGCCACACACTAAATGAGAGCACAAGATTAAAGGAGAAATCTTGTTCTGCCGTCTCAAGAACAAATCTGTCATCTTCACAGCTTGTCTTCATAAGACAAGCATAAGTGAAATTGTGCAAATGCTTTTCATTTTAATAATTAGAAGTTTATCTAAGTGGAAAAAGACATTTTTAAAATAGTGATTTTACTTTTTAAAGCTGGGAAGGAGAGCCATATGCCAAGGGTCTAATCAATGGAATTTTTATGAGAGGAAAAGAGGGTTGAAGGGTTTGATGGTCTCGCCTTACCAATGCTACAAAACATGGGGCAGGTACTTGCAGTAGAAGCACACAGTGCCAACTCAGTCTAAGACAAATCATATTTATAAGGGAGGTGATGTAGTGTAAATGTGACAGAGAACCACATACTCCTCTAAAATGTTTGAACTTTATAAGAATCCATTAAGCTGCATTACATTTACAGAGCAGAATGAACTCCATTCCTGAAAAGTGAGATTTGCTGCCTACCCCTCTAACGACACAAGTCAGCCTCGGATTTATCATGTAAATACTGCTTAGGAAAAACTTTAAAACCATGTGCAGTTTAATAAAAATGTTCTATGTAAAACAACACACTGAATTATAAAAGGAAAGAACTGTGTCCTTGAAGAAGCTGTGAAGAACGGATAACTTCACAAATTCATGTGTTCAACATTACTTTTTAATATCCTTGCATTAAAAATGAATGATTACTTTTTAATATCACTTGTAACCAACTATCCCCTACCGTATAGATACATTTCTTGTATGATTTCATTATATGCTCAATAAGAGTACCTATAAGCTCAGATTTCCTTTGAATATAAATGATTGGAAACAATATCTACCCTAAAGCATCTTTAATGTCATTATAGATGGGTAGGAGTAAATTAAGCGGTATTTAGCCACCAAAGTCTTTAATTTCATTGCATTTGAGTAGGAGTTAGACATTATGAGGTCCAATTAAAAAAGTCACTAATGTTTTTACATCTGAGTAGGAGTAAATTAAACAAAATCACTCCTGAGCTGCTAATATCATTTTAATTGAATGTCATTCAGATTCTAACTGCTGTTACAACACAGTAGATAATGAGTCAAGCTCAACAAATCATCTGAGCTCAAGGTACCATAGCTACTAGGAGTGATGGTAGAGTGTAGGGACAGAGAGGGAAAACGTTGGAAGTTAGAAAGCTGACAGGAGTGATGGCAGACCTGACATCTCTTGGTTGATGAGACCTATGTTCATCTAAAAATATCACCCTAACAAGAGCTAATCTAGCAAGGCTGCAAACCAGGTCATTATTTCTAGTGTTCAGACACAAAAAGAAAAAAAAAAAAAGCATTTATCCAGAAGATGCGATTTACAGACTGAACACTAGAAAGCCTAATTCCATTTATTTGCACCTCATGAATAATTCATTGTTTGATTTAATGTTAATCTTGATGATGAGACAATGGTGAAACAATGCTAGACGATATATAGACTTATGTGAAAAATAAAAAATCATATCCTATGACAAGCATTATTACTTTTTGATCTATAACAGACAATATTGCATTTTCTTCATACCTGGAAATCTTTTCACTTTGGTAAATAACAGGTTTAAGACAAGCTGTGGGACTTCATATACAGACTGTTAAAGAGACTAGAGTGAAAAATGCCCTTCGTTGAAACTCAAATTACTATAAAAAAGTAGATATCTTACCCTAAAAGTGGTTCAACCCATTACAGAATCCCAGAATTCCATCAGGAAAAACTGCAGGGTTTTAAACCTGTTACTGGTTTGTGAGCATAAGATCTGTTCTGCTGTTGCTGTGTGTACACATGCCTGACTGCTAAGAGCAAACTTTCCTTTAAATTAAGCATTTCGTGTAAGACCTGAGAGGCCAACCTGTTCTGACTGAAGCTCAACACCTTGTTCCAACTCAGGCTAGATGTTGGCTTTGTTTGTAGTCACACACTTTCATTTGACCTATGTGATCAAATGCTCCTGTCTCTTTGGAGAAAATGGTGAGGGCAGGGATGTCATTATTGTCTACACGTGCACATTTATCTGGAGCTGCTTCTTGCTCATGTTATGTGTTTAGAAAGTCGCATGAACCATCTCTTGGCTATGTAATCCAAGTCACACAGAAGGAAATTTGAATTTGTCTCTTTCTTTCTTATATATGGGACAACTGGAGGAAGTCCACTTTGTAGATACCATAGACCTGCCTTTCTTTTACCTTTCCACAAAACTGAGGCGCCTTCAAAAGATCTGAAACATGCTGCTTGTTCCTCCTCAATGTATAGGAAGAAAGTCCGTGCTGCTGGACAGCGGAAGCAAAGGCAGAACTGCAAAATGTGCTTGAGGATACCCTGTTATAAAAGAAGGGGTTTCATGTAGCTGTAAGCAGTCTCCTCTTCCTCAGGGCTTCCCCTGCAGCCAAGGCACTACTGGGGTGAATACCAGCAGTGAGCTTTTGGCCATAGATCATGCTCCACTTTTTGCAGGCAGCTGTCTGTATGGTCACTCTGGTGATGAAAACGTGCTGGAACTGATCCTGTGCCAATGGAGGATTCTGAGAACCATCCAGGCTCTGACAGCACCATGGGTCTGCAGAGGGGACTGCAGAATTTCAGTTGCAGGATAGGAAAGTTACAATTCCATCTCGGCAGAAAGGACAGAATTTCCCAGTGCCAAGGACGCTGTCTTTTCCACTCCTTAAAATACGATGCTTTGACAAAAATGACTGTTGTCAAATTCTGCTTCTTCCTAAGTATTTTTCTTATTTAATTGTGAGATTCTCCATTGACTCTTTCAATTATAACCCGCTGCATGTCAGTCTGTAATTCTGGTATCTTTTACCTGTCTTTCAATAAAATCGATGTTTGACTAGACATTCTGCACAACTTGAAATAAGTGGATGAAGAAAAAGTAACTGTCAGTGGATGTAAAGAGGGAGGCAATCCACTCAACTGGTGAACCTCTCAAATGAAATGTGGTAGTGTGGGTCAGTTAGAAAAAGAGGACGGGAGTTAGAATTTTTCTTTTAGGTAGGGTTTGCTTTTAGTACTGATATTCAAATGAGAGAATATGAGAAGAAATTCCTGCTTGGGATTCAAGTCTGGCTACTTTTTTTTGCATTCATCTACCATGATATGGAACACCAAGGAGTCCCAGTCCTGAATTTTGGTTCAGTATTCCCAGCAGGCAAGAAAGCAAGCTCTGTAAATTAAGACTTGAGGCTTTTATGCAGGGTGTGTGAAGAGAAGTTTGAGATTGAGCGTGGGTTCAGCTCTCTGTGCAGATGTATTGTTGCAAACACGCTCTGGGACATAGCGAATTATGTTGTTACTTGGGGGAAGCAATGATGAAATGTTTTGACATAGCCTTTTGTCTTTTCTGTGTAGATTGTACTTGAACATGTTATAGCTTGTTTAAACTAATGTGTTACATATGTTGATTGTGTCTTGTGTCTGTGAAGTTCCAGTGATAGCAGTGCAGAAATAATTACTAAGAAAGCCCTTACAGCATCTACTTGGGGAACACTAATGACTTCTGAGGAACTTAATGACTTCTGCCATGTTAAGATTTACTAAGTGGGTAGGATTTTAGTTGTTGAAATGCAAGGATACAGATCTCACTTTGGAATGCTGCCTAATGCCATGTCTGTGGCTAACTGGCAATTTGTGAAACATTTTGCTTCTGCGCATGAAGCTGTTCTAGTTCCTCTGTCTCTGCTAACCCTAGAACAACAAAACAGGCCTAAGATCTACTAACTCAGTATTAGAATGTTTTCATTTTCCTGGAAAAAAAATGCTTGTTACAGTCTCATATTGCCATTGTTCTAATTCTTCTTGAGTCCCAGGTAAAAAACGCAGGTCTCTTACCCACACAAGAATTGCTAGGGTAGAAGACTACATGGCTCACGCTTCTGCTTGCAAGAACAGCAGTTTTATTCAGTGCAGAAAGTTCTCACAGCGTAATAGAAAATACACATAATAAATATTGTCAATTAATTTTTTTTCTCACGTCTGTCTTGATTGGAGCACTTGCTTCCCTGAATTACTTTTGATTGGCCAGGAGTAGATCCTTAGCTGTTCAGGTGTCCACTCCCTCTGGTTTAGCAGTCCTTTTGAAGGTTTCTATCTTAAGCTTAGAAAGTTTGATCAAAACCATCAATCCTTTCAAACAGGCCACTTTAAATCAAAATGTGTATATTCCTCAGAAATTTCTAGGTATAGATATGGTCAGGCATGTCTTATGTAAATTTAGATTACTAATGAATCAGCCTTTTGCCTCATGTTGCTCTTACAGTCAAGCACTTAGTGTCCTATCTCAAAAATATTTATATCTTTCATAGACGAAAAGTCAAGTTTTGCTTAGTGTCTTTTAGTTCAGAGCTGAGGACCTCTTCCCTCTATGACTGGAACATGTAAGCTATTTTCAGCATATAACGCGCAGATACCTCTGAAGTGTGTGGGCACAAGATCAGGTAGAAGAGCTCTTGAAAATGCATCTGGTTTCAAACAAGGAACTTAATTTTTTTCTATAACCATAAGTTATGGACTCAGTTTGAGGGTAAGAGTTATGTTTACAGTGTGTTCTTAGTTTCTTGCTTTGAAGTGTGGCAGTAAATGTGAAAATCAAACTACTTGTTGAATTAATCACAGGGAATCTAGTTTGACCTTTTGCAAATGGCAGTACATTCAGTGCTAGCTGAAGGCAGGAAGGGTGAATTCGAGAGAGCTGGTTGTTCACAGAGTTAGAAGAAAATCACAGGACTGGTTCTTTACGCCCTCTGCCCAGTCACAACCTGTAGAAAGCTGGAACAAGGGGGTACGGGGGACTCTGAGCCTGAACTGTCTGCTTTACAGTCTGATGTGCCAGAATTGCTGAAGTTATTGCAGGTTTTGCACTATTCTGACAGGTGAAAGAAATCTTTACAGGTTACGATATCCATGCCAGCTGCTGCAGGCATTCACTTCGAATGTATTTCAGAGCACCTGGGCGCTCTGAGCATCTATCTGCTTTTGAAGTATTTGGTCTGGAGAGAAATCTGGACCTTTAAAGGTCTTCATGTGAAGGACCCACAGCTGGTACTTTTAAGGCAGGAAGAAGGATGGACTGATAATCCCTTTCCCCCCATGCTCTGTGGTCCCTGTACCCTGCCTGCTTGGCCACGGCAGCGCTGGCTGTGGCCCCTTGTCCTGGCTGAGTCCAAAGAAGAAGAGATGGTGTGACTTGGCCTGTGCAAGCAGCTTACAATTGTAAGTGGGATCTTGTCTTTCTTTAGGGGTACTCTGGGTAACACACATGCACCTCTCATATCCTAGATTTGAGCCTAGACAGGCAAATTCTCTGCATATATTCACTTGAAGAAAGATGCCCTCAGAGTACAATTTATGGCATTTAAGTCAGATGCTTAAAATTAGACAGTCTGTATGCCTCTTGGTAGTCTTCCTCTGTCTGTATTTTGTATTCTAACCTGAAAACCTAGATGATAGGAATCTAGTGCTTCCTGAGCCTGTGGGCAAGACTGGCTAGATGATCCACTGCAGGGGTGCTCACACACAAATGCACTGTGTTGTCTTTCATCAGCTCTGCCAGGGAACAAGGCTGAGACTTGTGAAGTCTGCTGCCCTTGCATCTTTGACTTTCCCAGGCGTGCAGTCATCAAAAGTGCAGCTCAGGTAGCACTGTTTTGCTTACCACCTCACAGGATTCAGAGAAGCAAAGTTTTGCCTATAATTTGCTACAGAATATTTTCTTTAGCCGTCAGGAGTCTGTGATCAGCTTAGAGAGGTTTACATGATTTACCGGTGACTTTAGATTTAGAGATCCAAAAGCACACAGAAAAAAAAAGAAGAAAAGAGGAGCTTTTTGTGCTTTTTTCCTGGTGTACTTTTAAAGTTGCTTATTTGTACTTCTTTCAATAAAACTGCAAAACAACCTTCTAAGCTTGAACAAAGCAGAGTAGAGTGTTATCTGAGTACATGTTAGATTAAAACTCAAATTATTTGATCAAAATCAATCATGTATCATATTTCAACAGAGATCTTCAGAAAGAAGGACACAAGCTAGAGCTGCATTTAACAACTTGCATAAGAAAGTATGTATCTATGCTTTTAGTTATTTTCTCTCTTAAGATCTCAAATTTCACTGTCGATGTACCGATGTGAGAAACACGAATAGATGCTGGCAAAGGGGTGTCACACCACAAATACTCCTTTCCTTTATATGAGGTTTAGATAGATTCATTCTTGTTTGAACTCTTATAAGTTGAGTTCAGGCAGTCAACAACTCAAAAGCAATGTAGTTGTCAGAATTGGTTTCCAAATATAGTCTTCCCATGTTCAACACACGAGACTTCACTGTTCGGGCATCCAGGTGGAGTATGTCTGTGGTTCCCTGGTATAAACCGAGTACAATACATCGCTTTTTAACATCTTGTTCTGAGTATCCTGGATATGTTTAGAAAAAAGTTGGTGCCAGCTGGCAGATTGCTGGTGAGGCTGAATGCATGAAGCTGACATTCTTTCAGCGTTGTTACAGCCCCACCATTCCTCCATCCATTCTTCTTGTTCCTGTAATTCAAGAGAGATGCTTTGCCTGCACCACCTCTTGTGATTTTTTCAGGCCTGGCTTTCTTATAAATCCTTACTTTTGCTGTAAATTTTTGTTGTAGGGTTTTTTTAAAAAAAACAAGTTCAGCCAATTAGTTTCTTTTTTTTTTTTCTCTAGCTAATTGCTTTTATGTTAGTCTCACTAATCCATAAGTGCCAGTAGTCTCTGAGATACTGGATCTCATTTAATTTCCAAAGAAGCAGAAGAGAGCTAAAACAAGAAAATGTCACAGCATAAACAGACAACAGAAGGGAAGAAAAAACTAGATAAAGCAGTTTCTTATCCTCCTACTTTACATTCATTCACTCAGCCGTATCATATGTAACATCAGAGCGCTATCATCTCTTGAAACTTATATATGACAAGGAGAGCGAGAAGTAGATCCCCCTTAATTTGCACAATTGCACAGTCACAGAGCCTGAGGAGAGGATTATCTTCCTGCCCAGTAACTATTACAGAGGTAAAGATCCCACGGTTTGCTAGTAGAGGGGGTCAATATCATTTCAACATTTTTCCCTAGAAAATAAGAGTATGAAGCCAAAGCTGGTTTAGCTTTCTTTTTCAGAAAGGAAGATTTTTAACACCGTATTTGATTTAGAAAATACAGAAGAAAAGCTTTGAAAATACAGAAATGATTCTTTGGATACTTTTTAAAATTAAAAGTTATATTTTTACTGCAAGTGACTTTTTACTTAAAATTTTAAATTGATTTTAAAAAAATTAAAGCAAAATGTTTAAAAAATCTTGTAGGATTTTGATTGACTTAGTCTGTGTTTTATCTGGGTCTTCATTTGTGGAAAGTTTCATCTTTTTATTCAGATTCCATTATTTTCCAAAAATAGAGGGCATATTGAAGAAACTTAAGTATTATAATTTGAGCCATTGACAGGAAGAGCTCATACTCAGACTTGAAATTATATTACTCCATTTACACGAACAGGTAGGAAAAAAAATAGGATTTTGCACAAGATCTAGTTCATAGGTCTGCTTGGCTGCAGGAATAAAAAAATCTCAGGTTACATAGGTAGGGAATTCCACTAAGAAAAGAAGAGATCAAAGAATCAGAAGATAATGTCTTTGTTCAGAGGCACAACCCCTTCCAGCCAGTGCTGCTTCAATTTTTTTGCTCTTTTTTTTTTTTTTAAAGGTGCTTCCATTAACTTCACAGATTAGCTCCAAATTTCTGAGCAGATTTGGGCTTGCTTTTCCTTTGAAGAAGTGGGATAAACACTAATCTATTTTCTCCAGCTCAATCACAGTTAGCCCAACCACGAAGTTATTTGATAGACTGAGGAAAAATGTCTAAGAAAGTAGAATCAAAATTTTGGAGGATGATGTTTATTGTACTTTAACAAAAGCTCTAGAACTTTGGTTTCAATTCTTGCCTTTTATAAATGACTACAAATTCCAGATTCTTTACAGTAAAAAAAAAGTTATTACCAAATTATTGGTAATTGCAGCTGGAGAAATAACATTTTACTTTCTTCTGTGTCAGAGACTGGGTAGGAAAATTTCCACTTAAAATAAAACAAAACTGACTCGAATGGATCCTTATGCCTTGGAATAAAGTGGAAGAAATGAAATAAAATGGTTCTATCTCAAAGCCTGTATCACCACATTGACTTAAACAACAGAGGATTCTGTTTTCAAGTTATCATACGATTATAACTTAAGGTAGTTTTGAAACACAAGGTTTGGAAGTTGCACATATACTCTTGCAATTTATTCAGAAGATTTACATTGTATCATGCTATTTAGTTGTGAGCACCTGCATTAACCTGATATTCATATGTTAATAATTTAAATATCATGACTTCAAGTGTTATATATAGTGTAATTGCCCCTCAGACTGATATAGCCCACATGCACAACATCTACAATTGTTGAAAAAAATCTGAATACGTGATTAGAAGAGCCAGTTATGAAGTTTTAAATAAAATATTTCCCTTTCACAACCAAACTAGATGAAATAGAAGCTATGTGATAAGTTGATTTGAATAATTTTCTCTCTCTTAATAAATATGGTTTTTTATATTCTGGATCTAAAAAAAAAAAAAAAATTCAATTCCAGATTGAACGTGAAGTAAAAATGGAACAGCAAAGATGTTGTCTTTTTAATATAGAAATTAATGGAATATTACAAATGGAGTGATGGAAATTTTGGGGTTTTTTTCATTCAGAAAATGTGTCAAGTTTCTGACATGTTGCTTGCATTTAAGACAGGAACTATTTTGAGACCTTATATCCTTACAAGATGGAGAAAGTATTTCATTCTGGGAAGAAATTATAAATGTAGCGAGGGTAGCCCTGTGATTTATCCTTCCCAGAAGCATTAATCTGGTGGATGAGTCTAAGAGTGAAAACTTAAAAGATATCAGTGACAGCAAATGTAAAGACAGTTCTTTAGCCAGACATTAATCTCTGAACATTGGTGTAGTGGAGAAACTACTTGGCTCATGCCTGCTTAAGGTTTACCACATCCACTGTTGCTCTTGATATCTTGTAAGCTATTGTTCTGAATGATGCTTGCATGCTGAAATATTCTGTTACCTGATACTCTCTATGGTTTGAGTTCAAGAGAAATGGCAAAATCAGCTGATACACAAAATTTCAGAGGTGAAACCCAGGGACAGTTTCTGATAAATCAAAAAGCTAAATGCCACAGAATGAAAAGAAATATAATTCATAGTGTAATTTTGAAGGTAGCTATCTGATTGTGGATCTATGTATTGAGAAGTTTTTTTGTGTTGTGGATATATTAATTTTAGCAGAAAATAAATTTGTAGTTAAAGAGTTACTGCTATACAAAACCGCTTGAAGATTCATAACTGTAAGGGCATCTGCGATGGCTGCAGAGTGAGCGCAGCAGAGGGTGAGGCAATAAATGTGGGACAGATACCTTCTGTGCTAGGGCAAAAAGATTGCTCCTCCAAAAAAAAAAGAGTATTTGTCTCCTGCTTGCCCGCAGTTCAAGTCATTTAGTACCTCACAGGAACTCTGCGAATCCAACCAGCTAGTTAATATTGCTAATACTTCTGAGCAGGGCAGCTGAAAATGATGATTATTTCTACAGTAAATGAATAACTGATAGGCTTGCTGGTTTTAGTTTAGGGCATGTTTTGTGGTTTAATGGTTTCTGACAAGCAATATGAACAAATGCTAGATTGACAGAGCCAATAATATATGGAAGCTCACAAATGTGAGTGTCAGTGGCAGCAATTTGTTCTTTCTTGTTTGCTACCCAGCCACCTCTCATTATGTTATTCTTCATGTCCTAAAGTCGACCAATTCCAGGAACAAATCAATACCAGGGAAATCCTTTTGTCTTCTTCTAAGGCACAACATGTAAAGAAAGCTCAGTTAATATGTCTTTTAATAACATCTCATGGAAACGCCTGGGTCTCCCTTCATGTTCTGTAATTAATTGAGATCCTTGCCACCCACAAAGTCCCCTCTATAATTCTCTTTTGGCTTAATTGTCATTTGTTTTTCTGTTCTATTTGTCTTTGGCTTTTTCTTTTTTTTTTTTTTTTTTTTTTTTTTTTTTTTTTTTTTTTGTGATGTTGGATGTGCTTTGTACTTAGTTTTATCTTTCTGTGCTTTTGCTTCTAAATGTCAGCATAATTTTTCTGCCTTATAATATCGGAGATGTTATAACCATCAATCAGCCCAATAGAAGAGCAGAAAAGATTAGATACCATTTATCTGTATTGGTTGCCCATTGTAATGACCCAGTGGACAACATGAACAGATAATCTGTTGCTTTGATGGAAACTAATTATTCTTAAGAGTGACAGCATCGAAATAGCTTTTGTGACATTGTTTTTAAAAATGATGACTACCTAGTCATTGCTAGTGTAAGACTGCAATTCTGTGCTGGTCCTCAATGATTTCCCTACATAAGCAGCAGGAAACATAGATTTTTTTTTTTAAGGACAGAACCCTATTTGCAGAGATAAAAATATCTGACATCCTATGTAAAATGCCTATTAAATTTAATACAGAAAACACTACGCTAGCTGCTGGAAAGTAAAAGTGCACTGCCATCTTATTTCTGTCGCGTGTAGTTGATCTTGTTGTTCTGTGAATATGAAGCCTGTTTTATTTTGACAGCTAATGGTTCTGCTAGTGTACTGTGCTGGCATTTCACCTCTTGAAAAGAAACTTTCCTGAAGCTAACATATATGTCTAATTGAATGATGGAATTAAAAGCAGGCGATGCAGTTAAAAATAGATGCTTCCATCCTTTCCAGGCACATGTAAATCACGCAGCTTTTACTCTGTGTCAATTAAAAGACTGGGGGGGGGGGAAGAAAAAGGCAACAAATAACTGCGCCTTGCAAAAACTTTCAAGAACCTCCTTAAAAAGTGCCTGTGCAAGGACTTGGTAAATGGCAGGATTTGTTAGTGTGTGCTGAAATTCAGTACACTTGAGTTGTTGTTGACTAGGGATAGATGAGGGAAGAGTTTGGAGAAGTGAGTCTCCTCGCTGGTGTGGATACTCTGTCTGTGACCGTAGATCCTATCGCCATTACTGGGCTGCCTCTGCCACGTCATCGGGAGGGAGTGGTTGCATGGCAGGTGCCGTGGGCCTTGACCGTACCTTCTTACTGGCACATCTGGGAGGAAGAAGAAGGATATTCCTGCTTTCTTAAACAAACAAAGTGAGATGCTAAGTTGAGAATGCTAAGCTGACTCCCTTTAGATAAATGAGCCCCCTCACCACAAGAAGGATGTTGAGGCTCTGGAGTGAGTCCAGAGAAGAGCAACGAAGTGGTGAAGGGGCTGGGGAACAGGCCTGATGAGGAACAGCTGAGAGAGTTGGGGGTGTTTAGCCTGGAGAAGAGGAGGCTGAGGGGAGACCTCATTGCTCTCTATAACTACTTGAGGGGACGTTGTGGAGAGGAGGGATCTGGGCTCTTCTCNTGCTTTTTCAATGCTGTTGTTTCATTTCTCTGGTCAATAGGCGTGGGATGCTTGGAAATGCTACCAATGACCTGGCCCACTCAAAACATCACATTGGTCATTTTCAAAGTCAGCTCTGACGTGACTTAATCTCACTTGGGCTGTTGTAAATCAAGATTTCAGTTCCACCATGTAGCAAGACCATGTAAATGGGATTGTGAAAGCTGGTGTGTGCTCTTCTGTGGTCTGAGTGGGACTAACCACAAATTGAAATGGCTGAAGGAATGTGAAGGCTTTGTGGCAATATCAAGGCTTGATTGCTCTACCCTTCTTTGCAATGTTTTTTGAATAGATGGAAAAAGAAAGCTCAGATGTCAGGAGAATAGGCTTACTAATTTAAACCCTTTAAATTGATGCATTTTTTTGATAGCCAGCATTGGACTAAAGTTGTTTTCATGGACGCTAATGAAAATTTCTTACTTCTGTAGTTATTTGGAGTCAATAGAAAGGGTTAGGTATAAAAGTCTAGACTTTTAACTGACTAATAACTTAAAATAACCTTAATGCATGATCTAAACCCATGAAGAAAATGAAAATACTCTATAGCAGATCTCCTAGAAATCCTTCTGAAGCATCTGAGAATTAAATTATGGTGATATTTCAGGATGGAAAGAGTTAACGGTACAAAATATTTCTAGTGGTTTTGCAGTGAACATAACACAAGGGAAAAATATGTTTTAAGAAGGACGTTTCTGTGTGTTCTCTGGAGCTGGTTCTCTGCTATTCAGACCAGCCTACCTCTACTTTTCCTTCCACAAGTCTCCCTTCTTCCCTAGATAAAAGCAACATAAACCTGTTGAATTTTGCTGATTACTATTCTTTTTTTTTTTTGAGTGTTCAGTGAGGTATACTTTATTCCCATATATGTGTTTTATTAGAAATATATTCAGTAGACACTTCTCTCTACATCTTTCAAATGTGCTTGTGTGTATGTATTTTTTAAGAAGTCTCATAGAAATTCCACCACCTCTTCCTGTGTTTTTCTCATTCTTAAATCACTGTGGTGATAGAGCCTGCTGCAATCAGCCCTTTTTAAAATGTACGGAGCAATCTGTCATCTTCTACACAGCATTTCAGATCTTTCCAAAGTGTCTGTCTTAGCATCACTGAGAGAAAAAACCTAATGTTAAGAACTGCAAAGTTAATGGTTAATCAACAGTGTCTGGTCCCCATCCATGGGACACCTTGTAGAACAATCAAGCCCTGCTCTGTCATAGTCCCCAGCAGTGATTGCTTCTGCATCCTATGAGGCATGAGGCTCTAGGGATGAAGATGGAACACCTCAGTAGCTAATTAAACAAGGCAACTTACAACTAAAGTACATGCCTGGCTAAATAGGCTGGAGTGCAGAGTCTGTCAAGCTGATCTGTCTTTGAGTGCTTTGCTTCCTTCACTGTACCTGGTTGAACATTAACATCTCAAATTTGCTGATTTTCACCAAATATCCTGCCACATGCAGAGCACCAGCTGAAAGGAAGCTGGTATTTTTTTGTAACGTAGTTCCTTGAAGCATTATCCTAAAAAAGACATCAATCTTCACTTTGCAAAGGAACAGCACAACATGTTTCAACATTTTGAAGGGAAAATGCACTGTCTGTACTTTCCTATTTCTCTTCTACCATTTCCTCACTCACTGGGATATATGTTTTTACAAGAATTCAGAAGAGAAGAATCTAAATAAAATAACTTACTTTGTTACTGTCCCTTATCTGCCTTTCCCTGCCTGTTCTCAAACTTTCTAACCTTATCTGTGACTGAGCTTTTTAAAATTATCTTGTCTGTACACCTCAGAGGTCACTAGAACTTCTTTCTGAAGAACCAGTGAAGAGAGAGAGCTATGTGAAATAAAAAGCAAGAATAAATACAGAGGGAAATCTTTTCCTCAAAGGATTTTATCTTCATCTCCTGATCCTGCCTAGATCAAAAGAAACACATATGCAAAATTTAAAGGAAATACTCAAAATATTTGCTGGAAATAGACATTGAAAAAAGGACTGGTTAGGGGCTTGACCGCAGAATACAGATATAGAGGCACGAATGTGAGGGGGGTAAAAAGCATCAAGATGCTGCAGCTAGTGTGGTTGTGAATAATGATTGTCTCTGAGAGAGGACAGCAGATATCATAGGTTGGTAGTCCAAAAACCTGTGGAAAAGTCTGGGCTGTCATAGAAAGATGTCAGTATAGAGAAAAAATAGTTAGCAAATTTGCAATAGTTACTATTGTCTAGGCAGAACTGAAAAAGAAATTTTCCTTTCTGTAGGAAAGGCTGTACTTTTAACAAGAAACAAACGCCTTAAATTTATGCATTGGACTTGGACAAAAGACCGCAGTGCAGCTGGAACGTATGATACTAGTGCTCAAGAGCCCCAGATGATTTTGATGAGGAGCTCAGTTCTTATTAAGAGTTAAGACTCCTCAGAACAAGTGGAGAGTTTGGAAGGTTTGGGTTGAGCACCTGAGTGACATGGGAGAACTTTGACAGGAATTATCATGGATAGTGCCAATGAAAGAGAAGGAATGATTCTGACTGGAGGATTTTGACCGTTTATCACGAGTGATGTGAATTCTAAGGGATAAAAACAGTGAAGATGAAACATGAAGATGGTTGTGCAGATAGCTGGTGGTAATGGGCAGGTTAGCTATTGTGAGGAATTGTGTGACATGGTGGAGGAGTGGAAAAACAAGAGCAGGATAGAAGTAAAAAGATTGAAAATGTTCTCAGTTACCATCAGGTGCTCTTCCAGGGGATGTTGCAGTGTTTCTAGGAAATACTAGCACTCTTGTAACATCATAATTAAAGGCAGATAATTTTTCTGACAATTAATGGGTGAGACTGGGAACCAAACCTTGTCTTCAGAAAGGGGTTAGGCCATAGAGGAATCTGCAGTGTCTGAGCTGAAATCAGGATGTCATGTGCAAAATATACAACTACTTCTTGAGCAATGACTGTGCTCCAAGCTTCACTTGAAGTTCCACGCTACTGTTCATACTCACACTTTTCTCTGATGCTGTCGTGTAAAGCTTAAACAGGAAAGCTGGGAAGTGCCCGTTCTACTGAGGAGGTGGGGTGGTGGAGACTTTTCAGACAGAGGTGAATATAGTTTCATGCATGTGGCAACTGTGAGTTTACTGCATAGAAGTGCATGTTATTACACGTAGTTAATCTGCCTCCTGTGCTATGAAGGAGTATAGTAAAGAAGTCGCTGTATTGCTTGTTACAGAAAGACACCCGAGCAAGTTCTTCTCTAGGCACTTTGACAAGTCCCTGACTTTGTAATGATAAAAACTCCTATTGTTTCTACCCCTAAGAAATTACTTTGGGCTTGGATAAATGTCCCAGTCTTCAAATGGTTGGCTGGTTGGACCCAGAGAGTGGTGGGAAATGGTATTAAAGCCAGCTGGAGGCCAGTCACAAGTGGGGTCCCCCAGGGCTCAGTGCTGGGTCCAGCCCTGTTCAATGTCTTCATCAATGACCTGGATGAAGGCATCGAGTGCACCCTTAGCAAGTTTGCAGATGACACTAAGCTGGGTGGAAGTGTCGATCTGCTGGAGGGCAGGGAGGCTCTACAAAGGGAT
>WAAB01019731.1:204407-231473 GCA_013389865.1 Piaya cayana
CCAGAGAAGAGCAACGAAGCTGGTGAAGGGGCTGGAGAACAGGCCTTATGAGGAACGGCTGAGAGAGCTGGGGTTGTTTAGCCTGGAGAAGAGGAGGCTGAGGTGAGACCTCATTGCTCTCTCCAACTACCTGAAAGGAGGTTGTGGAGAGGAGGGAGCTGGGCTCTTCTCCCACATGACAGGGGACAGGACAAGAGGGAATGGCCTCAAGCTCTGCCAGGGGAGATTTAAGCTGGACATTAGGAGGACGTTTTTCACAGAAAGGGTCATTGGGCACTGGAACAGGCTGCCCAGGGAGGGGGTTAATTCACCTTTGCTGGAGGTGTTTAAGGCACGAGTAGACGAGGTGCTGAGGGACATGGTATAGTGTTTGATAGGAATGGTTGGACCCAATGATCCAGTGGGTCTCTTCCAACCTGGTTGTTCTATGATTCTATGAATGTCTATTTCTATTTTTTTTTTTTAAAGCTAGGATATCTAAAGCTTCATTTGATGAAAATACCTTTTACAGAGATGGTAGGGAAAGCTGAATTTTACTAAACCATTGGCCAGGGAAGTGCACTATAAAAATACTGACATAGGCTAAAGTCTGGAAGTGCAGATGCATCATTGCAGTAACTCATTTTAATTGTCTGTTTTCTGTTAAATTAGTGAGAAAATGCGTACTGCCATAATTGCAATGAGGTTGGTTTTAATTTATATTCTTCATAGCTGAAGTGGTTTGTGAATGTTTTCCACCAAAAAGAAAGGCTTTTGATATATAGAAAATATTCAGAACAGTTTTCAGATACATGGAGATATTCCTGCTTTCAGTGCAGTAATTCAAAATGGAAAATGCTCTAGCTGAACCCGAAGCTAAAACAAAAGCATCTGGGATTTGATTTACAACAATGCATCCCTTTCTCCTCTTTTTTTTTTTTTATTCTTATAGTAAGAGGGGAAAAATACCAAATGCAGAAAGACAAACCATCAAAACTTTTTCTTTAATTTAGTTTGTTTCAAATCCTCTTTTGTACCTGTGCTATGTTCATAAGATCAAATAAAACTGATCATAAAATAAACAGAAAAGGATTTACTCCTATTGACACAATTTGATTCCTTCTGCTTGTTTCATCCAGTGCAGAACTGGCACAAGACTGAGCTAGACAATCTTTCTTTGTTCAGCAAAAAGCACCTTTAAAATCAGGCAATCTATCAGTTGTGTTTTCAGAGGCTGTAAGGTGCTTAATGTCCACGTATCTCCTGGCAGGTGTGAAGATTTACCTAATCATTCTGCTTGAGGGCAAATAACTGCCCGAACCATGATGGATATTAAATTTGTCCCTAGGCTTTATCTTATTCCACTTGCATTTCAACTTCAGGGAGAGCATTGTGTGCGAAAGAAGAGAAGAAATGATGCCCCTGTTGTTCACTGGAGCTCAATTTTAGTCTAAGTACCAAGTATGCAGGGTTTGGCTAATAGCAGTCAAAGTTTTTTTGCTATGTTGATATTCACTGAAACACCCGATCTAACCCTGAAATGATAAAATTAGAAGTGGAATCAGTAGAATGCTCCAAGACAATATTTCATTTCCTGCAAATGTTTTTCTTCCTAATAAACGTCTGCCAGAAAGGACTCCATGGGGGCAAGAATATATGAAAATACAGAAAATTTTAAAAAGTATGATTCCATGTTGCTAATGACTTGGTCAACTGAGAGCGTGAAACACAGCTCATTTTTGTTTGTTGTTAGGTAAAACATGCTTGATTCCTAAGTGCAGAAAATATGAGCTTTTGATATCACTACTTAGTCTAATTGACTCATCTGAGTCCTGTTTGAACCCTATGATTCATCATTTTTCAAATTAGTAGGGACATAGCTAGGATAATCTGTGGATATAATCAGTGAAACATTCACAATGCTTTCCACTGTAATGGATTATCCTGTCATTTACAGTATCTCTTATTTCTGTTATTATCAGGGCTTCGCATCCCAATTAAAAGCCTCATTAGTTTGTTCCTGAGGAAGCTGCCCCTCTGCATTGCTGCTGACAGCTGAAGGAAGTATGTCAGCTCGTTGTGTTGAGCGTTATTTGCTTGAAGTTGGCAGCTCGCTTTGGCAGAGCCGTCCTCCTGCTACATGGGAGATACTTAAGTGTCAAGCGTTTTCAGGCCATCCATCTTCTTTGGCCATTCCACCCACCCATGCTCGAGCCACGTCCACCAGTACTGGTGCCCCTCTCTGCCTTCCCTTTGTCATTATGTCATTGTCAGTTGTTCAGTTTATTCGGTGATTAATCATCATTTAGAAGGTTCTGCTGGGAGCAAACAGAAAAGGGGGTATTCCTGCAGGTGGTTTCTCTCTGATTAGTTAAAGCCACAAAGGCCGGCTGCTGAGCCTTTGTTTTGGTTTCTTCTGAAGATTGCATGGGCTTTTTCCTTACCAGAATTCAACTGAGCTGATAACAGTGGGTCTGCCTAGAGTATCCTACTGGTGCTAGCCAGAAATCAGACCAGCTCAGTGAATTTGAGCCAGTCTAACACACGAATTGGGTCTTTTGCAAAGATCAGTGGAGGATTTTATTAAGGAGTCCCTCATCCACACTCATTGTGCTGCAGGTTTAGCAACAGAGCTTTATGCTCTTCCCTCAGAAACGCTCTCCTGGCTGCTATGTGTGTGAGAGACAAAATTGCCCAGAAGATAAGGGCGGTTCAGCATCTCATTTCTCCTTTGTCTTTGCACCAGTTGTTTGATGAGGCCAAGTAATAATAATTTTCAACTACCTCTGAGAAGGGGAAAGATCATACTCAAAACTGTGGGGCACAAGGGAGATCATCTAAGCTTTGCCTGTGTCCACAAAACAATGGCTTAAATGCAGCTATTTCACTATCTATTAAGGCATGGTTAATTTTGCACCTCTTCGGGTTTCATGAAAAGTCATCTAAATAATCCATGTACTCACTCTACTTTTGTATTCCTTGAAAACCAAAACTTACCAAAACTTCTGTTCAGTTTGAAAGCTGCTTGATGACAGTAACAGCTACGTTGTGGTTCCAGATCTGTTAGCTTGCCTGAGTATCAAGTTGCTCTTCGTATTTCTCTTGCAGATTAATATTTCTTTTTATGCTGCAGCAGCTTTTAATGCCATCAAAAGGAGATGAGATGAATAAGATGTGTGTGGGAGGATGAAGCAGTGGTCACTCAAAGTATCCCGCTGTTTACTCTGGCTGTAGAGTTTATAGTCCCTCCCACAGGGCAGCTGGCACTGGGCTATGATTTTAGTACTTGCATTATTTGCAATTCACAGCCTTCAGTCATGAAATGACAAATTCTGAGCATTCAGGTAAACTTGCAGCAGCTGTATTCTGACAGGCAGACACGTGAACGTGACAGGCTAATGCTGAGGGATGTGCTGATAGGATACTTTTTTTTGCGTGATTAGTATTTGTTTTATTACACGCCTAAGAAAGGGCGTACGGGTCAGGAACTGTGTGTGAAACCAGTTTGAAGAGCAGCACAGCTCGGCTTACTGAAACCTGAAGATGCAGTCAGCGCCTTAGGTGCTTTTACGTTTAACTGAAAGCGTTCTCGATTTTTGTGCAAAGTGTCCTTTAGGTAGTTTATTTTTATATTGATTTGAAAGGGCTTTGCTCCACATCTCCTCCACATGTAGGAAGCAAAAGGCAAGAAATCCAAGGCAAGCAAACAGCCGTGGTGAATGGGATAGCTTTAAGAGTTTTGTCATGCAGACCTGCTATTCTGGCTTGGCTGGGTACGGCCATAGTGAGCATTCCTCTGCCTGGGAATGGTTCTCCGGGGGTGTTTCAAAGAGTAAAAAAGCAGCCTGCATGCCCTTTATTGTCCCAAGGCCTAAGCTGGGGCATTTCGGGGGAGGGAGGAGAGATAAGACAGGCCAGCAGTTGCAGGGGTAAGTCTGTACACAGGCCCGTGTCCGCACCAAGTATGCGGGCATGGGTGGTAGGTGATGTGCCAACAACTGCTGCTCCAAGCCGCGACAGCTTCTCCTCTACTCTGCTGAAATCAAGAGTCAAGTGAAGGGGAAAAAAAGAAAGAACAACCTTAAAAATAATAAAGATTTTGAAAACAAGCTGTTTAAGATTTGCCCATATTCCTCAGAGCTTTTGGAAAGTCTCTGCTTAACGTGTCTCACCAAGGCCAAATTTAATGCTTAGCAGCATTTAAACAAAGGAATGCAGGGATTTTTCCAGAGCCACAAGCAACACCTTGAGAAAAAGCACTGAAACCCACTAGGCTTTCAAAAAATATTGCAAGATATGGTAATAACACTAGCTGTCAGTGTGAGAGGGCTCACCCACCTGGTTGCAAATGCAGAACCCTCTTAGTGTTTATGTGAAGCCCCCTGTATCCTTGTTCCCCAGTGTCCCCACATGGACGAGAGCCCTTTGGCTTTTGCAAACCTCATTAATTGTATGGTCCAAAATGGGAGGCTCAGACTAAAAGTCTGGCAGGAGGAGGCCTTGAGAGCCAGGTCTTGCCAATCAGCAAGACTTTCTTCCAGCAGTTGCCTGGGACTCACAAAGAGCAAACTATCTCCAGCAGCTCTAGTCTCAGCTCTTCTTTGCATTTACTCAAATGGTTGGACTCGGTGATCTGATNTTTGGAAAGTCTCTGCTTAACATGTCTCACCAAGGCCAAATTTGCTGCTTAGCAGCATTTAAACAAAGGAATGCAGGGATTTTTCCAGAACCACAAGCAACACCTTGAGAAAAAGCACTGAAACCCACTAGGCTTTCAAAAAATATTGCAAGATATGGTAATAACACTAGCTGTCAGTGTGAGAGGGCTCACCCACCTGGTTGCAAATGCAGAACCCTCTTAGTGTTTATGTGAAGCCCCCTGTATCCTTGTTCCCCAGTGTCCCCACATGGACGAGAGCCCTTTGGCTTTTGCAAACCTCATTAATTGTATGGTCCAAAATGGGAGGCTCAGACTAAAAGTCTGGCAGGAGGAGGCCTTGAGAGCCAGGTCTTGCCAATCAGCAAGACTTTCTTCCAGCAGTTGCTTGGGACTTGCAAAGAGTGAACCACCTCCAGCAGTTCCAATCTCAGATCTTCTTTATACTTACTCTGCATTATCAGGAAAATCTGGCTGTAAAACACTTGTTACTTGTAGTTTCCATATTTTGCCAATTAATATCTGATTCATGCTATATCCCAGCTGTTTCAGAGACTTTTGCAACTACTCATTTATTGGTATACATAACATTAAAAAACCAAATCAGTGAGGTGGCCTAGATAGTATATGAGCTTTATGGCGACTTATTCAGAACAAAGTCCTATGGGAAAGGACTGAATTGCATTTTTACGGCTGGTGGGTGGACGTTTCAGATAAAGTTCACAAGGTTCGCAGCAGTTTGTTTGTCATAATAGATAAGAAAATGGCAAAGATGGTGCTGCAGTGCAGCTATCACAAGACCCCTTGCCCTCCTCGTCCTTCCCCTCCCTTGTCAACCCACAGCCAGGATGGAAGAGCCGCAGTCAGCAAAGGGCAGGGGCCAGGAGCTCCTGGGGATATGAGGGACCTTTCCCCTTTGTAGCAGCAGGCATCTTCTTTTTCTCCCCTCAAGGTAGAATCTTCCAGGAGCTGCAGCCAAAAGGCATCCTAGCTGTTGGGGTCAGCGTGGGGTGCATTTACTTTTATTACCCCCAGGCCTGTGTTTGGTGGAGCACTGGTGGCTCCCCAGGGCCATGAAGAGTCTCTCCACCCCAGGGCCAGGTGGTCCTGGCAGCTTCAGGAGCTGGTAAGACCACAATAGCTGATTAATGCTTTTGCTTTGGACATTTTATAACATTAAAGTTTTCCCTTCATTATTATTTTTGTGTACTTGAGCTCTACTTCGTGCATCATAAAACCAGGTTAATATGTCTTCAGCATATTGTTGTGGAGATGGTTTTTTAACCAAACTACAAGCATGAGCGTCATATTTTTTCAGTGAAATGTAGGTGAATTTTTAAAGCACGGAAATTAAATTGGTGTGTTGTCCATAAAAGATACCTAATTGGTCAAGAACTCCTTTGAAAAGTAACATAAGTATTTCAACTGAGGTTGTTATTGTGAATTCTTTAAAAATGTTTGATTTGAAAGAAAAATTCTTAAACCCAACAAAATCAGGGAACACAGAAGGGAAAATCAATGAAGAAAGCTGACTGTGAGTAGCAGATACTAATTTAAGAAATAGCAATTATCATTACATTAGATACACAAAGTAAAATTGTTATACTTTGGTTTATGCCAGAGAATCTACACATGTTGAGGGATTTCAGAATGCGATTGGTTTTGATAATTCATTCATGTTGATAATAAGCCTAGTACTGTACAGGACCCTCTACTCTGTTGTTAATAGCGCTGCTCCCTCAGTGTAAAGACTATGTTAAATTAACATACAACTGCAGGTGACATGACATCCTATTTTTACAGAAATTAAATGTGCGCTCCGCTACGGCTCCTTGAAAACATTTAGATGCTTTTCCTCAGACCTCCTGTCACAGGAGCCATTTTGGCGATGGAGCACGATGCTGTGATTAATTCTAGTTCAAGCAGCTATTTTTAGCCTTTGCATATTTCCTATAGAGCAGAGCCCAAGACTTCACTCAGACAGATGAAATCTGAACTGACCTGGTCACATGTGATCAGTATCTGAAGGATGCTGGAATAGTAAAGAAGTGCTACGCTTCAAAATGGCAGAGAGACCAGTGATCCTTGTATCCTCTATTTTTAAACACAATTAAACAAATACATATGTTTCTCTATGTGCGCCTGTGTGTGTATATGCACACACATATAACACAGAGGGGTAACTTTTAGTGTTCTTATCAGTTTGGGGTTTTGTTTTAGATCTTGGGAGCCAAAGAGTAATATCCAAATTATATCCTACTCCTTGTGTACTAGTGAGCGTTTTGGAAATAAGGTCTTTTTGGAAACAAGACTGAATTGATCTTGTCCACTTAAATCTCCTGAGGTGTTGACTTTGTGTGGAAGAGGCCAGCAGTGCAGCTACAATGACTGAAGAGTTGAGGGTTTCCTCTTTTTAGCTACTGATTCAGTCCTCTCACCACATACTTCAACCCAAACTGTATGTTATTAATGGCACTGAGTTTTTCACAAATAGGGACATCTTAATCAATATACTGAAAAAATTCATTTATTATATTACTATTTTATTCATCAGTGATTTTTTTACCAGTTATTTGCATTGTTTCCAACAATGTCTTTTTTGATCATAGAATGGTACTGCATAAACCCTTGAGTAAACTCATTAATGTGTATTGAGTTCATCAATACATAAATAGCTTTCACTGTGTGTGTTAGGCAGCCTATGTTTGTGTGCTGGAGCAGGCAAGTAATGTCAGTTGTCTTTATTCTTTCCCACACTCTCACTTCTTACCGCTCTAAAACTTTCTATTTATGTGTTCTCCCCCGTTGATGCAATTTTGACTGTAGTGAAAGGTGAACTCTGAAGAAAAAAAAAATTGATTCGCTAAGCACTGTTACCCTTATGGTACATTAATTATTAAGGAAAAGATATTGTGGATCAAAAGCACAAAGGCTTCTTAATTAAGGGCAGTTAAAGGAGCAGTTGTCAGGGAACAAGAGAACAATGAAACGTAAACGTGTGTACAAAAACACGCCCCAGAACTGATTTGCAAATGTGCTCATTGTGGAAAAAAGGTAGTGTATTTAGCTGAGAACACGGAATACTTTGAACTGCATGAGGACTATCTCTGTATAAATACTTCATATAATGGTGGAAAGGGAAACAGACGCTGACTGGCCTCTCCTTTCTGGCCCAGTGAAACTGATGAAAGCTTCTCAGCCAAAACTATATCCAACTGAAAAAAATTTTGAACAAAATTCTGTTTTCTTTGGGCAAAGGGTTTAGATTTTGACGGAAAAAAGAAATTATCATTGAATCTAAGGATTTTGGCAAATTGCCTTTTCTTTATCCAGAACCGCTGACTACATGTCTACTTCTTAATTTTACACACACAGGTCCTTTTCCTCTGTGGTGAGTTTTCAAGGCACCGACCTCCTCAGGCTTCAGAAAAACACCAGGCTAGGAGAAGGCAGAAAAATGAAATTAGTTCTCATTCTGCAAATCTTAGTAGTTGGTAGTAGCAAAACAAAAAAAAAGGTTTCGCTTTTGTAGGCTGCTAGGCAAACACAAACAGAGATTGGCCTGTCATGGCTCAGAAGCTGGAATAACTAAAAAATTAGCAACATTCAGAGGATTACCTGGTTAACTAAGAATTAATCATATGAAAATAGTATGGGGTACTGTCCCTCAGCTGATAAATTGGTCTGTAGCCATGATCGTAAAACCACATGTCATTTCCTTTGCCTATATTCTTTTTGAGCTTTGAGAATATGCTCAAGAGATCTTGAATTCTGTCTCCTGAAATGACAAACCTACACAATTCAAGTGTTGTCATACGATAGGTGTATGAAAGAGCGGAAATCTTGCAGATCCCGCTGGCAACATCGATGCCAATAGCGTTGGCTGGAGGTGCAAATGTTCCTGCCGGAGCTGTTGCGGTGGAAATGTGCACCAGCTGAACAGCTGCCCTCCTGGCTCAGCAGGCAGATTCGATGTGCTGAAATAGCTGCTACATAAAGCATGAAGAGAAAGGAGCAGAGAAAGCGCTGTTTCAGCTGTAAAGCCCAGGAAGATGTGTTTCCCATTGTAGCTATAAAAAGTATTTTCATATTTATGTAGCATTTATTCTCATCTCTAGAGTAGGGGGGGTTTATATAGATTACTTGCTGTACATAATGAAAGGAAAATGCCCCAAATAGTCCATTATGTTATTTATTCCTCCACAAGCATCCATTACGCAGATTATTTTCCAATTAATCCTTGCTATCAAACAAATGTTATTCTCCTCCTTCCCCAATGGTAACTTCCTTCTTCTGAAACAGTTTTTCAGTGGGTGAATTAATGAAATGAAACTCGATGATTTTGTTGCTGTTATAAGAGTAATTGCATAACAGCAACTGGGAGCCATGCTGTTTAAGAAAGGTCATTTACAAAAGACAAAATGCTGTAGTCTTCAGAAAGATTATTTTCATGGCAGGTTGTAACTGAGATGTGTCTCTGAATGATGGGAAGAGGAGGCTGAGGGGAGACCTCATTGCTCTCTACAACTACCTGAGGGGAGGTTGTAGAGAGGAGGGAGCTGGCCTCTTCTCCCAAGTGACAGGGGACAGGACAAGAGGGAATGGCCTCAAGCTCTGCCAGGGGAGATTTAGGCTGGACATTAGGAAAAAATTCTTCACTGAAAGGGTCACTGGGCACTGGCAGAGGCTGCCCAGGGAGGTGGTTGATTCACCTTCCCTGGAGGTGTTTAAGGGATGGGTAGATTAAATACTAAGGGACATGGTTTAGTGATTGATGGGGATGGTTGGACTTGATGATCTGGTGGGTCTCTTCCAACCTGGTGAATCTATGATTCTATGTGGCCCTTCCCCAAAGCTCCCAAAATTCTTCACACAGATAAATGAGTTATTTGAGGATAAATAAGGACTGATTGGGTTGCTCAATGAAAAGATGTCAGAGGAGAGTCCTTTGGGAACTAATGTGGCCCTCAGCTGCTCTATGTCTTTGCAGACAATCACTTGTAAAGTAAGTGATAGTGCAGTGAGTGTGTTCGCTGATGTGATGTCATTTAGGACCGTTAAAGAAAAATATTGGGAAAAAAAGAGCTTTAAAAGATGTACAGAACTGTTGCATGCTATTGAGTGCCTAGGAAATAAAAAATGATGAAAGTATAGGAATTCCATATAGGAATGGTTGGACTCGATGATCCGATGGGTCTCTTCCAACCTGGTGATTCTATAATTCTATGATTCTAAATTAAGGTACATAAAGAAAACATACCTGACACTGCATGCACAGTAATGAACTCTGAACCAATTACTGAAATTATGGCATTATCACAGCTCTTGAAAACATTTAGGCAGTGCTCAATAGTGGAAAAACCCAAACAAAATTAAGAAAAGAGAAGGAAACAGAAGACGAGAAAAAACCACGAGTGTGGTTGAAAGGCTAGCACTTGTTTGCATGGAAGAGAGATAACGGAGAAAGAGATTATGGAAAGCTGTAAAATCTTGATGACATGAATGAGGAGCAGAGGGAATTACTGTTCCCTGTCTCCTCTTATACAAGTACCAGAAAGAAAAAAAAAAAATCAGATTGCAGACTGAAAATAAACAAAAGAAGTTACTTTGACACGAAGTGTGCAATTCAACTCTGGCAGTCACCACCACAGGATGCTGCAAAATGTAACAGGCTTATGCGGTTCAAAAAGCAGTTAGAAAAATCAATGGAAGAAAAATCCTCCTGCTACGTGCAAAGATGCCCTCTCTGGCTCAGGAAGCTCCTAAGCTGCAAATTGCTGCTGAGTGAGAAAGTGTGTCATAAACATAGCACTAGACATCTACCCTGTTTTATCTTCTGTCTGATGATCTGTCAGTGGCTGGGGTTGGGACACAGGATGGTTAAACACCTGACTCACAGTGGTGGTTGCTGTCAGGTGATGGATGCAGTCAGGAAGGTGGAAGAAGTAGCTTGCCTTTCCTCAGAGCTGTGGAGATCTGATTACAATGGGTAGTAAAGGACTAAATGCTAAGACAGCTGCTTGATGTGTCTCTGGAGAAGTAAGTAGCAGTTTTGGGAGAAGAAATGGAGAAAAATATGCTGAAATGGGAGGGACTAAGCCTCTTGACAGTCTAGAGAATCACTTTGGTTCTTAGTATTGGCTTCTTCAAGGAGAAGGTACTGTGTTTTCAGAGAGTTATCTGAGGCATGTGAAAACTGCTTCTGCAAAGAGCCGAGGTAGGTCATTACCTGCCACTATGACCATGGCATCGCTCAGAGCCAGGAGAGGCTCACCTCCCCCTATCCCACACTGACAAACTCACAAAAAAGCTGACTTGTCAGGGTTTTTTTTGCATGGAGATAGGGCTTAGGTCTCAGGACCTACTTCCACTGGCAATCATAGAATCATAGAATCACCAGGCTGGAAGAGACCCACTGGATCATCGAGTCCAACCATTCCTACCAATCCCTAAACCATGCCCCTCAGTACCTCATCCACCTGCACCTTAAATACCTCCAGGGAAGGTGAATCAACCACCTCCATGGGCAGCCTGTTCCAGTGCCCAATGACCCTTTCTGTGAAGAATTTTTTCCTGATGTCCAGCCTAAATCTCCCCTGGCAGAGCTTGAGGCCATTCCCTCTTGTCCTGTCCCCTGTCACTTGGGAGAAGAGGCCAGCTCCCTCCTCTCCACAACCTCCTTTCAGGTAGGTGTAGAGAGCAGAGTTGTAGAGAGCTATGAGACCTTGCTCAAGTGGAGATTTGCTAGGCTGGACCCACAACCAACCACATGGGTTTTGGTTATATTCTTATCTGTCTAGGTAAAAGTGACTTCATTTTATTCAATTCAAGTTTATATATGCTTTGGGAGGAAGTCAAGTTTTATTTTACTCTTCAGAGAAGAATGCAAATAGATGGGGAGTGTGTTTTTTATATATTGAGTATCTGATGACTTAAAGATTGAGCTCAGATGCATAAACCAAGGGCTACACATCTTGCTGTACTGAACAGTTGCAAAGAAATCATTGTTTTCTGATATTCCAAGTTTTTTAAGGAAAATTCACCTTCAAAATCTCTTTTGAACAACACTTTGAAGTAGAACGTAGCCCCAAGAGGTGGGTAATCTTAGTGCTAATTTACTATACAACAATGTGCATTATTAAAGGACATTTGAATGATTCATCCAGTGAATGAAGAAAAATTATTCCAAATGATTATTGATGAGTTAATCAAGATAGCCACGTCAACTTTCTTTTGTCCATTAGTGTGAACAGTATTTCACAATCATAATAATAAGAGCCAAATGTTAATGGCTGAGGTAATCAGACCCTAATGAAGAGCAGTGAAAAGTGCTTCTTTAAATAGTTTAGAGTTTTCATAATCACTGGAGTGGTCAGTTGGTCCCATGATTCTTCATATTTCATAATGTATGTTTACTATCAGCTTTTGGTTTTAATATCCTTTTTCTTTTTCCAGAAGGCGAGTGAACAGAGAAATTAAGAGGCATGAATCTATCTAACAGCATACAAAATAAGACTCATTTTGTAACATGATTTTTTTCTAAGAGAAAAAGATTTCACACCTGGAATTGTAGGTAGCCAGGAGCATGCTTCTGCCTTTAATTTCTGTTCTTCATGCAATTCTTTTTTTGAAAATAATCACTATCATTTTTAAAAGCTCAGCACAGGTTTAAGCCTAATTGGGCTAACTGAGACCCTTGACTGCTTTGGTGTGGGAGCCTCTTGGGGAAGAAGATTTTAGCTGTTGTCTTTCCCAAGTAGTATGCTTGTGATCCACAAATATGCAGCTCAGAAGCTGGTTTGTGTGACTGATCCTGTGAATAAATTTACTCAGATGGCTTTTCAGAATCAGTGCCCTTCTCCTTGCTTGTACGCTTGACTTGCCTTTCTCTCCCTGCAGTACCTGAGACCCACCAACTGCCTGTAGTACAGAACAGTTCACAAAATATCCATCCAGCTTCCTTCCTCTCTTCCCAAGTAATGAAACTTTCTAGCACCCCCTAATAAAATCGAGACTATTAGTATAAAAGGTCAAAACCCACAAAATTAGAAAGTGCCGCAGGAATGTCCTAGGTCAGCAGATTGCAATAAAGGGGAAAAAGCAGTTTGGCCTGGAGGAAAACACCTTTCTGACTCCAGTGGTCCTTTCCAGTTCTCTTTGCTGGATGAAAAAACTTTCCACCTACAAATCCTTCATTTGATGGATTACTCTGAAGGCTTGAAGGGGTAACTTCTACAGTTCAGCTACTCACCGTCTGTAAGATAGGAAGAACAGTGTTATTTTGCTGCACCCCGGATCTGCACCGACTCTGATGTAATTTTGAGCAGGAACATGGCATTATCAATCCTCAGTCTGCTAGGGGCTGTGCCTCAGACGTAGAACTAATCTACATCCTACAGGCTACTCAAGCTCCATTAGCTCACCCTGACACCACTGTTGTCTGAACACCCTGTTGCAACAGGAAGGGGAGTGAGATAGACTTGGCTGCTGAGATGCTGCTTTGCATGCAGTTCCTTAGAAACTTCTCTTAGAAACATCTCTTTTGCTTCTTTGCATGGCAGACCAAGTCAGTGGGAACCTAGGAACCTTGCGGGCTTGGCCCACTTGGCAAACTCTCAAAGCATTGTAGCATGTGCTCCACAGGGATTGCAACCATGGACCATGATGCATCTTCAAACACTGTCCCCCAGCCCTAAACAGGATAATAGGTGTAGATTGGTATTTTAGCAGCTGCTGAATTTGTAATGATGCTCACTGGAGAAGGATTTGGCACTGATGTCCCACTGAAGGTAGTGAGAAAGTTGTGAGTGGTCTCTCAGTGGACAAGTTTACAACAAGGAACTACCCTGATGTGCTAAGGAGTTGAGCTGATGGCAAGAGACCTTGAACAACACGTCCCGTAGATCCAGTGCAGGCAGCAGCCCATGACCCTGGCTGAGCAGACAACATGGTTCCTACTCCCATAGTCTCTGATTTCTGCCTGGCGGTCCCAGACTTCACTGCCTCTTGACGTGTGCGTGGCAGCAGTTGATGCTCATCACACTCTGTGTTCCTTCTACCAAGTTGGCTTCATTTGCTTGTCGGGAACCAAGTAACTTTCAGATCTGAAGTTAGGTACAAGGCTTTGGCAGGTTTTTCGGCTTGTCGTTTGTAACTTACCTGACCTTCCTTGACCTTCCCCAACCTTCCATGATATTCTCTGACCTTCCTTGACATTGTGAGGAGAGCGGTGTGAGGCAGCCATGAGGGTTGTGAGAGGGGATGTGAGGAGATGGATCGAGTGAGCAGTGCAGAAAGTGTCTGAGTTAGTCAGTTTCCCTGGGAAGGTTCCCAATGCTGGGTAAAGTCCAACCATTTGGCCAGGGATGGCCATCCTTCAAGAAGGCACCTACCCTCAGCAGCCCAGGCTGTCACACAGCAAAGAATGTTGGTCCAGGTGGGAGCTGAGACCCTGCAAGGGTCCAGCTTCCAGGTAGTGGAGGAGCATGAAAGAAGAGGTTAAGAGGCTTTTTATCTCAGATGTACAGTATCACATTTCTGTTAAGTGTCCGCCTTCAACCAGTGGCCTTGTAAGACCTTCGGCATTTGATTTACAGGTTACAATCAAATTTCTGGCCCATTTCTGTGCTGCTGCTGATTTTACTTTTAAACCCTTGTTATCTTCTTGAGACACTTGTTTGCAACCTTAGCCAGAGTTCTAATGTGATGCTGAATTCTACTATATCTCTGTGTCATTAATTTCAACCTGTTCATGTCCCCATCTCGTTGCCTCTGAGGCTGCTGCCTTTGATTGAACCAAAGCTTTGTGTTCACACAATACGTAATTTGTATAAATGTACGTATTGTTTTGGTCTCATGCTCTTAGTAACCACCCTGTCTGTAACAAAAGCGTATCTTCTCCCAAGAAGGGAGGTGGGGGGTGGCTGTGGTGTTCTTGAAAACAGTGCTCTGTGATTGCTGATGGCTCAGAGCAGCAGCCTGATGTCTTATTCCTGCTGGAGGACCAACACCCTGAGTTGTAGGACTTAAAACTGGGACTCGGACTCTGTGAGAAACTGTGGTCCCTGAGATGAGGCACTCCAGCACAAGCCTCCTCTTGCATCTTCACACCTGACTCCTCCTGTGTTTGGAACGAAGTCCTGTTCTCTTCCGTGTCTTAATCAAGCAGCTGGCTGTAACCCAGCATGAGACTGAGGGTGTATGTGAGAAAGATGGAGGGAAAACAAGGTCTTCCCAAGGTTTTTGGACCACTCCAGTGTCTTCTAAAGACATCAACATTCTTGCTTACCAAGTGAGACAGCAATCAACCTCTTCCCATCTTTGGGGCCTGCATCAGCAAGGCGCTTGCAATAAGACATACAAAATGCAAAAAGAGATTTTTACATTTTTCTGTTTCTTCTGTGCTTGGCTTGGCAGCTGTGCCTGTCCCCATGCAGTCTGCTTCCAGGCTTCTTCGCAGATAGCAATATGAACCATATAGTCTTTGCATTTATCTGTGCTCCCATTTACAGGTTGCTCTCAGTTCTTCAGCTCCCCTGCCTCAAAGCCTTTCCCAAACAGGGGCCAGGCAGTGGCAGGTGTATCTCTGAACTCACAAAATCTGAAACTTCATGTTTAGAAGGTTGCCTTTGCTGCAGCCAAACCCTTTGCCAATTTACTTCTGTTGTGATGGAATTTTAGTTTTCTCCCTTTGAGAAACGCGATCTGTCAAATGATTCAGTGTGGTGTTCCCCTCCCCACCCGCAAAGGTTCCTCTTTTTTTTTTTCTTCTAAAACAAGAAAATAACTTGCAATTTAGCTAGTCTGCATTTTCCCTAGGTCTGACCATGAATTTTACTAAACAGAAGAAAAGTACCAGGAGTACCACCAACCATACAAGGGCAGCTTTTGTGTTTCATGGACTGAGCTGGTGCTGAATGTTCAATTGGTGCTTCGATTGAAGCAACCACTGGGACTGAATTTGGCAAATCAACATGCTGATGTCGAGATCCATTACAATAAAGAGAAACAGAGTTCTTATCTGCAAGGTTGTGTCTTCACGGCCGGTTGCAGAGCAACACTTTCCCCTCTTGAATTGTGTAGGTCATGCAATCATGATGAAAACAAGACAGTGGTGATTAATTTATTTGTTTTATTACTGTTTGTTTGAGGTTTTTTTTAATCCTAAGAAAGCAATAGAAGTGTTGTCTGTCATGCTCCCATCACAATTTTTTTTCTTAGGCTTTCAGAAGCACCCTGGTAATCTGGTTTTCATTCCTGCAGTTTTGTTCAATGACTTCAGCTGAGGAAGAATGGCACCTGCTTGAAGTTTCAAATGGCAACCTCAATATTTTCTTTATTTTTCTTTTCTTGAGAGGAAAGTATGATTGTGCCATCTGGAAGGTCTCCCATCTGGTTCTCTGCAGCTTTCAGCTGGCTCCGAGAGCCGCATTCTGCTCAGTTGTACCCGCACAAGGTTTCATTGCGCTCACCTTCATGTCAGAGAGACGGGTCTTCGAGGCCTCGTTTAATTATAACATTTAAATGGGTTATTTCTCCTGACTGTGAGGACAGGAGAGTCTGAGTCCCACAGTCCTTATAATCTGGCAAATACCCTTGTACAATGAAAGGAGCAGCGACTATGCTTAAACTAAGCAATGAAACCGGGTCCTTAGCATCAATACAAGTGACATACCAGAACTGCTAACTGATGTCAGCCTTCTTCTGACTGGTACTGGAAATTCTACTTTTTATATTGCTTGTGCTTAGCTAAAGAAGTTTCTAGGTGAAACTGTTGTTGGAGTAGCATCCAGGAGAAGTGTATTCAGGCAAAATTCCCTAATCTATGTCCTTGAATTCTCCCTTCCAGCACTTTGGATTTATGGAAAGTGAGTGTGTTCAGTGTGTTGCAGGATCTCAGTATTTGTTTTCATGCTGCTTGAATATAAAGCTTTTGCTCTCCCTTTGCTTTGCAGAAGGATCTTTTCCGCTTTTTTCATGACTATTAAATCCAAATGTAAATGCTGGTGGCTTACAGCATGGATGCTGCTGCATGGAGATGTTGGTGGGGAAATTTGTCAATGAATTCTCAGAAAATTTATGGATGAGCAGTGTTGGGAAACCTGAGCTGTCAGCTGTCTCCTCATTTAAGAAAATTGTTCAAAGTTTGTTGTAGTTCTCAGTGCAGAGAATTAACTAACTGTAAAATTAAATGCTTAAAAGAGTTATTTTAGGGCTTATAAAATCTAAATAAAGCCAAATAGGAATGATTCAATTGTTTACAGAAAGGGCTTCTTCCAGGAATATCTGATTGCTTAACTACGGTCTGCACTAATTTATACCACTCTACTCATGGAAACCAAACTCTTAAAATAGTAGTTTCAAATCCTCCTCACTATCCTTTGCTTTCGATTTCTTTTTGCTGTGGTGCTACCTTTGCTGCATAGTCCCATTGACAGATCATGGTAAGAATATAACACCATCTTTGAAATACAGCTTCACTGAGGGGTGTCCTTTTCTGACAGTTAATATTTGGTTTTATTGCTCTTTTCACCCCTTTTTGGAGCTGCAGGGCTGCTCTGCCAGCTTTGGGGAAGACGAGTGTGTTTATATGTGTGCAGATGTGTGTGTGTGAGGAGGGGGGGTTGTTCTTTTCTGGTACCACTGTGCCACTACAATGGATGTTTTGTTGTGGGTTAAATTGATACAATAAATATCTCCCACTAGATTACAAATACTCACAGTATTTTTTAAACTTCATCTTGCAATTTAATGCAGTATGTTTATGCAAGGAAAAAAAAAATCCCAGTAATACCATTTTATATTCACTTTGAAGTGCTGTGGATTCAAATCCTGTTGTGTTAAGTTTTAATAAGATGATGTGGCTTTTCTCTTCAATGACAAATGCTCTGTTTTATTGTGTTATTTACATTTTAAACCAAACTGAATACAGCAGTTCTGAACAAGAAAGAAATCACAAGGTAGAGTGAAATATTTTTAACTAATAATTTTTTTAATGAGATGACTTTTCAGAAAGCTGTATTCTGCAGTCTCCAAAAAGTTTAAGTTGCTGTCGTGTGAACTCATGTGAGAGGAAGAAGACAGAGAACTCAAGTGCCTCATTCTATAGTGTGAAATTAAGTTTGTGGGTGGACCTTTCAGAGGGCTGCATTATGCTTTGTCTCTATGTGACACGCTGGTTAAATGGACAGGACGAGCCTTTGTAGTTTTGCAATGTCCCATTGTGATTTAGCACATAAGAACAGAGCAGTATTGGTGCAGCTGCTCATAAACTGGTGATTGGAGAACCTTGTGCAGGGCAAGACAGAAAATGCTATATCATAATTTTTAGTCTGAGTCTTAAAGATGCTTCTAGTAATGCGAAACACTCCCTTTCCTTAAAAAACATAATTACCTCTAATTCTTGTTCTGTGATGCTGCAGATGGAGACAGTACTGAGCATCTATTAGCAATTCAGATACACAGACCTGAGGTTGAAGTTTTGATCTTTTATGCTTTCCAAGGATCTCTGAAGAGTATATTTGGCCTGGGGGGTTTACACAGCCCTATTTTGTGAGAAATGCTGAGCTCCTGTTTCTTTTCTTTCTGCTTTGCTGAGGGTGGGGTTCTGAAAGCCACTGCTGAAAACTTCAGTTGTAGCCTGTCTTTTTGAAGTAGTTGCATTTTAAATACTTTAAAGTATTCTAATTGCCCCTAGAATAACAAGCACCTTCCTCTAACGGTGGCCAAGAGGACAGTAGCTAGCAACATTTTTCACACACACTCCCCAGCTCACATGAAATCTCATGCCCCAGGGTACCAGACCAGTTCTGCACTGCTGACCTGGACATTAATCATCACATTTAATTTCAACAAGGAAGGAAGAGCATAACCTGAACTGTGGATTTAGGATGTTTGTTAGAAAGCTGGGGTGTATGAGGAAATAACTATATGTCATCATCTGTTACAGCTGCCACCTTGCATGCAGGGTTCCTTTGCTGTTTGTAGAGTTCCAAAGAGCCAGTGCAGTGAGAGCAAACTGAAGGATCACGAGGATGTCAGGTACGAGCTCATCGAAGTGTCGTTCAGATGTCCTGGAAAAAGCCATACAAAAATACTAGGAGGCCTCCGACACCTTCCTACATTCCTTGCCTGGGCTATGGATGGGGGCAGCACTGCTTTCTGGCACGTTAACATTGATGCTGAGAAGTCTAGATGTTTGTCCAGTAGGTCTGTGTTGGTGGTTTGGAAATTTAGTTTTCCTGTGTTCTGGAAGGCTTGTTTTCCAGATACTCCCAGGTTTTATCATGGTCATTGAAATTCAATGTAAGAGAATGGATCTGCCCTTTTTACTCATAGGTACTTGGTTTAGGAAGCAACTCATGGAGCAAGGTGAAAATATCAATTACGGAGAATACGTCACACACATTTCCTCTGCTGGATTCATACAAATATGGGACTCATGAGATGACACCCTGTGTTGCACTTGCTGCTGTGTAAAAGAATAAAGCTTGGAGCAGTTTGTTTGATTAATTCCAGAGCAATGGAGTCCATTCCTAGTGTGTGACCAGAGGCACTGAGACAAAGGTTGATCTTTAGAACAGGTTAACTGTAGGGGAGAGGGTCTGACTTTCACAGAGGTCACAGAAATGGGTCCATCCCAATTTGGTGGATAAACTATCTCCCTGCGGGAGAAGGCAAATACTGATTTTACATACAATGTATGTAATGTTCACAATGTGACCGTAATGTATGTTCACAATGTGACCGTATAAAAGACAATCAAAATTAATAATTATATTAAATCTCTTCTTTTTTTCTCTTCTTGGTGAGTCATTGTAATTACTGGAAGCTAATATGTTTTCCAACATTAAAACATTGCATTGGGTTATCAATATTCTAGTGTACTCTTTCATGTTCAAAATGTGGAAGTGGATTGCTAGAAGATAACTTCCTGTATTTAATTAAGTAGCTTATACATACACGGTGCTTTTCAGAAGAATTAAATGAATAATCTCAGAAAGGGTCGTGTCAGGGTGCAGAGTATGAAATGGTACATTGCACTGTCTTACCTTATAATTATTTTCCACTAATGAAAACCTTAACCCCCCCGATAAAAAACCCAAACCATGAAATGATTATTCAGTAATTTTACTGGTAAACGTCCTCACATCTGTATATTTTGTTTTTTTCTTACAGTTAGAAAATACTACTTACAAAAACTTTGTTGATCCTTTTATCTCTGCACAGGGTCACCTAGAATGATCTCAGCATATCCACACAAGCAGTGAAGAGCTGCTCTTTCCAGCGTCAGACTTGCTTTCTGGTCCAACAGGTATGGGAGCACATGCTGAGGTTCTATTATTGTGAAATACATATTTATAATTTTTAAAACACCTCTTTTCAGAAGCAAATTAGATGAGATATTATGAAGATTTTTTTTTTTTCCTCTGATGGTGGTAAGGCACTGGCACATGTTGTCCAGAGAAATTGTGGCTGCCCCATCCCTGGAGGGGTTCAAGGCCAGGTTGGATGGGGCCTGGGTAACCTGATCCAGTGGAAGGTGTCACTGCCCATGGCAGGGGGGTTGGAACTGGATGGGCTTTAAGGTCCCTTCCAATTCAAACTGTTCTATGATTCTATGTTTCTGTGATTTGTGAAGTTATTGAGGTTCTCAAAATGCAGGTAAACTCTAGCTGAGACTTTAAAAATAAGAATCAGGACTCCAAGATACTTCTGAGAATATGGATTAGTACATATTGTATACTTGAGCCAAATGCTACCCTGAGTCACTTTTTACGGACAGGATTTGGGAAGCACTGTCACTGGAAGATGAGCTCGAAGGCATGCAAATGTTCTGATGGAAAAGATCAGATTTTAAGAAGTGTTTGTTTCGATGTCTGATTTTATTTGGCTGATAGACTTAGACCATGCTTTGAACTGCAGTATGTGAATGCCTGGCTGAATTTCAGTACCACATTTCCTGAATATGCAGGTTTTTGGACTTCACCATTGCCACCAATGTAGAAAGGAAAGTTTCCTTAGAAGCTTCTTGACGTGGCACCTGAAGACCCTTAAGGTAACTGCTCTGCTAGTAAGCCTGGGCTTGCCTGGACTCTTACTAGCAAGCATCTTTAGACTCTCTGTGGCCATGATGTCCTAAACTGTGTGAAATATCTCAGGCTAACACTTAAAGGCCTATATAGGTGTTAAATATTCCCAACAGTCTTTTTGTCTTTGTGGGTGTTCTTGTTCCTTGATTGTAGAATCACCGAATCACCAGGTTGCAAAAGACCCATCGGATCATCGAGTCCAACCATTCCTATCAAATACTAAACCATGCCCCTCAGCACCTCAAGAATGTCATTATTGTGTTTTGTAGAAAATTTGTCCTATACTTGCTTTTTCTCACCCGTTTTCCTCTCAGACAGGAGAAAAAAAATCAACCATTTGATGACCAACATCCTGGGTACATTCACAGTTTGTACATGTTGTGTTTTTGGTGTTCTTGGCATCACCAGGATGAGAGGTGCAGGACTTTGAACAGCTTTAAGGTCAGCTCTTTAGCAACAGGGCCATTAGCAAAGTTATTGTTGCAGAATCTTTAAGCAAACCAAACCCTTCCAACCTGATGGTTGGGTTAGGAATAAGATTTTCTGTGTTTCTCTTGTTTAGATATGATTTGGGAATATTTAGGGCTGAATTTATCATACGGTCAGAGCTTTGCAGCCTCTGTGTTTCACTGCAAATATATATACTAATCATTAAAAGACAACCAATATCTGGTTGAGAAACACATTACATCTGCTGAAGTAACTGCGTATTTATTAGAATGAATTTTAACATTAAATCCCCAACACAAGCAGATCTGCAGCTTGGTGGCTGAGACTCATTCAGTGCCCCAGTGCATGTGCGGGCAGCATCCACTCTTCAGCATCTGTCACATACAGGTGATCATCCCACAGCTGCTCCAAGTCACAGGTGAGGATGCAACATGGAAGAGAATCCTTGCTGCCGCGCAGCAGCCAGGAGCATCCTTCATTGGGCAGTTTTACCCTCTCCCTCAGTTAAAGGAGCCCTGCCTGAGACCACACACTTTGGCAACACAAAATTTATATAATACAGAAACAGACAGTGCACCTTATATTATCAAGAGTAATTGGATGAGGATATAACTCTTGAAACACTGAACTAGGAGTTCTGATTTACTCACATGAATGCAATTTTAACTCCAGCCCAGCACAAGACCTGGATGCATGCTTAACTGTAACTCTGTGAGCCTTACTGGGGAAATATCATGTGCAGTACTTGCAGAAACAAGTATAAGGTCATGATTGTACTGATGAGAGATGAGGAAGCATCCTTGTGGATGAATAGGCAAAAATGGTACCTTCTTTTTTTGTTTTTACAAATAAAACCAACAAAAAAATGCCTAGAGTAGAATAAAACTCATAATGGAAAGGTGCAGTGAAAAGCTGGACATTCTAGTGTTTGATGCCCTTCCCAATAATGCACGTTGTTCTGCAGCAGCGTGTCTGCCACTCAGAGTATTTAGATCAGCAGTGGGGAGATCCATGGTCCTGCAAGAAAATGTATAATTGTGACAAAAATGGAATGAAATACAATTTCTCTCCTTTTTAAGTTTATTTTTTTTTTAATCTTGGATTGTACCTTATGTGACAGACTGCAATTAATATCACTTGTAAAACAGAAGGCTCGTTAAATTGGTCTCATTATGGCTGCTGAGGTTGTGATCTGCTGCTGAAAGGGATTCCCCCATTATCTGCGTTTGACACGTACTCCTAATCAACCAGGCCAACTCCGCTTTATCAAAGGTCTGTCACGTTAGAGGAGATAATATTTGTTCTGATTTGTACTATTAGCGTACAAAATGTAGGTTGCGTTGGCAGACACACAGCCCTCTGTCACCAACGGCCACACAGAGCATCTGTTGAGGTGTCCCCTTGCTGCAAAGGTGATTCTAAGTACAGCCCACTTCACCTCCCAGCTCCAGGCACACGTGTCATTCTAGGGTTTTACAAACTCCACTTTCAAGGGATATTTCTGAAATTTAATTTAAATAAACTGTGAGGAAATATTACATCAAGCAGTGTTAAGAGGCAAGATTAATATCAGTTCCGCAATTTCCTCCACAATTTACTGATGAAAAAATATCCAACAGCCTTGCTTTGGAAGCTTGTTGGAAATAGATGTTCTTTTTTTTTTTTCTGAGAGGTCTTAATACCTATCACAATATTACTTCGTTTGCTGAAAATTTTCTGAACACTTGGTTTTGTTTCATATCAATACTCAGTGAACGAGGGATACAGGCGTTTTCTCTGTAAAACTGTTCACAGAAAACTGATGAGTGAGTTTTAACAGAGGTGATACACTTTAGTCTATTGAGCTTACAGAAACAGAAGGCTTAGCAACATCACCCCGAAAAGGTTTGCATGGATATTTTCATACTGGTAGAGTGTTATGTGTTAAGAGGAAACATTTGTAGTTGTAATGCAACCTCATATGTTTGGATGAGAAACCACCTACCCCAAACCACAAACCAAATGCTTTCTTAGTTATATGTAAGAAATTTTGGATAACAAGTAGATCCATACAAATGCTATATATATAAAAAACCTTATAGAAATGCTGCAGACATTTTTTTTCCCCATCCTTTTCTTGTATCTACTTCATCTGTTACTAGGGGAGGATGCTTCCTTGTCTCCAGTAATCCAAAGCAGTTTCTGATTTGAGGGAGAAGATGGGAACTGATAGGAAGGCAAATTGATGGTGCTGATGCCAACTGTTGGAATGATGCTGCAACACCCTGTCCAGGACTCTTTGCTGGGAGAATGACAGGGGAAAGAGATGGAAGAGCTCTATTGGCTATGAGAGTCCTTCCTTAGTTGTTTAAACCCTTTTTTTTACATCAGTGTTTTTTTTTTTTTCTCAGATTACTATGAAGCCAAGAAAACACTGACCTGCATTCGCAACAGACCCCTTGGCAGAGCAGTGCTGAATATTGGCTGGCAAGGTAAATGAAGCCAGGAGAAAAGCAGCCAGGAGAAAAGCCAGGAGAGAAGCATGTGGGGGAATGTGATTGCTGCCGAAGTCACTGTCACATCATGGAGGCAGGTGAGGAATTATAAGGGTGCTGAGCTTGGATGAAAGCAGGTAATGTCCTGCAAGTGCCTGAAAGAGGCAGGAGGGCCCTTACAAGCACAGCTTAGTGCCAGGTCTCTTGACTTCTCTCTTCTTTTTGTCTTGAGGCTGATAGCTTAAAATCTGTGTGACTATGAATCCAGTGATTTCTCAGTCACCATTCTGCTTTATGTGCTAATGAGTGCCTTATGTTTATGATTTGCTCCACTATGCAGAAAAGCTTCAACTAGGGCTGTAATTCAGAAGACAACTTCTGTCTCCTTCTGCAAGAGAAGGTCTGAGTCAGGGTGTGGATGCCAGGACACAGGTCCCTTTATTCCCTTTTAGGAAGGGAACTTGCGTTTTCCCTTCTCTTTCTTCCCCTTCCAAGGTGAAAAGGTCTGTCTTGTTTCTCAAGACACACAGAAAGGTGGAGGAAGAGCTGTATTTTACAAGTGAACACAAACAAAACTACACTATTAAAATCCAGGCCTTGCTGTGCTGGGAAGAGCCATTGGATGCTTCTTGCTTTGTGGGGAGCAGTTGCTCCTGGTTTCAGTAAGCTTTGCAGCTAGGCTTCTTTTTAGATATTTACAGTACATGGAGAAGAGGACACCTACACAAATTGCAGCTTGCATGGATTATTAGAGCACAACTCTGCTTGTGCTTTCAAATTTTCATTCATTTTTATTGCACCACGTATTGTCCTGAGTGCTTCACAAGATGTGGCAGAAACTATGCAGAAACACGGGGCTGCAGTGAGTCCATCTTTCCTTCTTTAGTGGACTGAGGCCTCAAAGAGCAAATCCAAGAGTCAAAAAGAGCAGGGGATAACTCAGTTAGCAGGGCCAAGTGGGAAAATGCTGGGCAGGTCCTAAGTCCAGGCACGGTTTGATGCAAGAGGCTGATGTTCTGCAGGAACTTCTGAGTGTAATTAACAAACAACGGAGGCCAAATTGTTTTCTCTGGGTATTCCTAATCTGGAGGAAAGGATGGAAAGAAAAATCTTGCACATGCAGAGCTTACAAATGTCCATTATCCCAAAACAGTGGGGCTGAAAATATTGCTTTAAGTGTTTAGGGCAAGCAAGAAGCTTTAAAAGCCTTTCATTTAGAGATCTGGAAAACTGGAGACACAGGGGTAAAGAACTCTTGCTTGCACTGAGAGCAGATTTCTCAGGGTCAGTGATACTGGGGTCAGTTTTGACTGGCTGGGGAGGACTTCTGTTTTTTTAATAATTGCCCAGAGACAACTCAATATTTTGTCAAGAGAACGTAATGAAACCAGAGGGCAGTGGTTTATCTGAAAATACTGAAGCAAAATATTTGTGTTGTGAATGTTCGACTGTAGGAGTCAGGCTGGTATTTTGCCAGAAAATGTGATTTTGGGGAATTCTGCGGAAATTTCAAGATACTATAAACACAACCTTTCTGGCAAAAGGTATAAAATACAAAGGGTTTGTCTTCTGAAACAGACTTGTTTAAGAAACACTACAGCTATGTGAGCAAGTGAGGAGTGCAGGAGGTGGGGAAGGAACTCCTTCCTTTCATCGTCCTTTTCTTTTGACAAATCTCAGTTAAGTATCTAAGACTGATTTTGAACTGCATTCAGCTAAAAAGAGAATTGTTTCTTTTTAGCCTGTTTCAATTTTAAGCTTGGTGTAGAATTTTTAGAAAGGAATGTCTTTATGGAGATTGGCAATGCCAATGGACTTTGAGTTTTCAAAGGAAACTCAATCCAGGCTTCATCAGCTCAGTTACTTTTATTTTTATATATATATATATATATGTATGTATGTATGTATATGTACACACATATATTAAATACACACACAGAGACGCTCCCCCTCTCCTTCTCCTGCACTTTTATTTTAGAAAGAACTCAAAGAATTTAGAATTCAATTCAGCTACTGATCTAAATATCCCCCATAGGTAGAAATGTACTCAGCTGCCTGGCTGCTAAATTGATAACCCTCTAGAAACATTGTCCTTACACTTTCATATCACAAAGGTGTTCTGTTCTCATTCCTTATACATCAGGATAAATTGAATGGGCTCCAGTATGAACAGGGTGAGAAAATGGGATGCACATGTGGGCAAAGTTAAACATTTGTGTTTAACATTTTCTAATATTGCTCAAAGTACTGCAGCTTGCACTAACAAAAAATCACAGATTTGATAATTTTCAATTACTTTTTCGCCCCAAATGGTTGATGAATGGATTTTTATTCTTGTTTGGAAATATATTTCATTTTAGACTTTGTGGTATTTCAGATTGCACAAAATGTACGGTTCTTATTTGTGGAGCACATAAAACAAGCCATTATGCTGGGAAACTGCTCTGTGTCTTCCTGAGTCCTATCCCGGTATCTCTTAGTCGTTACAGACAGCTTGAAATGCCTTCCTTTTTGTGTTTATATACAATGCTTACCTTGCATTTGTATTTTCTATCCTCTAGATCGCACTATACGAAAACAGTGTGAAAGTTAAAAGTGATTTTGGCAATGTATCAAGGATATTTCAGGAGTAATCTTGTTTGTAATTTTCTATTAATAAGTAGCATTTTTATAATACATTAATTTTTTTTTCCTGGCAGTCATTAGTAATAAAAAAGGATTTTTATGGTTGTCTAAATGGGCAGTTCAGTGCATTTTTTACTGGCTCTAAGCCTAAACTTCAGCAAGTGTGTGATCAAGTATACCAGAAAAATCCTTTGTCCACTGCTAAACCTTATGAAATTGTAGATCAAAAGAATTTTCCTATCTTACAAGGACTGTGGTACCATTCATGGGCTAAAAATGACTGTCAAAGTAATAAAACAACTACTGTTGTCAGGGGAAGATTAAAAGCAGCAGCTGGATTGTACACAGTCAACTTTAAAATCTTTCTCTAGGAAGGTAGATGCTTTAGAAAATGATCTGGCTTTTCAGTTGATTTGCCATGATTGGCAGCCCCATAAACCGGCTACTGACACAGGAACTTGCAAAAGAAAGAAGCCTTTTTTTCCNTTTTGAACTGCATTCAGCTAAAAAGAGAATTGTTTCTTTTTAGCCTGTTTCAATTTTAAGCTTGGTGTAGAATTTTTAGAAAGGAATGTCTTTATGGAGATTGGCAATGCCAATGGACTTTGAGTTTTCAAAGGAAACTCAATCCAGGCTTCATCAGCTCAGTTACTTTTATTTTTATATATATATATATATATGTATGTATGTATGTATATGTACACACATATATTAAATACACACACAGAGACGCTCCCCCTCTCCTTCTCCTGCACTTTTATTTTAGAAAGAACTCAAAGAATTTAGAATT
>WAAB01019731.1:232296-244783 GCA_013389865.1 Piaya cayana
TAGGAAGGTAGATGCTTTAGAAAATGATCTGGCTTTTCAGTTGATTTGCCGTGATTGGCAGCCCCATAAACCGGCTACTGACACAGGAACTTGCAAAAGAAAGAAGCCTTTTTTTCCCTTTAAAAAAGAATATTCCACTTCTTGCCTTCTCCCAAATTGGACTCCGCACTTGGAAGTGAGATGTAACACAAGCGTCACAGCGATGATGGGTGCCAGCCTTTCCCTCTGTTTTATCCAATTTACCTATCCTCTTCTCTTTCTGAAATTGTTCCTGCTGTCAGTTTTCTGCAGCTTGCATTCTAACCTGTGTTCTTACTGATTTAGTTTTGTTCCTCATGTTCATCTCTACATTTTGCAATTCTCCTTAAATTCTGTACATTGCAACACCGCTTTCCATGTAATTGTCCCAGGATCACAATCAGTTGGAACAGTACCAAATACATCTAATCTCCATTCAAATTCTACCTTTATCCCTGGTATCAAGGAGTGATGTTTTTAATTGTCCTCAGGCTTCTAGCCACCCCACTCCTCAGGTTAGTATATGCAATCTTTGAAATTTTATTTATGCACGACCAGTGTAGTGATTTCTTTAATTAAATCCTATCTTTCCAATGTCAGTATTTTTCTTATTTCTAGTCATCCAAACTTTCTTGTTCTCTTGAATAAGATAGTTTGTATTTCCAGCTGATTTTGCCATCTACTTTGCACTTGTTAGTGACTTTTTCCCAGGTTGTTGGTGTCTTTGGGGTTTTCTTTCCCTATAGCTTTTTCTCAATTTATATTTATTTCTTAACACCTTCACTCAATTATTTTTGACTACATAACGTTTTAACTTGTAGGGTAGTTTCTTTCTTTCATCCTGACGGCACTATTAGAAATCCACTAAATTTTTTTGTCAATGCTCTTCTTTCTCCTGGCTTCTGATTCTAGCCCTCCTGGTATATCAGACTGTAATCCTGGGCTCCTCGTTCCCTGGTGAACATCGCTGCACCTCTCCTCATCTCTGCTCAGCTAGATTAACAATTGTAAGACCTGTTTGTCTGTGCTGTTTACCCTTAGGGTTATGCACAGTGGAGTTATGAAGCTTTGTTCCACTGCATCTTTTTTTTCATGCACTGGTCTTAAAAGCATGTATGTGTTTGGATTTTGTGAGCACAAAAATACATGTGTCATATAATTTGTCACAATTCAGATTCATTAGCAGTGGTCACGCCAAGCCAGTTTTTAAGCTTGTGTGTTCTCTTCTTACCCATTCAGATGCTGAGCTCAGAACATACTGCCCTGCCGTTATCAGGTAACATCAGCAATGTTCCCCATACCTGTGCTCAGGATGAAAAAATTCAGCTGGGAGCCAGAAGTTACTGTCCCTTCTGATCTTTTTTTCAGCCTGAAAACCACAAGCTCCTATGGCAGGTAATGAACTGATTCAGAAGGAATGATGTGCAGAAGAGCTGCTGAGTAGGAGAGGTTGAACGCATCCACTGAATCAATGGCAGGTGACGTGGCCCCTTCGCAGTTACCCTGCTTGCAAACTCCCTCTAACCAAATCTCTAAGTGCCACTCTCTGATTACCTTCAGCTTCTTTTTGGGCTCAAGCTCTAACAGTGACACCAAAATTCACCCTTGCTGACTGTGGACCTTGAAAAAGAAAAGGAAAGGACAATGTCCGATTTTTTTTTTCAGATCTTTCTGAAGGAGAAATACAGATAAAAGCAAAGCTCTTTGTGACTGATGTTTTCACTGTCTGCTTGAAAGGCAGTGGGTCAGAATTAAGGCATTTTTGCTGCGGAGGAAATGTGTGGGATGTTGGCTGCAAGCCAGTAGCCACTAACATCCCTGCTGCACTAGGAATACTTGAATGAAGTGGGCGTCAACCTCGGGAGAGCGGGCAGCACTACCTACATCAGAGGAAAAACCTCTTCATTGAGATTCAAGGAGTAAAAAATATTGAATTGGGATAGACCAGTCTGGTAGGTTTTTCTGTGAGGGATAGTGAAAGTGCAAGAATCATCATCCTGTCTGGAAGACGATTCTTGCATTTTCCTGTGCTTTTCAGGTCCCATTCATTCTGTGGGACAGGAGGTCCACACAGTCCCTGACTTCTCTGACAACTTTAAAGTTTCATCTTCTAATTCTGTTTTCTCAGCACACAGATGATTAAATAAAATCTGGAAACTTCCAGCCCATAGTTCTTATTTTAGTGAAAGCAGAATAAAGGTCTTAAGTTAAATTCTTCTACAGAATATAATTTGTCCAGACACTCATCCGGCTTGTGCCCAGCTGAATATCCACTGGGAAAAAATAAAGTGATTTCTAGAGTTCCTTTGTACCACTAAAACCAGAAAGACAATACAGTGTTGTCTTTCTCATTGTTATCTGCCCCAGTTACAGAGTTAAGCCATCTCGCCAAGTCAGTCACTATATCTATCCAGTGACCGCATTTTTCTTGAATCAAGTCCATCATCAAAACATCATGCCTGTGAAATAGTTTTTCGTTCCAGCTCTGGTAATGTGACATGAAAGCAACAGATTTTTTTTGTCCCAAACTACAGTTCTGTTTTCAGTATGCATAAAGGAAAGGAGATTCCCATCTTTTTTTGTGACATCATTGAATTATTAGAAAGTAATAAATTCTTTTTTTTTTTTTTTTTTTCCAAACAAGGAAAACGACAATGATGGAAAAAGGGAAGGAATTATTTTGCCTTAGTGTTGGCTCTGGACAAAAGTGGCCATATACAGACAGAACTGCTAGAATGGAGCATCACAAGTACTTTAAGAAGCTCTTCTCCTCACATGGAAAACTAAGAGATCCTGGACAAGTGACACAACTACTTCTGTGTAAGTCTAGATGTTTACATGGTAGTGATGATTTAGATTTTTGATACATTGTGTGTGTTGTCTCAAACACGACTGGCCTAATAACACTGAGGTTGCGGAAATCTAGGGAATCCAAAAAGACACCGAAGGGGCATGGATGAAAAAAGTGAATCTGAGCAGGATTTGGGAAAACTAGACCCACAAACCGGAGCAGGTCTCCCAGAGCAAACAAGGTAGTTATTGGCTTTGCTTTTATTATGGGTAGTAGCTTTGTGTTAACAATTTTCCTTTCAAATTATGGATTTGGAAACAACCCGTAACAATGTGTCGTGGACTATTGATCTGAAGAATTGTACCTTGTGAGCAGAAAGCCTGGGGTGGGGTGGGAAAATAGCTTTAAAGCCTCCTGACTGTGGAGTTCTGGTAAACTGAAAAGCACCAAACAACCAACAAAGCAGATTTAAGTGGGTGACGGATAATGTCAGGTAAGAATCAAGCCTGTAAGATCAGGGAGAGAAAGGCACTTGGTAAAGCAAAACTAATCGTTGGATTTCTAATGAGCACATAAAATGATGGATGTGGTGGAATTTACAGTTGCCAAGGTAAGTGTGGACATGAGTGAGAAGCATAGAAGTCAAATTCTAAGATGAGGAGAAGGAGACAGAAACATAGAAAGGAGAAACAGCAACATAGAAAGGAGAAAAGGGATGATGCAGAGAAGGCTTGGATGCAATATTGGAAGGTGCTTTGACACTTCAGCAAGAGAAATGGTCTGAGGGGTAAAATAGGAATGGAAAAAGAAGAACACAACTGAAATGCCTTCTACTGTGAAGAACCTTTCTTTTTCTGAGATCCCTGGGTAGCAAGCAGCAAATTAGCAAATCCTCAAAAATGAATTTTGAAAGTAACCACACTTCCTTCTCTGAGAGAAAAGTTTAAAATGCCTAACACTTTTTTTTTTTAAAGGAAAAGGAAACTGTGCTGGAGGGCTAGAAGTTCTTAAGACCAAGTTATAAACCTTTGAAAATAGGATTTTATAATGGAAATGCAGAGATCATTAACTATTGTAAGCACCTCTAGGAATGACACCTCTATAGTAAATTACATTCAAATTAATATAAAACTGTAAAGATTCTCTGACAGCTTTGATTATGTAAGATGATTTTAGTAGTTAAATGTTGACTTTCTATAATGCATTCTCCAAATATTATACTGAATGCTGCATCATATATAACAATTACCATGTCACAGTGCTATTTTGTGTAAATTAAATTATTGACAGCAATATAATTTTGTATTCACTTTATTATTTTGATTCATTTTTCTGTCAAAATATACAATGACTCTTCACTAGATTTAGAAACCAGAAAAACTCTTTAGATGGTGAAGTATTATTCTCCATACATTATTTTTCCTTAGCCTGTAATGAGGTTGGGGGGGGAGAGAGGGAAGCAACATTTCATTCCTTCTCAGACATGGTGTGTGTTTTTAGACACTTTACATCGTGTTACAATAAGTGTGCTTATCAGAAAGCCTATAAGGTCCATGTTAGCCCTGGTCAGCTTCTTCAGACATGCTACAGACCTGAATTTTTTTGTGTGCTCCAGCATAAGTGCTGTCCTGAATCACAAGATTATTCAGTGTAGCTTTCAGGAAGGTCCATTGCACATCACAGGGTCAACACTTGCTGTTCGTTAATACTTCTTATGGATAACAGTGAAAAACATCATTTTTTTGTGCCATTTTCTTCCCATGTCCTTTGTGGGTAACAGCAACAGCAATTGTTGCTCCTTGGACGCCTCAAAAGTACTTGCAGGTTGTGGTTGTAGCTGCAAATTGATGCTTGTAACTCAGCACATAAAGTTTTCTCATTAAACCTCCTCCAGATGCACAGCTTGTCTCCTCCTTGCAACCTGCTTGAACCTGGAGTGTGGAAATGGGGGCACCAGCTGTATCTCTCTACTGGACCTCAGCTCTTCTTCAGGCAGGTATCCTGACTCGACTGCAGAGCCAGTCCAGGTGGCTCCTCCGTTCTGCATAGTGGTAGAAAGACTGAGAAAGTGTTCATCTTCTCGGCTAGCCCAGACCAGGAGGTTGTGGAAAGCCTACTAGGTGAACCTGTGGCTTTTAGTAATGGCTTAGATGTAGCCAAGCCTTAGTCATGTCAGCATCTGCTCAATAATAAAAAGCAAAGGTACTCCTGAGAGCCCAGGAAGCAGTTTCTGATCCCTGGGACAGTGAGTGCAGAGTTGTTTGTGGCCATACAGCTCCCTCAGCAGCAGACTGGCCCAGGTCTGTGCCCTGTAGGGCTCTGGCAGCCTTAAACCTAAAGATTATTTTTCAGACACTCTTTGCAATTGTGTTAGTCAGCAATCCAGAGCATGTGGAGCCGAGGAGGCTGAGAGAAAAGCTGCAAGTTGCCAGCATGGTGAGGATGGGGCAGGGAATCACAGGTAACTGGAGAGGGCTAAGTCCTCTCCAAGTTCACCATGGGTTCAGCAGCGTTCTCCAAATACGTCGTACATTTGTCTGTTGACCTAAGGCTGGGAACACATAAATGAAATACATTCACTTTTTATGGCAGAACGAAACTGCAGAAACTCACCTGATACTGATGAAATATGCTCAGCCATTGCACTTGCATTTAATTCAATATGAAATGTTGTTATACTGTTTAGTCTGCAGCATACACCAAATTCCCTTGGGCTCGGTTTTAAGGAAGAGAAGCCCAAATTGATACTCAGCAGTCTCTGTTGAAGTTTGGCAGTAGTGCTGAAAGTAGATGTCACACTTTAGCCTCGATCATTCCTTTTTCACTTTGCTTAGCCTCTGTTTGATATGGTGCATTCAAGAGGTGTGGGGCCGAACAGTAGTAGTGTGCAAGAGTTAGAAGAGTCTGTTTGTATGAAAACTGATCAGATGGTCTGACAGGAAAACATCACAGCTCTGTCAGTCTTGCCCTTCTAGGACATCAGTATTGACGTGTATTTGTTGGCAAACATTCGGTTATTGCAGAGTCAATTGTGGAAGCCTCATGTCAGCACAACCATTGGTGTCAGCTGGTTTATAAAACTCTAGGATCCATCGATGCATGGAAGAATCACTTCCTTCTAGCTTCTTGTCTAATATCTAGCACCCATCCCTCCTTTGAATATTTAACTTATAAGGAAAAATCTTGTTCCTGCATCTTTCTGCGTGTAATTTCATGTATCTTTTCATAACAAAGCAATTTGACGCACAAACACATATACAGCAGCATTTTAATAGAACCAGCTTCACATGGGAGCAGACAAAGAATCTTGGGTCTTCTAGCACAGGTACAAAATGCTAAGCCATGATGCTGAACTTCTTGTTTATCCTCATTTATTGTTTGGTTTGCTAGCATGGAAGTTAATTGTGTAAGGAACGGGTGGATGAGGTGCTGAGGAGCATGGTTTAGTATTTAATGGCAATGGTTGGACTCGATGATGCGATGGGTCTCTTCCAACCTGGTGATTCTATGATTCTAACACAGAAAGGTGGAGGATGGAGAGAAATATGTTCTGCGCTGTCCTGTTTGTGTAGCTCTAGTTCTTGCTGGCCTTGTTAATGTCTTGCTCTCAGTGGTTTAAATGGCAAAGGTGACGAGGAACAGGTGGCAATGGGAAGGAGTTAATGTGAGGGGACATGGAGAAATTGCGTTGCTTGATTGGAAATTGTTCCTCCCAGCATATTTCTGTGCTAGCCTATACCAGTGGGACTCGATAACAGTATCCTGTGACAACACCAGAAGACAGAATAGCATTGAGTTTTAGCGTTAAACAAGTATATAAACTGTTTCAGCTAATTCTGGCATTTGAGATTTTAGGTGTCAGTCATTCTCCTTGATGTGTGAGTGCCCAGACATTGTGATGATGAGCCCTGTTAGGACCCTGGACACTAATCTGGAGAGAGGAATACTGCACAAAATGGGTATTTAAAGCTAAAATAGAGCAAATGGGAACCAGTAGCTGGGTAAGTTATCCTGAGAGTCGGGAAAGATGAACCTGTTGGGCAGGTATTCCCCAGCAATGTAATTTTGACTTTACGAGCCTGCTTTCTCCTCGATGTATCCTCTATTTGTTCAGAGAAAATCATCTGCTCCTCTCAGTTATTTCAAAGTAAAGTCACAAGAATAGCTTGTTCCCACTCCATTCCAAATATAGCTGCTGGCAGCGATTGCTGAGATAAGGGGGAAGGAAAAGGAACTACCAAGGAAGAGGAAAGGCAGGAGAGGGAAGAGAGAAAAGAGAGATGAAAAGGGTGGACAACAGAGAGTAAAGAGAGAGATGTGAATGAGAAGGAGAGGTGAAAGAATAAGGACAATGCAGCACAGTTCACTAAAGATAGAAACAGACTCCTACAAAACAGGTGGAAGCAGCCCAAACAGAGAATGCAAATACAGAATGGAAAGGACCATGCCCACCCTCAGGAGCCGCTTGAATTTTAGCCTTGAAAACTAGCCAAACCTTAAATAAAATTGTGTCCAATTTTGACTTTCGCTCATATTGCAGGGGTTGGAGCACCAGAAAACTTATGCTAATTTACACCACTTGAAGATCAGGCCCTAGAAATTTTAAAGCAAAACATGTTGCTTATTTTAATCTCTTGTGGGATTTAAAAAAAATACTTGCTCTGCTCCAATAAAGTTTGTTGGCAGTTTCTGTCAGAAAGCCATCCATTAGGTAACTTTGCTGAAAGTGAACCTGACACCCTTCTCCTCAGGAGTTCACAGTCAGGATGGTCTTCTGGTGAGACTGGGGCACGTAGACATGCCCTTGGGAGCAGGAAATAAATAAATGATGATAAAAACTATGGAAAAGCCAGAACCACACTCAGACTGACTTACCCAGAGCAAGGAGATGAGGGTTTCAAGGCTCAGGGCAGACTGGTTTTAAGACCAAAGCATGGAGAAATGAGACATAAATGGAAACAGGTCGGAGAAGTGGCACATAGACAGGGGCAAACGCAAACGAGACCTGGGCGAGCTAGAAATCCTGTGAGTGGCCCCAGCTCCCCTGGAGGGGTGGGAAGTTTCTGAGAAACTCTCCACAGAACCCTTCTGCGTCTCTTCTCAGAAGAACGCTTGGAACATGGTGCCAGAGTTCTGCTTTTCCTCCTGATCTGTTGAAAAGAGGCACCTTATTTCTTGGGTGAGGATAAAAAGCCACATCCAGTTCTGAATGTGCTGTTCCTATAAACTGAGTACGTCCAAAAGCCTTCTGATGAGCTTTCTTGGTACTCAAGCACTAGTTAATGGGGCCAACAGGAGAACTGGAAGTGTGACACTTGCTTCATTTCTTTTATTTCAGTCCTTTTTGGAAGAAGGCCTCTTGTATTGTCAAGGGATATGCTCTATTAGACTCCCTATGGATCAAAGGCCCAGCGCAGCCCTAGGACAAGGTGGTGTTTACATAAAGTACAGGACATAATCATAGAATGGTTTGGGTTGGAAGGGATCTTAAACACCTTCCAGTTCCACCCCTCTGCCATGAGCAGGGACATTTTCTACTGGATCAGGTTCCTCCAGGCCCCATCCAACCTGGCCTTGAACACCTCCAGGGATGGGGCAGCCACAGCTTCTCTGGACAATCTGGGCCAGGGCCTCACCGCCCTCATGGTGAAGAAATTCCTCCTTATGTCTAGTCTAAATCTGCCCCTCTCTGGAGTTGTTTAGCCTGGAGAAGAGGAGGCTGAGGGGAGAGCTCACTGCTCTCTATAACTACCTGAAAGGAAGTTGTGGAGGGAGCTGGGCCTCTTCTCCCAAGTGGCAGGGGACANGAGATGCATCAGAGCAGGAAATAAAAGGATAAGTGAAACTAGTTTCAGAAGAAACAACTGGAAAATAGTGCTGAGCCGTCAGTTCATCACTATTCAGAAACAAAGTCTTCATTATTTTGAGAGTCTTGTCATAGGAACGATACGTGTCTCCAAGTTATTTTCGCTGCTATAAGAAGAAACCTTTTTTTTTGGTTTTTGCTCCCCCAGCAAGCGTCACACGGAGCTGATGTTTTAGCCTTTTGCCAGGGATGCTCCTGCGTGTCCCTGCTGCCTGCTCTTCACCTCGGGGGCTGCGGGGCCAGCGACATCGCTGCCTCCAGATACAGAATCATCCCTCTGGGGACACGACAGGGGGTGAAGCCGCAGAGCTGCGGCTCCTGCTCAAGCCCCAGCCTCGCTCAGCCCTGGGCTCTTCCCCAGGAGGGGGCACTGGAGCCCGCGCTGCCGATCCGACGCTCGAACCCGGGTACGCGAACACCCAGGGAACGTCCAGCGCCTTTAATAACGGGGATGGGGACTGGGGAGATCGAGTTTGCTGTTTCTTTTATCCGACTGAAAGTTTTCTCCGTCACACAGGCTCGTTTGCAAGCCCCGCAAACTCCAAGTCGTGACTCGCTGGTTACAAAGGGGTTTGTTTAATTCCTACAGCCCAAGTTAGAAAACGTTATGGACGTTTAAATAGCCCTTCAGGACGCTGCCAAGGCCTAATGCTCACGATAAACTTATTTGCTCGTTTCAAATTTACAGGCGTTGGTCCTAAGACAACAAGCAGCCTTGGCTGCCAAACCAGAGCGCGGTTTCAAGGTGCCGTAATTAAGGGCAGCCCGGGATGCCTCCCCCTCTGCTCTTCAACCATCCCCTTCCCCTGCTTGCCAGCAGCTGTTTGCTGTAGGGCCGTGTTTACAGCAGGCTCCCCTGGCTGGGGATGGGCTGAGAGCCTGTGTCTGGGCTCGGAGAGCGGCCAGGTGGGTGTAAGGGAAGCGGCTTTTGCCATCCCTGCAGCCCAGGAATCCCACAGACACCCCTGGCCAACACGAGCTGTTAGCAAACCAGCATTTCTCCCTGCGAGGACGTGACAAATCTCTCTACCTGCAGTGAAAAGTGGCAGATTTAGGAAACTCTGAAACCTGCCTTTGGAGGGAACTTTTTATTTTACGTGAAACTTTCAGAAAACCCACCAACCTCAATGTCAATCTAGCCCAGACTTGGCACAGACATCCCTTGCTGTTGTCAGAGGATGGGGACACACAGTTCCTGTCCTGGAATTACAGAATCATAGAACAACCAGGTTGGAAGAGACCCACCGGATCATCGAGTCCAACCATTCCTATCAAACATTAAACCATGTCCCTCAGCACCTCGTCCACCCGTCCCTTAAACACCTCCAGAGATGGTGACTCAACCACCTCCCTGGGCATGAATGAATCCTTGCTTGCAGCCAAGCCCTCACCTGCTCAGCTGGGGCCACCCTGAGGTCCTGGGAAGCAGCGGGGAGCCGGGTGGAAGCAGTGGGATGTGTTTCCCAAGCAGGCCTGCTAGCACGGCTGCTGGAGCACAAGAGGTTCCTTGAGTTCTGCTACAAAAGCGCAGCCACCCCCTGGAGAGATGACTCAAACGTGTGATGTTAAGCTGGTTAAACGATGTTGCGAGCTCTGCAGACGAGGAGATGCCTTTCCTTCCTCAGCGTCTCTCGAGCTCAGGTAAGGACAGTCTTATTTCTACAGCTCCCGTCTCAGATAATTGTGCCAGAGAGTGACTGCAGGACAATACACCCAGTGCAACGTCAGCTGGCACCTTGTTAAAAGAGCAAATACAATAAATCCAAAGGGGGCTGGTTTCAAAAAATTGGGAATAAAAGAGAAGTTCTGTCATTCAGTTCTGAAACCTCCTCGGCCACTGCTCAAGCCAGTCAGACATATCATACATGTAGGAAGCACAGCTGCTCTCCTGATGCAAGGGAGGCTTTGGCACTTCACACCACCAGTCTGACCATCATATGAAACCACAAACTTTATAGGAAGCACAGGGATCTGTAGGATTTTTCACACGCGAGTCTCACTGATGTCAGTGTGAGCTGGACAGTCTAACCCTCAGAGTCCACTACAACCAGCAAACAGGGAATATCTGATAAGGGACCAGAAACATTTGAGTTTCATCTGTCAACATTTTCCTGAAGGCCAAGCATTAACTGCTTTCCACCTTGCCCTGCACCAGATCCTGCTGCCACTCAGACAAAGGTCCCATTGAGAGAAGTCGAGTGACTTGATTGTCCTGAGGAAGCTTTCCAATTAACCAACAAAGTCAACTAATAGTAATATTCCTTACACAACGTTAGCCAGGAGGTAGGTTAAATTATATTCATGTCAATCTCTCACTTTCTCTGTAGTGGAAGAACATTCAAGTTGCCAAGTTAGTTCAAAAGTGGAATTGAGATGTGGGGAGGTTAAGGTGGGATGTAAAACCCTGGTTCTCCTTTCTGCTGTCTTGCATTTAGTGTCATCAGTGGGCACATGGGATTGTCGAATAATGCAGGAAGGTGATGTAGAATGTCCCTAAAACCTGTATCCAATACACCCACAATGTTTTGCAGTAAGGAGGACACTGGCCTTAGAGGCACCTGTTTTTCAAATTCGTGTAAAGTAACATGCCCCAACGCACAACAGATTCCAATATTTTGTTCTTTCATAGTAGCGATTAGACCAATTATAGCTCGGCTGTAATGGAAAGGTACAATACAATTGCTCCTACTCCTCAGTCAAATTTCCCAGAACATGTCTATCTCTCTCTCTTTCTGTCTCTCTGTCACAATTTAACTTTTAAATTGAGATGGTTTTTTTTTTTAAACCGAAAAAATCTAGAATCCAACTGAAATGGAACACAAGCTTTCTTTCAACTAAATCTCATATGTCAAACTGTATTGGCTGTACATGAAGCAGCAGAAAGGGCTGGTAATAAAATCTACGTTAAGAAACCAGCGAGTATTATATATATCTACTAATTACTGTGCACACTTCCCCGATCGCTCATAAAGGAAAATATCTAGGTTTATGCCTACTGTTCATTAGCAAATAAGACAAATGACCCCAAAGACTCTGCTTTTTCCACTTCTGTCTAGCTTGGGATCTACCGGACAAGTAGTGAACCCGGAGCACCACCAAAGGCAGCGAAATAAAACCAGAGCAACCGAGAGAGCTTTTCTCAGCTGGAGCGTGAGGTGTTACAGGAGAAAGAGGGGCCTGGGACCAGAGGCTGAGTGAAAACACCACGGGGACAGCCAGGAACACCACGATTCTGTGGCACACGCTGTGATGTACTAAAACCTGTAAATATAGAGATCTGAAGAGTTTTTAGCCTTCCTGTGTGTTCTCTGGCTTGTTGCTTTGGAAGAGGAGTGCACTTTTTGTAGCATCTTGGGGTCACTGATGGGTCTGGCTGTGTTGTCGATGGGTTTTTTTTGCTTGCAGATCCTTGAAAAAAGGGCCTTTCCCGCTAGAGATCGAATAATTTGGGTTGGAAGGGACCTTAAAGCCCATCTAATTCCAACCGCGGGCAGGGAAACATCCCGCTAGCTTGGGGCTGCCCCTATTTGAGCAGGAATAAACCTCCACGAGAAGAAATATTCCTGAGATTAGCGACAGCTTTTAAAAAAAAAAAATTACATCTGACACCCTCAAGACGACGCAGGGGGCTCGGGAATAAGCATGTGATTGTCTTCTCCTGGGAAGGGAGGCACAAGGGAGATTATTTTTAGGCTTTTAGAAGGGGAAGGAGATGGAATTGAAGCGGGTTTGGGGGGTTGGTACCCGCATTAGGGATGGGGAGGATGGGATGCAGGGGAGGATGGGATGCAGGGGAAGATGCTCTGAGCGGG
>WAAB01019731.1:249419-263374 GCA_013389865.1 Piaya cayana
GGGTGCCTCTCGCCCATCCCCGGGGCTGCGGGGCTCACCGGGGATTTTGACCGGAGCCGGGTTCACACGAACCGGGGGGCGGGGGGTGGGTTTATTATATTTTTTTTAGCTCTCTCTCTGGCTTATTCCGCGGTTCCGAGCCGCCCGGGGCTCGGGGACGCGGTGCGCACTCGCCTGGCCGCCTCGCCTCGGGCTTTTAAACCTGTTTTTTTGGGGTTTTTTTGTTATTACTTGGTGAGATGCCGCCCCGGACGGTGGCACCGGCCGCTCCGTCTGAAAACCCCCGTTCTCCATCGCCCTGGGGGCCGGCACCGGCTCTGCGCTTGGGGAAGACGCTCGGTCGGGAGCCGGTGGGGGCGAAGGGGACGTGAAACCGGGCACAGAGCGGGGCTTCTCCGTCCCCCGCAGCCACCACCCTCGGCACCTGTGCGGTCACCGTCCCCGAGCGCTCCGGTCCCCAAAGAGACCCCCCTGTGTCCTGCGGTCGGAGGGATGTGCAACCCCGCGGCGACTGTTGCCTCCCCGGCCGGTGTCGTCGGGCTGCGGGATGGGAAGGGGACCGGGAGCCGGAGCTCTCAGCGTTGGGGCTCGTGAAGGTCCTGCTGAGGCCTTGGAAAAGTGCAGCTTGGCCCAAGCTGGAGGATAAGGAGAATTGGGATCTCGGCTGCTCAGGAGCGGGATGCGAAGCTCCGCTGGCCTCCTCCAAACTCCCCTCTGCGGCCACGCCACGAGGTTAAAACCCCAGTCGGAGGCAAAACAAGATCAACAACACAGAAAGTGTAAATGAACCAAGTTAAGGAAACCACCGATGACCGCATCCAGCCACAAGAAAACCTTACAGCGTGATAGCATCAGAGGTCTTAAACCCCCACGCCTCTGCCTTAAACAGCCGGCTCCAAACGTGGCGATAGCGCAGGTGTCTGGATTGTCTGAGGGCGCAGGGGGAAGATTTAGGCCGAGAGGCTCCAAAAGTGATGATAATGCACCTGTCTGGATTGTCTGAGGGCGCAGGGAGAAGATTCAGGCCGAGAAGGCAGGGTTAAGCATCGCCAGTCGCGCCCTTGGGACTGTTCCGCAAAAGAAACACTCGCTCCATATCAGACCTGGTTCAGGACTGTGGTAACCGTGAAGGAAAGTAATGTGGTCAGTGGTGAGATATCCTGTATTTATTCTATAACTCAGCAATAACAGTAATTTTGCTGTTGTGAAAACACAATAACCAGAGTGCAGAGAGAAGGAGCGACGTTACAGACTAAAAACCTTCTGCTTACAGATATCCAGAACACAAGAAGTAAGTTTCAATGACTGAGTAAGCGAGAAGTTACGCAGAGGCTTTCCTTTAATGCATCTCTTTGCTGTTTTTTCCAGCTTTAACACTATGATGCTAACACCTTTTTATTAAAAGAAAAAAAAAAAAGGAAAAGGTTTTGTCACAATTGTTAACAGCTCTCTGTAGTGTAAGGGACCACGTGGTGCCCCACAGAAAGATGCATTAAAGTCCTGTCCCACTAAACATCTCAACTAGGTTTTATGAGAAGAAATAAAAACCAAGCAGAAAGACCTAAGGGGAGATGGAGCAGATGAGATTAAAAAAAAAAAAAAAAGCTCTGTTGCAGTTTGTTTTTCCAGTACAGCTGTTTTTGCATGTGCCACCCTATCTTCTTTGTGGACTTCTTAAAAACGATGATGTTCTTCATCGGAGTGAGGAACAGGCTGTAACACAGGGAACCGCTGCCTTACAGTTAGTGACTGCGTTCGATACAGAATTGTTGCACATTAACTAACGCTAAGCTGCAGGGGAATTCCAGGAAAAACAGGTAAGCCAGCTGCAGAAATATCAGGCACTTGAAAAGTGCTGTAAGAATAAATGGAAATCGCTCAAGATAATTTCCAGCAATTTTTTCCTTGCAAAAGAATTCATCTGCGCACGTGTAACACCGTGTTTTACGTGCATTCTTTTACAGGACAAAAGAAAAAAAAAACCCAACAAAAAAAAAAGCCATATCAGAATAATTTAAAAATTCACACATAAAAGCCACTGTACAGGAAAAACAAGCCTGCTTTTATAAATACACAAAGGAAAATTAAAGCCAGTTGTGGAATGATTTCTGGCACAGGTCGGTACATCACTGAGGAGGCTGGTAAGTCGTGTTTTCTTACTCAAATCCCCACATCGTGACGAAGAGGGACAAGGCTGCCCCGGCCTGGGTATGTGCTATGAAGATTGTGTTAGGATTAACAGGCACAAGACCAGTCCCTGTGGTACAGACGGAGCGTTTCACCTGTAGGAAGTTTCTCTCCTGTTAGAAAGATCACATCCCCTTCCACAGACAAACTGCATTTCCAGACCGCTTCCATCATAGCAAAGCGAAAGTCACGGTGTCTCTTCTATGCTACGTTTATTTAAAGGCCTTATGAAAAAGTAGTCTTTATAAATAGTACAAAGAGGGAAGCCGCAAGGCTTGAAAAGTGTTCACTTGTCTGTATAAAAACACAGACCACGCTTTAAAGGTATCAGGTCAAATTTTATCTGTACCTAGGGTATACAGGCCGCTGCATATATAGGGTTTGCAAATTCATTACGTTTCTAGAGTAGCTTCCACAACACAGCAGTGGGTAGTTGTTTTTTCTCTTACGATGCCCACAGTCTCTGCCATCCTCTGCCACTGCTGCAGGAGAGGCTCTGAGCGAGGTTAACTAGCAGCTGTCTCTTTCTCCTAGCCAAAAGAAATATGCACAGACGTACTCTGTAATTCTCAGCGAGACTTTATACACAATGCTTTAAAGAACTGTTAGAACAAAACAGTGAACCTGACAGTGGCCAGAGTGGGAATTCCCTTAACTCCAGCCCTGGGGATCAATGGCATTTACTGGAGGAGCATGTCCTGGCTCAGGAGTTCTTGTGGGTTGGTCTTTCACTAGCAGGGTACAGCTGTTGAGATGGAGCAAAACCTCCAGCCCCCATGCAGCCCAGGTTAGGCGAGCTCGTTCCTCTGGCTCACGAGCTGCTTTGGGTAAAGTCAGGGCACCCCGAGACAATTCTTATTGCGCTTAACTCTCTCTGCTGGAGCCTGACACCCACCCACCCGCACGGCCCTAACTATTTACACAGGATGCTGGATTGTTTTCGCCCAGCCCTCAGTCAAGAAGTTTAACAGTGTTGCTGCTCCACAAAGGAAACGTGCACGCTTGGGCGCTTCACTGCCCCCAACTCCTAAAGCCCAGTGGAGCTGTGGTAGGAGGGAGTCTGCGACTCGCAGCGCTTGCGAGGGGCCTGGCCAGCACCCACCGCCCCGGCATGGACAGCGGGATCGGTGCAGCTGTGGGGCTGGGTCCATGTCCGTGGGGTGGTCCCCGAGCTCGGTCTGTGTCTGCAGGGTGGGACCAGGGCTGGGTTGGTGTTGGTGTCCATGAAGCGGTCCCAGGGTTGGGTCCATGTCTGTGGGACAGTCCCAGGGCTGGGTCCAGATCCATGTCCATAAGGTAGCACTGGGGCTGGCTCCCTGTTGGTGTCCTTGGGGCAGTCTCTTCTCGTGTCCATGCCCATGGGTCAGTCCGTGGGGCAGGGCCGGGTCTGCATCTATGTGTCTGTGGCATCCATGGAGCAGTTCCATGTCCGTGTGTCTGTGTCCGTGGGGCAGTCCCATGTCTGTGTGTCTGTGTCTGCAGGACAGTCCCTGGGGTTGGGTCTGTATCTGTGAGGCAGTCCTGTGTCTACGAGGTCTGTGTCTATGAGTCTAAGTCTGCGGGGCAGGTCTGACTCTGTATCTGTGTGTCAGTCCAAGTCCGTGTGTCTGTGGAGCAGTCCTGTGTCCATGTGTCTGTGGAGCAGTCCCTGTCCGTGTCTTTGCGTCCACGGGGCAGTCCCATGTCTGTGTGTCTGTGGGCGGTCCTGTGTCTGCACCTGTATGTCCGTGGGGGGGGGTCCCAAGTCCCTGTTCTTGTGTCCACCAGGCGGTCCCGAGTCTCTGTCCGTATGTCCGTGGGGGGTCCTAAGTCCCTGTCTGTGTGTCCGTGGGACAGTCCCAAGTCCCTGTCTGTGTGTCCACAGGGCGGTCCTGGTCAAAGTCCGTGTGTCCGCAGGGCGGTCCCGGTCCATGTCTGTGGTGCAGTCCCGTGTCTGTGGTGGGGGGTCCCGGTTCCATGTCCGTGTGGCAGTCCCGTGTCTGTGGGGGGGGTCCCGGTCCCATGTCAGTGTGTTCGTGGGGCAGTCCCGTGTCTGTGGGGGGGTCCCAAGTCCCGGTCCGTGTCTGTGGGGCGGTCCCGTGTCTATGGGGGGCGGGGTCCCGGTCCCATGTCAGCCTGTCCGTGGGGAAGTCCCGTGTCTGTGGGGGGGTCCCAAGTCCCGGTCCGTGTCTGTGGGGCGGTCCCGGTCCGTGTCCGTGTGTCCGCGGGGCGGTCCCGGCTCTCAGAGGCGGACGCGGGGCCCGGGGTAGGGCTCCCCCCCGCACCAGAAGTCTGCGGCCTGCGGGGTCTCGTCCAGCCACACCTCGCGGGGCAGCGCGGGCGGCTCGGGGCCCGGCGGCTCCAGCAGGCGGTAGTAGTGGCAGTCCCGGCCGCGCTGGGGGTCGTAGGGCGGCGCCAGGATGTCGAGGAAGGCTGCGGGCCCGTCCACGGCGTCGATCTGGTGCAGGTTGTCGGTGTGGGGGGCCAGCAGGCAGGGCGGCGAGGCGGGCGTGTAGAGCTGCCGCGAGCGGAACAGCGCCCGGCGCCGCGGCCCCGCGGCGGGCGGCAGCGCGTCCATGCAGGCGATGCGCAGCGTCCCGTACAGCACCTTCAGCATCCCGTTCATGCCCGGGTGGTCGTGCAGCGGGATGCAGGCGCCGCCGCGCAGCAGGAAGACGCCCATGCTGAAGCTCTCGGTCTCGCAGATGTGCATGTAGCTGACGGGCGCGGCCGCCGCCGGCCCCCGCGGCGCCAGCCGCAGGTCCTCGGCGCGCACCTCGTCCAGCAGCTGCTGCAGCCGGTGCAGGTTCTCGCCGAAGGCCGGGCCCGCGGGGCCGCGGAAGGTGACGCCCGCCTGCCACGCCACCCGCTGGATCGCGGAGGCCATGTTGTCCGGGGCTGCGCCCCCCCCAGCTTCCGCCGCCCCGCCCGCCGCGCACGCGCCACAGGCCGCCGGGGCGGGGGCTGAGCCCGACGGCGGGAGGCGGGGAGGGCCGGGCCGGGGGTTCCGAGCCGGGGTCTGCAGACGCCCTGTTCCCTGGAATGGGGGGTCCCGAGCCCGGGTCTGCAGCCGCCCTGCTCGCTAGAATGGGGGTGTCGAGCTCGGGGCTTCTAAGAAGGGAGAGCCGAGCGGGGTCTGCGCCCACCCTGCTTGCCGGGATGGGGGTCCCGAGCCGGGGACGGCGCCCGCCCTGCCCACCGGGCCGGGGGTGTCCAGCCGGGGTCTGCACCCTCATGGCCCGGGAAACGGGGCTCTGCAGCCGCTCTCCTCGCCGAGATGGGGGTCCTGAGCCGGGGGGGTCGTGTGAGGTCTCCACCTGCATGGCCGGGGAACGGGGGTCCCGCATCAGGGGTCTCTGCCTGCTGTGCCCACCGGGACGGGGGTGCCCAGCCGGGGTCTGCGCTCGCACGGCCGGGAGAACGGGGGTCCCGAGGCAGGGATCCTGCCCTGGGGTCTGCAAGTGCCCTGCCCTCCGGGATGGGGGTCCCCAGCCGGGGTCCACACCCTCACGGCTCGGGGAAGGGGGGTCCCGAGCCGGGGGTCCCTCAGCGGGTTCCACTCCCGCACGTCGTAGGGAGAAGAAGAAGGGGCTCTGCCCTAGCGGTTTGTTATTTATTACTGATTGTTTTCTAGAGCCGAGCTGATTTGCCAGATTCACCAGACTTCCATTCATTTTCTGGCCTTGCTGTGCCGGCCTCAGCGTGTCCCTTTATTGTCACTTTGGAGCGTGATTGTATCTGAATTCATTATCTTTAACCGCAGATGAATGTCCAATACGCACGTGGAGATCCAGACGCCGGTCCCAGGAGAATCCGCGTGTGACAGAAAGGCTGGATAATCTCTTGGCCCTGTCCCAGCCTGGTGGAAACTGCGTGTGGTGGTTTTAGGCTGATGTGCAGCGAGGGTGCAGTGTTTTATTTCATTTATGTATCGATAGCAACAATCCCGTTGCCTTCTTTCTAATACACGGCCGCGTAGCAGGTCACACCTAGAAAATATAGTGGGTTTGAAGTCAGAAATCTACCTAGTGGTGCTGGGTTTTGTAAAACAAAGTTAGGCTCTGATCATTTGAAAAAAAAACGTGTTTGTACTGCTTTGAGCTCAGTTGTTCATGTGAGTGTTCAGCACCGTGGCAGGTCTGGGCCCAGCTGCTTGGGATTCTGAAAAACAGCTGAATGATATCACTCAGTCAAATAGGATTCAGTAAGTTAAACAATTTCATTTAAAACCAAGGTTAACCCATGCGTTTTCTTTATTAAAGGTAAACTTGAGTCTTAAGATGTGCATTCAAAAGTAAGATCTCTGTGGCTTTATAGTATTCTACACTATACGTGAATCAGACATGCTCTGCGTGAATCAGAATTATAGATGTGGGCAAGCGATGACCCCAGCAGAGGATGAAATGCTGATACTGTAAGCAAAGACTGGTGACTCGAATCTCTCCTCCCAAACCTGTTTCTCTCCCTCTATTAATAAGTTTGGTGCACAGAACACAAATTTAGGTCATGGTATTGCCTTCTCTCCATAAGAGGATGTGAATTTGAGTTGCTGCTTTCGAGTTCCACCTAAACCTACAACGTGTTGCGATCTGCAGCTGTTTCGTATTCACACACCCTTGTTTAAATAATTCCCAGTGCCAGTGTTGGGAGCGTGGGGTGAAGATCAGGTGAGTGCGTTTAAACCTGGCAGGAAGAGGCCTTGCAAGACGCTTAGGGTGAGGGTGCAGGTGTCTTGAGTTGAGAGGAAAAGCCTTCAATGGCTTGTGAGCCTTTCTGTGTTGGGATGAACACCTAAGGACACCAAAAGTCTCTCTGCTGCTGTGTTGGATTCGAAGGCTCCATGTCCAGTGTTCTGTTCAATCCCCTTCTGCAGGGACAGTCAATCAAATGATGAAGGCATGGACTAGAACTTTTGGCAGTTGTTGTCGGTGATGATGATAAATTATATCTCTATATTGGCTTAAGCTATCTGTGTCTTGCCTCAGCAATTACATTTTATCCTTGCAAGTCATTGTTGGAATCCTCACTTTAGAACATGCTGGTTGTTTTTCTATGCAGCACAAAAATAAGCTGTTTTATGGAAACAGAAATTCTTGGTATTGGTAGGACATCGTGCGCGTGGGGTAACGTGCAGTTGTAAGAAAGACCAGCACGGAAAACAAGGATGCTGAGTTCCAATCTCAGCCTGATCTTGACTCGGTGGATGATATTTGGTGAGTTACTTAACTGTTTTAAGTGCTTATCGCTCTGTAAACCATGAATCACACGTCCTGCGTGGAAGGATATTTATTAAGATTTTAAGAGCATCTTTATGTGAACGTTCCCAGTGCCGTGTTATGTTAGTGATAAGGTTTGTATTTTGCATAATCGATCACATTATGATCCTCAATGTTTTTAGCTACTGTATTGATTTCCATTTCTAACAGATACAGAAATATGTCCTTGGCAGTTAACACTGCAGTTAGATGCTTTATCACACCCACATTTTTCAGTACAGTAACATAAAAAAAATAAAACAGACTAAAACCAAACCTCAAAGGCAAGCTGTCCATCCAGCTGACAATTAAATCAGCATGTTTTTTCTTCTGAAAGGCCATATTCCTAGCTGACCTCTACCATCTTGAATGCACATGAAGAAAATTAGAACCACAGTGTCGTTGCTTGGCCGGGTTTTGAGGCTGCTGCATGTTCATGATGAAATGACCAAAGTTCAGCTCAGTGGTTTTATGATACAACCAGCCTGAGCGAGGTCAGGTTCAGGTTACAGTTTTGGTCTCCTGCTGTGTTTGTTTTTTTTTCCCCACTTGCATACAAAAAGTATGTGTTGAGAAGTGATTCAGTGATTTTTCTCTTGCCCATCCCTGCTACTGCTGGGCTGCTCACCCTTCTACCCGATTCTCCTGTGGGATTGACACTTTCCCAGCCTCTCGCTTCTCTGTTGCTGTTACCTATTACAATTCCCCCCAAGTTTGTGAAATATCCCTTGCTCATTTGCACTTTCTTCTAGGAGTTGCTTCCCAGATCCTCTAAATTTGGTTTGAGAAGTTAGAATTACTTATAACCATCAGGTATAACAGCGATGGACAAAAATGACAGCCACTTGCTTAGAAGGTCAGTTGTTATCAGTAATTAAATGTCATGTCACGATGCTAGAGTATTCTGCCAGGTGTGGAACTTGAAGAGTACGGAAACCGTCCTCTTATAGCACTGCCAACGCCTGCAAGTGTGTGTTTACATAGAACAAAAAGTAAGAAGGTCTGTCAAAGAACAGCTTTCTTTGCACTGTTCCCGTCATCCATTCTACAAGAGCGGTGGTTCTGTTTTGGTTTTTAATAATTACCACCAATCAAGGAGACAGATACGAGTGCTGGCCAAACGTGATTCAGATGAGAACAAGGCTAAAAGAATACCAGCAGCATGTCTGCAATATTTGCTGGCTCTCCAGTAATGACTTACGTAATAGAAGCATCTATTATTCATCAGGGAATTTATTTATCAGTAGATACACAGAAAATTGCTAGATATGACTGCACTGAAATCAAAAGGGGAATTAGGTTCATATATACACCAAACTTCAAGCAGATCTATGTAACATGAAGGCTCCCGGTCACCTTTACCACTTCTTTACTGACACACACCCTGTATTCTGTTAATCACGTAATTCACCCCTCGCTGTACTCCTAATTTGTTGTACCCTCTCAGTGAAAGGCACTATTTCTATATAAAGCACATCATTAATGAATTTTATTGACAGTTTGCTACTGAACAGCCTGGAGCAGGAGTTGGAGTGACTCAGAGTAGAAAAGACTGTGCAGCATGCAACTCCCTGCGCGTGAATTTGCAGAGATAATGAGCTTCATTCTGGTCTCAGTTTAGCTCCACTAATTTCACGCTTTCCACTGGTACAAATCAGATCCGTGCTGATGTCTCTGATGCTGCCTGGGTTAGACTGTGGCGATGGGTGCTGTGAGTTAGTCATTCCTTGTGAACTCTCTGACTGTCTAGGACTGATCCTGGGTGTGAGGAAGAAGATGTTTACCAGCGTGGTGAGAAACTACGCTCCCTTTTTTGGCCTGTGGTTTGCAGCAAAGCATCTCTGGGCAGAGCCGCTTGGCTGGTGTCACTCGGCCACGGCAGCTGCAGGAGGTACCACGTGGAACTTTCACCAGTTGTGTGCAGTGGTGACAAAAAATAGAGAGGGGGAGAAATCCCCTAGTGGTTGTGGAAAGTTATTACTTGACTTTTTTCTGTGTTTTTCATGTATTTTTAGTGTTTTCTAAAGTTAATATGATTATGTAATCTGGGAAAACATGACCTTTATGTCTAAAGCTTAAAAATACATGCAAGATTATTGTTGAAGTGTCCACAAGCCTGAATCCTCAGATACAGGCAGGAAGGTAAATTATTTAAAGAAAAATTTAAAAAGGATTTTTTTGATAATCAGTAAGATGAAAGGAACCCACAGCCCAATTTGCAAGTGTAATTCTGAGTCCACAAAAAGCTATATTACTGCTCTTTCTTATTACTGGCATGACTTTGAAAATGAAATATCAACAGGAATGTGTGTGGATACTACATTATGTAATAATTATGTATTTGATATTTACATAAGGGCATTCAAAAGCAGCAAAACGCATAGAAGTCATTAATCATTTCATTGGTATAAGTTACTGTGAACTTAAAAGCTGATGCTACCTGTTGGGAAAGCTGAAATCTGTTTCCAGGTATGGTTGGTACAGAATGAAAGTCCTCGGCTTTATTAGCATGTGGCTGAGAGAGCTGGGGGTGTTTAGCCTGGAGAAGAGAAGGCTGAGAGGAGACCTCNTTTGTCTTCTCCCCAGGAGGTCCTGACTAGGGGTGAAGGGGAGCACCCAGGGTCTGTCCTGCTGCTGCACTTCTTGGGCTCAGAATGTGGCCATCTCCACCATTTTTGAAACCACTTCCTTTGAATTCTGTCACTGTCAGTGGCTGCCAGACCTACAAGGCACCTCTGGCCTCTGTTACGTCAGTGCCAAACCACTTGCTTTTTTTTCTTTCTCTGTAACTTTTTCAGAGATTCCCGAGGGTCCTGTTTGGTGGCTCAATGGGAGAAAGCTTGTGAGGTCGTCTCTGTTCGGAAGCAAACCTCCTTTGGCCTTCAGCCCTTCCCTCTGCAGCTGGTTTTCAAATGACAAGAGAAGGTTCTATTGAAGCGACCCAGGGGAAAGGACCACTTAGCATATGAAGGCGCTAAGAAAAGCTTCTCCCTTGCAGGGAAAGCCATAGTTTCCCTCTTGGTACATGTCTCCCATTATCACCAACCTCAGTGGTATGTTTGCTTTTGCCTGCTCAGAGATGGGTGTGGTGTACAAGCACTTTTGTACTAGAGTGGGGTGCGATCCTGCTCTGTTGGAGCCCAAGACTCAGGAGCAGATGGTTTTCTAACTGGATCTCAGAGGGTGCAAGGTGCGGGTTTGCCGCTGCTTGTTAGCACAAGTAATGATCGGACGCCAACTTCTAGGCAAGCTTACGAGCAAAGTCTGAAGTAGTCGTGTGTTTCTTCTGTGGCTTCAAGGGTTACTGCTGTGCAGCTGAGTCACTCTAACCTGCTCGGTGCTCACCTTTAGCCTTCCCTCACTGCCAAAAATGCTTTGGCACAGACTATCTTAAAGCTCAGCCTTTCTTTTCCCAGTCACGAGTATGGGCTGGGTATGGCCGTCACGCTGGTGATAAGCAATAACGCATGAAGCCGTAGTAATTTGATTGCCTTTGGTTACACATGGAGTGCATTATTTTAACAAGCTCTCTTCAGCAAGAGAGAGAACCTTTTCCATATTTTAATGATTTGGGATCAACTTTATCCCCGTGGAGATCTATACAGGGTTATTGATAACTTTTAGAAGGAAAGAGTAAGTAATTTCTAAGGAATAACCAAGGAACATTTTTCTATTTTAAATAACTAATAGATGCATTTTTTTTCATGGAAAGACCGTGTTGAGAAGTAAAGGAGGTGAATGCAAAATTTAACAGGCAAGGTATTTAGTGGGACAGGGAAAGTTCTTTCAGGGTTTTCACATGGTTTTAGTGCTTAGGTTAATTGGTAAATCTAGTAAGATCATCTTCGTCCCATAGGTAAATGGTCCATATTAAACTCCAGGCCACTAGGAGGAGGAAGAAAGTTGTATGCAAATGTTTGAACAAGGGAGGTGGATTGAGGGAAGCACTAAAAAAAGGCCAGGACCCACAGGATGGTTAGAGCCTCCCACGCAGCAGTATTGGTCTCTTGGAGTTGTGATTATCTAAGAATGATTTGACTACTTCCAAGAAAAAAGTATTATGATAGAAGAACATCAATTACAAAGTGTTGGCAATTAGTTATTAGAGGGAAATGTTGAGGAATAAGAAGGAAGGAAGAGATGCTGGTGTGGATGAAATGTCAGTGTAAGATGTTGGGGGGGATGTTCCGGAGAAGCATCATGCAGGTGAGTTGGTATTTGAACATAGATGGAATGAGGCAAGGAGGGAACAAACAGTTTGGTTCAAGGACGTACAGTTGCAGGATGAGCAGCCTTTAAAGGGAACATACAAAGGCATTTGGAAAAAATGGTGCCGTGTTTAGGCTCGGGTTTGAAGTGTGGGTTGAAGCACTATACAAATCATAGTTTCTTCAAAAATGAAGAAAGTAATTGTAATGGTACATTTGAGGACAAAGTGAAAAGTCACAAGTTTGGAAATGACAGATGCTTGCCAGAGCTATAAGCGTGACCCTTGCTGGTTCTGCTCTAGTGCCGAGAGTATTTACACGGCCACACGTGCTTGTTCAGTCAGTGCTATCCTGGCCAGTGACACACCACATCTGCACTGTGCTATGCTGAGTGCAGGTAGATCTGAGGAAAACCCCCAGATAATACCAAAGGATAAAGGGAAATTAGTTCAGCTATTTAGTATCTAGATTTTACTTCTACATTTCACAGCATGATCACAAAAACGTGGCAGGTTTTTCTTGGAAGATTAGGATGCATTCCAGCAGAAACTGATGCAGAGACTCAGCTTTCTTTCTTTAAAAAAATAGCTTACACTATTCCCCGTTCCTGAGTATTTAGAGCTTGCAGGATCAGGGCTCAACAAGCCACACATCCTTCTTACTGTTCTAGGATTTTTTTTTCTTCCTTCAGGAAAACAAAATTCTCCATGACTGGAAATTGAACTTAGGGGGATCTAGCATGTGATTACTTTTTTTAGACAGGATTTTCTTCATAGCTGAATTGGATTTAGTCTTTTTTATTTTTTTTTCTCCCAACCAGATGGTAAGTGATTCAGTACTTTTAGCAGTAGAAAAATGGTTTGTTTTCTTTCCTCGGGAGCTGGTGTGAATGCACTTTTCTTTATCTATTTACATATTATGTAAACACTCTTTACCAGCATTTATGTAGGTAGGTTACAGTCTTAATCCTGCAGGGAGCTATGTATAGGCAAGGCCTTGCCTGTAGAAGGCATTGACATTGCTTACAGAGAACTGTTCGCATGGAACTCACAGCAGGACTGTTAATTTATTTGTATTTTTATATATGCACTGAAATTTATGACACTGTACTAGGATGCCGACAGAACCATAAGTTCACAAAACAGTTGAGTAATTTTGCGTGCTTCACTTTTTTGGTTTGTTTTTTTTCTGCACCTGATGAAGTCTTTGGAGCTGCCCTTGGTCTCTTCTGCTGTTGTTCCGTGACAGGCTGCAACCCCAGTGAGTTCTGAGTTGAAGCTAAAAGCTTTATCCTAATTGTAGAGCTTTAGAGTGAGTTCTTCCTGGTGTGCAAGGGGAGCAAGAGCCTCAGTCATGTGACCCTTTGGACTTGTACCAATGCTGCTAGGGGGATATTGGAAGGGATCCCGCTGATGATGAGAAATATTTGGGAGAGTATTAAAAAAAAATTCTTTCATATGCGTACCTTATTTCTCAAAGTTATCTGTGGTTATGCTTGTGTGTATTCAATGTTAAACCTGAATCCTAAATGCAGTGCTGTTCCTTGTTTTATGCTAAATAAAAAATACACGTAAACCATATATATGCCATGTCAGCACATGGGTTTTTGAAGGAGGATGAAGGATCTGAAGCTGAGAGTAGACTAGATAATAGGGAAATAGTAGTTTATAGTGTCCAGCTGCTGATTCCTGATGCAAGAAGATACAAGTGAGGTTTCACAAGCAACCTGACAGTTGTCCTTTCCAAGCAGCAAAGAGCTGTTTTGTAAATTAAATGTGCTTTTACCCTAGCCTGGTCTGAGAATCAAAACACTGGATGTGTAGAGTCATACTGCTGCTTCACTGAGATGATAGTACTCCACTTCAAAAATAGTGGCCAATTGCTCTGTTTACAAATCTGTCTCTACACAGTTGGAATGGGATTACTTGATTCTCTTCTTACTTCTTGACTCTTCTACACACGCTTTGAGTCACTGGGGGTGCTACACAGAGGATCTGGCCCCTTGCCTTGTTTTCCAGGTTTACCAGAGAGCTAAAACCTGGTTCTTGGCACCTCCCACTTGAAAAATATGACAATCTCCTGCTCCTGTGAGTTCTAGTAGGGTGAAAAAGGCACAAGAATTGGCATCAGAAACACTGTGCTGTGGTGTGTCAAGTTTTTCCCCTTGATTACCTTTCTCAGTGGAAGGGTGGCAGGATAGAACCTTTGAAACTAGCACTGGTTTTTTGACATGGATCAGTAATCAAACTGGGGTGATACGCTCTGCCTTGCATTTGTGTAATAAATTACTTTTCCCTTTATGCCAGGGGAGTTGTCTGGGGGAGTT
>WAAB01019734.1:0-93067 GCA_013389865.1 Piaya cayana
AATCATTCTATGATTCTATGTCACTCTCCAGACAGTGAAGGGGAGAGAAAACTGGAACAAATTACCAGGGTAGTTACCAGGGTTAGCATTAGGCTCCTCATAGCTGATGTTGGAGTCCTTAAAATAAAACTGAACAGCTTTTGAAGAAATTACTCAGCCCACATGTGTCAGCACAAGCGAGCCCAGACTGGTATGGGGCTTGGATATCTGTATGTGAAACCTCTTGCTCTTTCCTTTTTGGGGCCTGAACATGCTCCTGACACTTGAAGCTCTACATTATGATATGAGGATAATCAGATCTCATACTTCAGAGCTTCAGCTATTCAAGCATTGAGATTTAGAGAGAATTTCCACCTGAATACCCAACTGGACATCCAAGTTTCTGCTAGAGAGCCAGTGGCAGCGACTCAGCACTTCCTGAGACTGGCAGATAAAGCAGAGAAGTCTGCTCACTCATTCTGTCTACATGAATAATGTCATACTTCACATCAACGGCTGAATGTATCATCTACCAAGTCAAGCAGAGAGATATTCAGTGATCTCTTCTGCTTATTTATTTTCCTTTGTAGCATACGGCATGTTGATATCATCAGTGCAATCAATTCTCTTAAGCTCAGGAGATGCCCTGGCCTCATCCCAGTCTCAAGAATGATATCAGTTTGGACAGAATTGAAAATAGCTGGTGTATCTAGGATTGCTAGATATTGCATTAAAAATCAGTGGTGCTAATTAATAGTCAGACTAAATAAACTGATGCATTTCATATGGTCTCTGTGAAGCCAGAAAGAGAAAAAGTTTTAAAAAATAAAATTGTTTTAAAAAGAAAGCAAAATTTATTGTTTACAAGCAACATACCTAAACTGTTATATCATTTTATATCATAAAATTTAGTTATTGGAAAGTACTGAGTAGGATTGGATATGAATGAATCAACATTTTTCAAGTGGGTTGGCAGGGATTAGATAATTCTATCTTGGCTTGTTAATTTAATACAAAATAATTGGTCAGACTCGATACTCAAAATATTTTACTGATTAAAAATGCCAGTTCTTAGTAATTAACTAGAACAATGACATGTTAAGAAAACTGAACAATGTAAGCTGTTAACTTTACTGTTCAGAACAAACACACATTTCCCACTCTGACCCAAGACAGCTAACAGGTGCAGTAAAAAATACCCCCTATAAGCACATTTCAACAGCATACAAGTGTTCTCTGCATTGACAGCATGCCTGGAAAAGGCCTTCCCTTAGTTCTTTAGTGGTGGGATAATCCAGCCTCTATACATCCAAAGGCATCTGGGCTGTCCTTACAGTTCTTTCAAACCGAACATCATTGCACATCATCAATTATAGATCATTTCATAAAATACCAAAGTAGAAACAAAGACCACATTTTTTTCATGTAGACTGCATAAGAGATGGGGAAAATAAATTGTTGCTGTTATTATTACATATTGGCTAAATTTTTATAAGATAATTACTACATGAAACTAGTAGCTACTGAATAGCAGGAATTAATACATTGAACCTCACAGTCTCACTGAAAACAATAAGTAACTAACACGTTTCTTTCCCAAAATTAATCAAATGTTAGAGGTACTCCTATATGTATATAAATAGAAGCACTAGTCAACCGTGGGGGGTTTCCTTCTACTGTCCCATAAGCATACAGAGGAAACAGAAATATTTCAAGGCATCTGTAATGTCTTACATACTTTGAATAAAATAACGAGCCAAAACACTTAACAGTACTGAATTTCATTCCAAATTATACCCAAGAGGAAGCCATCTGCAGGAAAATAAAGAGTAAAACAAAAAAAACCCAAAAAAACTACGCCACACTTTTACTTGGACTTCACTTGTGCAATACAGCTATCCAAAAGGACAGTGTGTCCTTTTAAAAGAATGACTACTAATTCTTTCATGATACAGGCAACATAAAAGTTACCCGACAACTTTTGGGCTTTTTTAATGACTAGGAATAAATTATAGTGTTCCAGAGCAACACTGAACTACTTTTGATTCTTTTATATTTCCCCTCATCTAGCATTAAATATTACTATTTTGGCAAAAGCTCTCTAGAAGACTGTAAAACTGTGAAGTTTCTTACAGCCAAGCAAATCACTGCTGCTATGGTCAAGTTTGAAAGGAAACTGAAACCTAAGGTCTAAAATACATCAGTAATTCAGCAATGACATGTATAAGGCCACAAAATTTGAAGCCACTGCTGCAGATAACAGAAAATGTCAGGTAACATTTCAACAGAGAAATAACAACACACAGCTTAGCTATACACTCACGATAAAATTGAATATATTGGGAAAAGATTTATAAAATGCTACTATAAGACACAATCTATGTCACTAAGATGACAACTATGTCATACATAACTGTTGAAGATGTCACCATCTCAGACACAATGGTTTTGTCTGAGTGGCAAGCATTGCAAAGCTGCCTACAAATACATCAGCGTATTCATCAGTTTGTCTCAGGAGTAATGATACAAGCTGAGCAGAAATACCTTACTGCATGCAGTCTTTCCTGATGCATCAATGTTTCCTACATTCCTAAGTCTCCAAAATATGAAACAGATCATACTAAAGAAAAATAATATGAAAAGTATTTGCTGTAAACTCCAAACAAATTAAGTGCAAATTTGAAAATAACTATGCAGTACTGGATGAACATTAGAACAACAATATATGAGCTTTGACAATGTGTGTATGGGTTGCATTAAAAAAAAAGTACTTAAAAACAAGCAAAAAACCCAAAAACCTTTCAGCAGTTGCATACCAGGAAACATGTGTTGACCTATGACATTTAACAGCTAACACTGTCCTACACTCCATCTACAACAGCACAAAAGAGCGAGCAATTTTTTTCAGAGTATTTGGGGAATGGAGGACCCCTTAAAATGTTACAGAAATTTTCTGTTCTTTCCATATTTGCCAGTCAACACCATGCAATTTAAAAGAATTTCTTTTTCTCTCTAAAAAGTACAGCAGACAATAGATACTATCTAACACAGATAAACTCGGAGTAGATTGCCAAAGTGATTTTTCAGATGTGCAGAGGTTTGTACCAAACCAGAAATCAACAGACTGTTTTTCAACAAACAGTATCCCTCACCCCCCCAGATTTTCACAACAACAAAGTCCTTAAAAACTTAAGCCTCAGCAACTTGAAAACACTGGTTGTGTAGACACCAAGCGATAAACACAAGCCTACACATTTCTGTAACTAGACAGAAAGTTTCTGTGCTGTTTTTTCACTCATAACAAAAAGAATTCTCCATGAAAATCCAGAACTATGTTATAATTTCTTTTTAATATGCTGAAATCTTAAATACATGAACATAAGCCTGAAAGTCAAATGTTCTAATGAGTTTCATTTTTCACAAAACTTTGCCTAGGGCTAGGAAATAAATATATTTTAAAAGAGCCAGCTCCTCTTAGTGTTATTGGGAAAAAAACTAATTCTGACTTCACTGGTTTTAAAGACTCAAGCTTATATTCTCAAAGACAGCCCATAATGAAATAACAAAAAGCCACAAAATGAATAGAATCAAAATGCCAGCTAGATGACACAGTTCTGTTTGCATACTAACATATTTTTAATATTTAACCTGAACCCAAGTATTCTCCTAGAATCACGCATAAAGATGTTTTCATCCAGTTCAGGAAAGGGAAATGCAAGGTTCAACATCTGGGGAGGAACTTCTTAGAAGAAAACGATAAGAAGTAAATTTATTCAGCAGTTACTGTGCAGTGATTTTTAAAGACATGCTTTAACTTTCTGTCCCTCTGCAAATATGGAAAATGACTCCTTACAGTGAACACAGATAGGCTGACATGAAAGCCTACTGAAAAGGTTTGTAGCCACCCATAAGCAATTATCTCAATCTGCTAAACAATCAAAATGTTAAATTCTCATCTCATAACTAAACCTCTCACAGTTAAAACTGAAAATTTTTCATTTTTATTACTATAGAACTATTGACATATTTTAAAAACATTCCTTCACATGTCCTCTTTTTAAAAACTGGAACAAAAATAAACAAGTGAATGCAAGAGAAAAGTGACTTAAGCAGATGAGCAGCAGATCTGGGAAAAGAAAACATACCAGTTCAAAATTAAGAAGAGGGAATGGAAAAAACAGTTCTGCCAGGGTCCACACAATGTTATCTGAAACTATAGGTTATGAGAGAGCTCAGGACTGGTGTTCTTCATTTGTAAACCACAGCTAAATAGTACCTTCAAGTCATGGAAATTGCCATCAAATATCCACATGTAACAGCAAAGCTGCCCCCTCCACGCTGCCAGTAACAGAACTGACGTCCCCATGCCCTCAATTCACCAACTGATTCAGACATTTTATGATTCAAAACCAGTGAGATAACAACCACACTAAGGAGAGAGGGAAAGGTCAACAAAAAGGCATCATTTATTTTATTATCGTTAAACCAAAAGAAATTAACAATATACAAAGGTTCACCAGCACTTCACAGTAAAAAATGGATATATAAACATGTTTAGAGACTGAGTGGCAGACCAAAACTTGAATCATTATCCACAAAGTGTATTTCAGTTGGTCTTTCCACCAGCATCCAGGAAGATGCAATTTTATGCCATAACTGACCACCTACTCTTCCTGTCACACAGTGACTCGCGTCTCTTTTGACTTGTTCTTCACTTACACCTCTACCTGTAATCTTACTTTATCTTATACTGTTTCCTTTATAACCTCTAATAAATATTCTTTTACATTCTAGTGATAAGTACATGGTTTGACATGTCATCCCTTGATGACTGTACCAAAGAACTAAAACACTCCAATTTTAACTGTTTTTTTTTAATTCTGCTGAGCAACTGCTTTTTTCTTGCTTTGACTACATCAGTTCCTTTGTGAATACTTTTCCAGGGTTCTCTTAAGCAGCAATGTCAAGATTTTTAAAAAAAGACCAAGAATTTACATATCCCTGACACGAAGTCTTACGCATTCTTCCCCTCTGCCCCCATCCCTCCCAACTTTTATTCACTATTTTTTCAATAACATACTTCTTGGACACAGATATTTGTTTTCTTTAACAGTTCCCCAAATCAAGACGCACTAGAAAGCCTTCAAGTGTGCCTTATAAACCTTTCCATCTCTGAGTTGTCCTCCTGTGAAATGACTTGATTTAATTAAGACTTCTGGACATGATTTTCCTTCAGTTTTTGCAGCAGTACTTCTAAATCCTCAGTCTATTCAACCAGCATATACCTCAACAAATTGCCACCAATAGCGGAGCAAGAAATCTTAAAATCAAAGCTCTGGTAGTAATGAGGTATGAGATGCAATGGAACTTTCAAATTCTTATTTTCTGAGGCATCTTGCCTTTGAATCCATATTTACCACTGCAGGTATAGTCATTAGCACCTGACAATTTTATTTGGGACTGTACAAAGATCTTTCACCTTCATCCAAACTTCACAGTGTAACAGAGTCCTGCTCTTTCTGTGTGTAGCCATTTGTACAGCTGAAGAACCCTCTTCACTGCTTTTTGCAATCCAATTCAGCTGGACTTTCAGCAGTGCTCATTTTGACCAGACACTTCAGTGAAGACCCACTCGTGAAAAGGAACAGACCCTTTCTGAAATGTCCTGAATGGAGCAAAAAAGTTGCAACGCTATTTTAAAGCTGGAAACAACACACAGGAAAACTGATGGAGAAACGTAGGTAGAACGTCATTACTCAAGATAGAAGTTTAAAGAAAACAAAGTGGATAATACTCCTACATTCGCATGGATAGATCTTTAGTGCTTGTAGTGGGCAGATCTTGGGTTTACGTCTCATCAGAAACTTCCCATTCAAAAAAATATCTCCCCCAAAACCACAGAAAGACAGCAATGCTGTAGCCATGACTCAATCCCAAGAGAATCATCTGCTTTTCCCTGAACTACTGTCAACTTTGTATGTTCCACTGCATATACTGAATATCCTACCCCAAAGCGTCTCAGAGATGAACAATTCCTAGACAGAATTCACGTCTTGTAAAAATGAAACTGGTAGCCTGCAGAAAGAAAATCTCAGATCTTGCTTCAGAAACTAAGTAACCCCTGATCTTCTTCCTAAACATGAAATCACAGCAAGAAGTAAGAAACAGTGTTATTTTAGCTCTTTAGTTGAAGATTACAAGGCCAAGATTTTCCTAGGCATTAGTAACAAAATCATGTACAATTTAAACTGATGATATTGAATGCCTAATACTAACCACTTCTGCACACCCATCTTCATAAAACTGGCACAGCAATGTTACTAGCTGCCCTTTTTGCCTAAAGCACTGACCCCACCCTCTAACTGTAATGATAGTGATTACAGTTTCTGGAATGATACAATGGGATTTGAACAATCTGGGCATTCTTCCACTTCTGTGGTGACTACATTTAGGAAGGTGCAGTTGTGCTTGACAAAATGTCTTAAGACCTTTATGTTTTTAAGAACTCCTGTTCAGTATTCTCGGATGAAATAATTTAGATGTTCACTAACATCTTTAATTTCAGTTGTTGAAGACTTTTCTTTGATTGACTCAGTGGCAAAAACAACAAAATAGCAAAGGAATCCCCCAACACTGAGAATACAGCATATGCCACCAGGTGCATTCATAGCTACCAGTGCAGCGTCAGCAGATCATGACTTGCAACATCATGAGAACAAACATAGCTCTTCATTCTCCAAACAAAACCAGACATATTTACACATGATTTAATGTAAATCCCCAGATATAATGATGTTTAATACTGTGTTAGCTAATAAATATGGTTACAATTAAGACTAGGGTTATTCTCCCAATCTTAGTAACCTGTAGGTGCACCTTCTCTTCAAAGCTGTCCTTCTGTTTGTTTTCCCTTTTTGTCCCCAACAGCTTATGAGCTAATACAGCAAATTAAGCTATGCTAGCAGAGTAAATTAAAAAACAGCACCTTCAAGATGCATTTAAGAGCTGCACCATAATATATGTACCTTACTTAACATTTTCACTAATCAACTTTGCATGCAAAGTGTTATCAATCTATTGCACTAAATGCAACAAGAATTGTTTTCAACTCTCCAATGTATTGCACTCTTCTAAAACCATTACAGAATCATAAAATGTCTTTTGCCCCCCCTTTTTTTTACACTTCAAAGCTATTGTTCAGAACATGTCTGAGAAGACAAAATGATGCTCAACTACATACTTGTGGCACCTCTCAGTGTGTCAGAAAGCTGTTCAAAACTAAAGAACTATTTCAAATCAAGTATTTCCACACTGATTTAGAAACTGTTCCAAACAGAAAGTAGAGTATAAACTGATGCTACTACTTCCCAGAAATACAAAGCTAGTAGTGAGTAATTACTCATCTCCCTGAATAATTGACAACAGCCACTTGATAATGAGATTACTAGAAGCATTTTATGGAAACGAGCAAATTCAGGTGGATAATAAGGATGACTTCACAATTCCTTGTGGCACAGCAAATAGATTTTACTAGCAAATTCATCACCTGTATATGTATCACCTGTCAGTGAGCAAAAGGAACTTCAGAAAAGCTAAGGAGCAGGGCAAAGCTGTGCATATCACCTGTCAAAAGAAGTGAGATAAGCTGGATAGAGAACAGTGACAGCATAAAACTTACTATACATTGGTGAAGTTCCTACAGACAATTGATGTGGATTTTAGACACCTCCTCTGTAACAGGACCATGCTGGTGTGCACCCCAGTCCACTGAAGGATACATTCCACGTACATTCCACATAACAAACCAAGGCACCTACAGGTAAGCCTATAAAACGAAGACTGCCATAAAAGCAAACAGGTAAATGGTCACTCTCTCTTATGCAACTACACACACTAATGTTAAAAAAACCCAACACCCAAACAAACAAAAAACAAAGTCAAAAATAATCTAAATGCATCTCATAACAATCCCTGCTTTAAAAGCATTTGTGAGTTAATTGTAAAATAAGGAAGATAAATACATAATTCTATATTTTAAACTCCTGAAATATAAATGTGGTTTCCCAATGTCAGTGCTAATCATATAAAAATTCTGAAGAAGATTCATTGCGTCTAAAGAAAGGAAGAGAACAGCAGCATTAGGTGGGCCATTACCAGCAGGAAAGAAATCAAGGGAAGTGTTTGTACAGTAAAGCACCACGTATTGGATCAGCCACACAGCAGAGCAACTGCTCCCTTAAGAAGTAGTACATATCCCCATGCCTCTGCCACTGATCTTCTGCATCATGTTGGAAAGCCACTTTTAACAGGTACTCTCTAACCGGACACCACAGTCGCAGGGCCAGACTTTCAGAAGTGCTGAGCAGAGATACTTTTGAAAATGTTCTCATTTTGCCAGAAACTTGGCAATATTACCAGTCGGGGGGGGGGGGGGGGGNGGGGGCGGGATTGGAAAGAAGAGGTCATAGATATTTGAGATTGGTCAACCTAACTTGTTGCACACTTGAAGCTGTAAAATCTTAATAAAACACATTGTAATATAAGCCTCCTACATAGCAACTCTAAGAAACTACCACTGTGTCAGGAACAACTATTTACAGCAAAGAACATGGCTTTAGACCCTTCCCAATGGTCTTCAAGACATCAGAGGCAGTAGTATGATATGACAACCTAGATTTACCTAGGATCTTGAGTAATCTTACTCATTCCTGATAATGTCTCCTGTATTCCCTACTTCTGTATGGTAACATCATGCAAGTAGATTCTCTACCTCTATTGGAACAAAACCATTATATATCCATATTATTATGAGGAAAAAATATAGAATCATGTCCAAAACAAATTGACGGTGTTGATGCCTGCTTAAAGTTTCTAGGCAAAAGGGAAACAAAAAATCTAAATGACATTTTTTAAAGTTCATTGCATTAACTGCCACAGATTAATGGTGATAATAGTTCAAGAAGACTAGATCAACACCAGAGAGAGAATTTGCACCACAGGGACCTGGTCACCAATCCAGAACAGCATCCCTTTATTGGCATCTTCAAAATTTGAGTCAACTAAGGACCTAAATAAGTTTGGAGGTCTTCTTTTCTGAGACCACAGAAATTAAAATGTAATTAGAAAGACAGTCCACTGAGTGACTGTTTGGGGCAGTTCTGTTTCCAGATTAACGTACTGTAACAAAAATATCAGAAGAGTTATTCTGTTTTGATGAGGCTAAGCGAAAACAACAGCTTTTTAGAGAAATGCCTCCTACAATGACTTTGTATAAATGTGCATGGGGGACTCAGGAAAAAGGTCCAGAAATCTTACAGTAATTAAGCCTCCTCAAGTCTTCCTTCTAAAAACATTTGGAACTGGCAGCAAAATTTTTTCTTGAACTTGGTCTTTAGATTCATGGTCCACAGATGTTTTGCAACAAGCTGTTGACAACAGTCAAGTTCCTGCTGAAACCAAAGATGTTAAAAGTTTGAAAAAACCAAAATTTTGTCAGGGCTCTTCAAAACATTTACTTCCAATCTAAAGTTTCACCTCTTCTTTAGCCAGAATAAACAATATATCTTCATCCAACCAATTCAAACCTCAAATATGACCGCATAACCATTTCATGTGGCTGCCACTTACATCACAATTATCAAAATGAGTAATTAAGTACTTTAGTAATATCTGCATCCCACTCTTACATGTCCTTAACTTTGATAAAACTGTTTCTATTTATATACAGTCAAGCAAAGACACTTAGAATATTTTTTATCAGCCTTAAGGCTCAAATGGTTGGGGTTTAATATGAAATAATGTAGACAAACTGGTCTGCCTGTGAGACTTAGCACAGAAATTCAAACATCATTTTAGGCTACTGTATAAGCAGACAGATGCCTACACAGCACAACAATTTATATAAAATATTAGACTTTAGAAACAACATATCTAAACCACAAAACATGGGAATATCTAAGCTAGACATTAGTTTGACTTAATTTTAATAAAGGAAAAAAACCCATTTTTCAAACAGAGAATATAAGGAAATTTTACTGGAAGGCTCCAGTTTCTGAGCTTTGTGGAATGAAGTACACTTACAAGAAAAGGATGCAATTAAAGATGGAAAGACATAATGTAATTCCAAAATTGTGGAAAACTTTAGTTTTGCAATGCTGGACATTCAAAAATTCAGAGCACTTTAAAAAGGGACATAATTTGCAACTAATGAGTTTAAATACAAATGAGGATATTGATAAGGAGGAGACTGAGGAAAGACATTTTTAGCTGGCAAGCACTTTTTACAGGCTAACCATTTTTTCCTTATCTTGCTCATGAGACCTCTTTTTGGATACAAATACATTTGCAAACCATTACTATGAAGAAAATAAGGCAAAAGTAAGATAGTGTGTTTGTACTCTTATAAAACAAATCATGCATATTAATACACTCATCCATTTTTTTATGATTTGCAAATTCCACTCTCATTAATAAGCAGCTTATTTTGATAAATAAGTTGATTCCAACTAACTTGGCAATGCTTTTTAGATGACTTTTTGTCATGAGGAACTTTAATGGATTTGTATGCATTTCTGCAAAAAGAGTGAGCACATTATTAACTCCCAAGACACAACATGAAGTATAAAACAATTTTTTAAATTAGGATGTAGGCAAAGAAATGCCAAAATTAGAACATGAACAAATACCTATGAGAAAACTGATTTGTACATTGCTTGAAAACACAATATTTCAAATTCCATTCAAAATCCTGAAAACCTATAAATGCTTACTCTAATCTCCAGAATGAATTTGGAGTTTCTCCACAAAGAAAATCAGCCAACCAGATGTGAATTAAGTTGAGTACGTTCCTTTCTAAGTCCAGAAACAAAGCAAAAAAAAAAAAAAATCAAAACTTCCTTCAACTCCACTCAGAGTCTCAAGGTTTATATTTTTCACTGTGTTAAGTTACAAACTGAAAATAGAAATTGTTATAGATCTATAATCCTAAGCAACACACATTGCAATATAGGAAGAACTTTTACAGTGACTTCTAAGTCGAACTTAGAATTTTCAGTTTAACAGTAACCATGACAACCCCTATTCTAGAAATTCTGCCTGACTCTGAGCATTGGAAAGTGAATATTGTGGGAATAAGCCACACAAGGGATTGAGCTCACACCTGAAGCTGATAAACCCAGTGAGACTTCAGCTGACAACGCAGAAACCATTGGTATAATTTCTGCATTGCATTCAGCACTGAACAGATCTTGAAACACAATGCACAGACTTCTCAACACGTTTTGGCAAAATCATCCCCAGGTCATTATTATTTCCCCTCCACACAGGCAGAAAGGGTGGTACCATTTCCTAAAGAAGGCTAGCATAGAAGCTGGGAAGTAACAAGCTTATGGAAATACATCAAAGTCATAGTTAACCTGCAATTCAAACACTCAAAGCATGGACAGGTCTTTGTAGGGAGCTGGCTGTTTCATGGCAGAGTGGTTGTGCAGCCCATAAAAATATTTTTACTCTGCTGCTAGCTTCCCCACCCCTCACCTCCTTTCTCCCTTCGCCTTCCATGGCCTCAATGACCAGACACAAGCAAGTGAAGAGAGCAAGAACTTGAGTTTGCTTTCCTAGGAAATACAGCACAGGTATTACCATAGTAAGAAATTTCTACCTAGGTAGATATATATCTTTTTGATAAATCTTAAGTAGCATTATTAAGCTTTATTGAATACAATCTGGTTTTAACAGTTATACTTTTAATTACTATATGGAACTGTCTAAACATCCCTTCATTTGGCCCGCTTACCACAATTCTGTTATGGAATGCAGAATAAAACTGGCATGCCTTCTGGTTCAGGTCTCCAGCACAGTTCAAATCTAAAATTTCACTACAGACCACATTTCCATTATTCAAATTACAGTTTTGGAAATCCATCTATGTTTGGTGATGCAAATAGTTCAGTGTAGCACTAAAGCTGACAACAGGATTCCTGGTGGCCCAGGAAGGACACGGTTAAGTCTCCAAGCTCACACATCAGGAGAAGGAGCAAGAATACCCCAGTATCTGGTGTATCAGCAAGTGACCCCAGGAACAAATACTCTCCATGCCACCACTCCAATCTCAGTTAAACAACAGAGGAAAGCACACAGGCCCAAAAGAATTATTCCAACGAGGTCCAATTTCTCCAAATCATCCAGCTCTGCCACCTCTCAAACAATTCTAGATATACCACTACATACTTTTCTAGGCACAAGACCTGAAAGCAACAGCCTTCCCCAAGAAATTTCTTCTCTCTCAAAATTGCAAAAAACGCCTATAGAAAAATTATCTCAGAAACCACGCACAGTTTAAAGTCTGGCAGAGAGGCTAAAGCCATGTTACGCCTCCCTAAGTAAAATATATTCAGTACTCTACAGGAGGAAGCCCACAGATGAATCCTGGAAAACTGGCAGTGATGGGAAAGCTTCCTGTTAGGATTTATAAAACACTAAACAACGGAAGAGCTGAATAGACGACAGCTATTAACCGGTTTGCTCTGCAATTTCTCCTGAGCAGGAGGAACATGCATTACCACTAGAAACCAGGAGCTAGTATCTCTGAAACAAACATCTACTCTGTGTATATTGATGAACAAAGTTATTTTTATTGAGCCCAGTACCAGTAAATAAATAGGCAAACACTGAAAAGGACAGCAATCTTTCCACATAAAGAACTATTCTTTTGCAAGAGGTTATCTTGAGCAGCTAAATTTGAAATATTATTCACCTAAATAAGCCTCAAGCTGGAACATGTTTGCTAAGATTATAAAAATTGTTTGGATAAGTGTAATGAAAAATCACTCTGGATGATTCTCAATGGACTGCTAAAGGTTTAGCAGACTTTACTAAAGCATAAAACCATCACATTGCATATTTATACTGACTAAGCACATCGTAGTCTTACTGTAATCTTTAGTACATTCTGTAATTTTCAAGTTTGGCAAATATAAATGAAAAATTAACTTCCCTTTTTTCAGCAGTAAGAGAAAGGCATTATAAATACAAAAATTATATTACCACTATAAATTCTGCATAACAGACAGTTATTTTTAAGTCAGTCACACCCCGCAGAAACAAGTCCTCAGTTTAAAGGGAACTATTTATAGCTACAGTGAAATCTACTCAATAGCATTAAAAGAGTTTTCTGCACATAAAAATCAGAGATGAATCACGCAACACTACGTGTGCGGATCAGCAGTCCTCAGGCTGCTGAAGTAAAAGGATAAACCCAACAGAGAGAAGAATCTGGATCTCTATGAAGAGGTACACAGGAAAGCAGCACATCAATCAGATGATAGTTTATAAAAGTTGAGTAGAAAGCTCAAAGAAGCCAAAGAGTTTGCGCCTTTAGCTGTTTGCCCTTTCTTTGGGAGTTGCTGATCAGTGAAGCGTGGCTGTTTTGAAAAAGGATAGCAACTTGGCAGGACAGTTTCATGAGTTTCCAAATCCCAAAAGAGAGAAGCAGAGATGAACTACTCTAAAAATTTTAAATACATCCTGGAATCAGTAACTGAACTAAGGGCAAGAGTATAACACAGTGGGCTTGTAGACATGAGTGGTAGTTTCATTTAGCTCTGTATACTTAGATAGATGGAGATGACCATAGGAAACTCAAGTTGAACTGGGGGAGGTTTAGACTGGGTATAAAAAAAAAATTCTTAAAGAGTGGTGAAGTACTGGAACAGGTTGCCCAGGGAGGGATTCTCCTTTCCCAGAGGCATTTGAAAAAACATGTAGGCATGGCATATTGTGACACAGTTTATTAGGCATGAAGGTGTTGGGCTGACAGTTGGACTGGATGACCTTAGAGGTCTTTTCCAACCTTAACAATCCTATGATTGTTCCCTTACACTCTTGCTGAACTTCCTGAGGTCCTCCATCAGTCCACTTCTCCAGCCTGCCCAGGTTCATCTGAACGGCACCTGCTCTTGAGTGCATCAAACTGTACCCCTCAATTTACTGTCATCTGTAACTCTGATTGTGTTGCAGTCTGCCTCCTCCAAACATGATTTTTACAGTTTCTGATGATGGATGCAACATATATCTTTCTCCAACAGGGATCTTCTCTGACAAGTTTCAGCAATAAAAATAGAGACACATGGCATATTTCACTAAATTCTAATTTTTACTAGGTTTTACCATGTTCAGTAAGGTCAGATTTAAAAAATACATTTTAAAATATATTTGCCTATGTATCTTTGGTTTCTTATCTTTCAGAAGGACAAATAATTGAGTTTACTTATAAAACAAATAAATTGAAAACAGAAGTGGAAATTTACCACCATACATTCCTCTCTGACTAAAAACATCACAATGCATAAGCTGTACAGAGACAAACGGGCAATGTGATACTAGAGATTGTGTTCCCAACCTGGAAGTGAGTTTGTTTTATGAAAAGCTCCATGATGTAAGATAAGGAACACTTAATTCTCCAAGCCAATAAGCAACATATATGCTTAACATTATTCAAATGGCATGAATTTGTTAATATGTCTGCCTCGGTACAAATCACTAGTCTGTGCAAGATAAGGTACAGTAAGTATTTAGAGATGTTATATTTAACTAGCTGTGTGGTTTCAGTAGCAGTCACTCTTGTCTGAAATTGGTATGATATAGACAGGATGAATGGGGTTTTTTTGTGTAACTATAATGTTTTTAAAACTCACAAGTATTAGCATTACTAAGGGCTAATAAGATTCTGGAGGCAGACATAATTGGAATTACACACAGAGATGTATTCTCATATCCTAAATTTCTCAAATGAATCAAAGCTAGTGTGCGATACTGTCATTTGAACATGATTCAAAAAGCAATGTTATTGATAACAGAACTGAAATTCATACATTCATAGCAACATAAAGACACTCAATGGCTACACAGAAACCCCCCCCCCCCTTATTCTTGTAACATACACTGAGAAATTTTACTGTGTAGCTTAATACAAGGAATACAAGAATTTAAAGTGCCTAAATATAACCAGGCAGGGTTCTCATGACAGAAGAATACGTACCTCCTGCCTATATTTTTACCAAAGAAAATGAGGTCTGAAAATATGTAACTTCAGACAACCCTATATTTCCTTTAACCAAAAACAGGTGGCAATTCACAAAGGTCAATTATTTCTACATGACTTAAACACACATAAGCATAAATATAGATGGAATTCAGCTTTACAAGCAAAAGAATGTCTTTATCAAACAAAGAGACATAGCTCCCTTTATACTCTTAGCCAAATACATTTAACTGACACCAAAACTCAGGAGACCATCTGACTGATCTAACCTGCTACCTATAGTCCTGCTACCTATAGTTTACCAGTGGTTTTGCACTGCCCAACAGAGATATCAACTGTTAAATACTTCACACTAGCTGCTCATGCAAGTTACTGTTTTGGTACATGCAGTATCTATACACTCTGAAGTTCACTTACTGTTGCCTAGAAGACTTTCACTCAAGCTATAGAGAGGCTTGGAGAAGTCTCATAGAATTTTATGGGGTTTCTGGTCGGTGATGGTAGGCTTTTCTGGTGTGTTCTGGTTTTAACTTGTAATCTCTGAGAGAGTATCATGCTGCCACAAAATCCTCTTCCCTGCTGAAAAACCTCCCTTACTAATTACTACCAACATTAAAAAGGGTTTATTTTTTAAGGACACCTAGCTTTAGGCACTAAGAAATCAATGACAACCCAAGCAGGGGAATGCTATGGAATGAGCACAGGCAGCTGCTCAGAGAAGTTGCTTCCTTGAGACAAAATGTCTAACAGCTCAGTTTTAGAATGAAAAGCTGAGGTGACTTACAGGGATATTCAGGGAGCTCAGAGAAAGCTCACAGCTCTTGAAAAGGGAAGGTGATATACTATATTAGTTGAGCACTCTGTGCAAATAACAGGGAACATTGAGTCCTCATTGCAAATCTCCACACTCGGTTCATGTTTTTCATCCAGGATAAGCAGGCTTCTTCAGAAAAACATGTTCTAGACATGTCAGTAAGCTATACATTGATTCAAACTGTGGAATGCAGGAAAGAGATTATGAAAAGTAACCTGACTTTGGTGCTGTCAAATACAGCTGTACAACACTAGAGGGATTCATCAAGCCTGAAAAGTAGAATAATCTTATTCATTAAATATTACTCTACTTAGGGTAAAATGCATCCTGGGTTTCTTAGGATAGCATAAGGATAACAGAACTGGAAGAACAACCTGATGACCAGGACATCAGAACTATGACAAATATCACCAATTCCCCAACTCTTTTCTTTTATGTTGAGACTTGAATGACAATAGCCTCCGACCGTCACTGACCTTCACTTGCCAAATACAGAGCTCAGGTATTTGGGTAGCTATTGGAATCATCAGATGACTGACAGAAGTCTCCTTGCTCTATTCCTTCTTGCTCCCTTTCCTCACTTTAGAACAGAAAGGGCTACAACACCTCAGTCTGTATTTTAGGGTGATCTTTTCATTCCATCCAGTTTTATGTGAAACTGTTTCTTTGTCCACTATCCCACACTGCTACATTAACTACTGGAAAAATAAAAGTGGTCACTCTGCTCCTTAAGTGCCTCCTCATTGTATTATAAAAGGATGTAAACATTGAAGGTCATGATCAATGGTAAGTGTGTCAGAGCTACACTCCCAGCAATTCTGAGAACCAAAGACTTTGAGTTCTAACAACCTCTTTAGAAGAGATACACATACAGGAAAGGTTAGCATAATGAAAATTAAAATTAATTAGCAAAGTGAAAAGCAATAGTTGAAAAAGAAAATCACATTCACAAATGAAAGCTGGCATACATAATGTTAGCCTTGGATCAAAATCAAGCAGCAGCACGAGCCCTTCCAAGCTTTTACTTCAATAGTTAGAACTTCAAGCATAAGAATGGCACCAACACAATAAATATGAAAAGTTTCCATTTACAATACAAATTTTTAGAAAGAAGATCTATTTTTAATGAGAAACTATTCTCAAGAAGTCAGTAATTAGTATTTATCTACTGCATAATACAGTCACACGGATTCCAAAGTAATTTCCACAACATGCAGTTGTAAAGCCAGTTTCTCCTCCAAAATGTACAATTTCTAGAAAAAGCAAACAGTGCTTATCTCATCTGAGCCATAAAAACAGGTACAACGGAATCATCAGCACAGACATATTCATCTCAGGATTACCTGCTTTATCCACAGCCATTTGCACCATTTAGCAAAGCAAGACAGTATCACATACATCTTTCTGATGGTTTATTTTTTCAGCTATATTGCCAAGTGAGGACCTTGAACTAGAAAAACATGCAGTAGCCATGATAGTTAGCATATTTTTTCTTAACAATCATTCTCAATGTGGACAAGCAGCTGCAAAATACCTATTAGTGGAAATATGGTTCAGCCAGAAAGCCTTTTAAATCTGACGGTGGTTCAGTGCCACCTCACAGCAAAAAAGCCCAGCTAATGTGCTAAAATGGAATAACATATCCTAAGAAATGCTTCCTTCCACCTATCAGGGACTAGGCATTAGACTTCTTGCAGAAGCACAGAAATTATAATCTTGTCAGGTTTTGCTCTATTGTGCCAGTACTATTGTCTACATTTATGCCATCTACCAAGAAATTATTTTAAACCTAATTAAATTCTTCAACTCCATCATAAATCCCTGGGAACAGTTGTTAGAATGTACCTGTGCACTACATGGAGCAGTAGCTAATGGTGGGGTCTGCATTCACAAGTTGTCCTTTCTGCTGACTGCTCTTCCAACAGGACATGAGCAGTAAGGTTTCTCTGTACTGTATCAGAGCTTTCCAATCAAAACTTTGAACACAGTTCCCAAAACAGGAACAGCTACTCCTCAAGGCAAAATTATTCAAATGTCCAGATGCCACACAGAGAACTCCTTCACAAGCTTTTAATCTACCTTGTCATTCTAGTAATCAGTCCAAAATCTCTTGGTTTTGTGGTTCTAGGCAACAACGGAACTACAAGTTTGTGTTTTATTTCCATAATTCTATTCCAAACACTTCCTAACTTTTGCTTTTTTTGACCACTGCAGCTTACTGAGCTAGAGATCTTCAAGTCTATTGTCCAAATTGTTGCTCAGATGTCCTCTAAAATTGTAAAATTAATTCATAACACAGTAAAGCTTGTGCACGGTTCAAATTACTTCCTTCACTATGCATGCTTTTACATTCATCAGCATTGAATTTCACCTGCCACCTTGCTATTCATCCAACTAACACTCCTGCAGGATTTCCCCAAAGGTTTTCTCCAATCTAAATAAATAAATAAATCTAGTATCTGCAATTCTGCTAATCCTATTCTCATCTTCAACATGGAATGCTTCTGCTGTGGTGAACACTTAACATTAACCTTTAGTTTTCCTTCAGCTCTCTTGATCCCAACCTGACTCATATCTGCCCCATGCCTTGTAATTTCCTCAGTCTGTTTTGAAGTGCCCTGACAAAGGACGTGGAATCTTCAAATAAATTATGTCAGTAACTTCAGCTGTATCCATTGTTTGGTTTATGTACTCAGAGAATATTAATAGATTAGCAAGGCATAATTTTCCTTTATGGCACCAAGAGCATTTTGTCCTGTATTTTCTTCGGCTACAGTTTTTTAAAACAGCATATTTTAATTAGTAATCTAATTACAAACCAAAACCATTTCTGAGACTGTAACAGAAGTTACTCTTCAAATTTTCAACCACTGCATTCCCCCCTCCCTCTTTTTATTTCATTTCATGTAACTATTAAAAACTTTATGCCCCTTGTGTTTGTCAGTCAATGTGGAGAAAACGTCAGTTCCTGGAAAAGGAAGAGCATGTCAGCAGGACACATCCTTCTTTCTGCGTACGTTGTTTCTGGGGTTTCCCTAAATAACTTCAGAACCGACAAAAGAAAAAAAAAACACAAAAAAATTTAAAAAACCACCACAACCCGTGCTTAGAATGAGGTGACAGACATGGAAGGATTTACTGAAATGGAATGCAGGAGAGCGGAATGAATCCCTTATCTGATGTGTCACACACTCCAGGTCACAAGATAAAGGGATCAGCTGCACAGAAAGAGCCGCCTTTGCATCTGCAGAACAGCTGGATCCAGTTCTGAATGTGCACTCAAACACAAACAGATTCACAAGGAACAATTTTATTTTGTGGAACGATTAACTTTCTCTTCTTTGCCATCTTGTTCACCTCATTTTAATAAAACCCACAAACCTGCTATTCAATTAATTTTATTAGTTCTTCTCTTGTAAGTTCTACCATCTTTCAGTGCACAGACTTGAAAGAATTGATGCTAGTTTCAGTTTTATTAATGCAAAAGTAATGCACTAGAAGTCCTTTGAAAAAAGGTGCCCATTTTACTCTCCATGCAGAGTTCTAATCACCTGTGCAATCAAGGCCCGACATGTACAGTACTTACTAAATCAGTGTATTTTTCAGTAGTAATGATGTCTTCCCTGCAGTATTTTGTGTTCCTAATTACTAGAAATATGTAAGCAGTAAGTGGATTACTAGAGGTATATGTGAGCAGCTAGTATGCATAGCCATAATTTTTTATGTCATGAAAACATGACTACTCACTTGAATAAAAGACATCAGTACTTAATTTATCATCACAAAATAAAACTACGAACTGCAGTGAATTCCAACTCTAAAGCATCATCAGTAAAACAGCTAAAAAATCCCTCTCAAGGTGCAAAGAAAAATAATAGGTATCTCTTTTCACATGGAAGGTCTTAAGAGCAGGTGAGAAATTGAAATGGATTTTAAAAGCTTAACCACAATGTAAGCAAATATTGCACTGTAAGTAGTATATAGTGTAGTAACCAAAACAACATGTAAAATACTGAATTTTACAACACTACATAAACAAAGCAATTCTCCTGATTACAGTCACGCCAACCTCTCACATCAAGATGTCAAACTGTAGTTTCAGAGATGCTGGATTCTCTCTAAGAGGAGCTCACTAAGTAGTAACATGATGCTGTTGGTAATTTTTTTTTTTTCTAGAATATGTTGTAAATTAAAGGAATCTTGGCAGGTCAGTATCCCACTAGAACGTGCAATTCTGCATGTCACTGCCTCTTGCTTATTCACTGAAACAACAGATACCATTACAAAACAAGTAAAAGAAACAAACACAGCCTCCTGCAGTTCCTGCTTTATGAGCAGCTTCACCTTTCCTTTACCACAGCACCCATTGCCAAGACCACGTCTAACCATGGGACAGGAAAACGAAAGAATTAAAGAATTGCTAAGCTGAGTTCAGATACCCTTAGTCACCATCTGATGATACTCCTATTTAGGCATTTTCTAAAGCAGAGTTCGAGTACTTCCCGGAAGCTCGTGCTGCATTCCACATTACAGCTGGGACCGCATTACAACAATGAGCAGAGTTTAAAAAGTCAAGTAGTCTCTGTCAGAAAAATACCTCCGTGCATAACTTTCTGGTGAAGCCTCAGTGAGGTTTGCCCTGCAAATCTCACATGAAATAAAACACAAACATGACAGATTGCAAACAAATAGTTATATGAACTGTAGATAAGGTTGCCTTTAAGTGTATGGCATTTTTGTTTGGAAAGGGACGACGCTTGTTCAAGTTTCTCTTTTATTTCCCTTGAGGTAACTATTCATCAAAATTATTGAATAGCACTGGAAAACAGTCTCAGCGCGAAGCTCTCTAAGCACTCTACTTCCATAGTAAAAGAAATCTTCCAGTACTAATAAATGAGCATAAACATCTAGATATTTTCACTTCCTTTTTCAATAACACTTTTTCAGGATGGCACGTTAAACAGCAACATTGTCAACTGCTGGAAAACATCAGTTTGATTATAGCTCAGTTATAAGATGCAAAAATACGTCTTCATAATTTCCAACTGTGAGGCATCCAGATATTTTCCAAAGTAATTCCCACAAAAATTTTAACAGGCATTTTATAAACACAAAGCACACTGATATTAGGGATGAAAAGAGTGAGCATTTAATATGTTTATAGAGAAAAATATCCACTTCCCCAACATGGTTATTTTAATTTAAAAGGATCTTGTAATAGATGGAGTGACTTAAAATTTTTAATATTCATTTGATACTATGAAAAAGAAGTTATTAAAAATAAATCCACACAATACAGATGATCAATAACTGCAAAATATTATGGCTTTCTCTTTCACATAACTTGCTGGAGTTAAAAAAATATGTATACAAATAATGCTGCATAATCAAAACAGAGTTCAAAGTTTAACTTGTGATTAAAAATCACTCTCCCAAACGATTAAAAGGCAAAACAGAAATCACACTGTTGTGCCTACCAAGCCCTTTATGCACTTTTAAAAGTTCTAAAAACTTTTTTAAAAGAAGAGAAAAGAACATTTGCCGCGAACAGACATCTGTGGCAGAAAAAGTAAGAAAATTAGTAAGAAGACACACAGACAATGAAACAAATTTCTGCTTAGGAGCTTCTTTTCTCAAAAATTATATTGTTATGTGATAAATCAGGTATATTTATTCCTCCACATGCACGGTCAAGAGAAAGACCACTCTGTACACAAGTTCCCTCACCTCGCACAGAAGACTTTCTGGAACATAATGTGAAAATGGATTCAGACCAACTGTTTATCAAGTTTGCCATTTTTACCTTCATTACATTTTCAGCAGACATCCATGTTCACCTACAACATTTCTATCAAACACACCATCTACCAACTAATAAAACATATTTATAGTAAGAACAGCTACCTCGAGTTAACAAAGTGATGTATAGGGAAAAACATACAAGACCCTAAACTTTTGACCCAGAGATTTGTTGAGCTAGAAGTGGTATCTTGATCTATCTTCTACAGGTTTCTTGGAATGCTGCACATCGCTATAAAACAGACGCTGTTGCCTAGTACCATAAACCACAGCACAGCAATTATTAAAACCAGCATATTGCATATCTCATTCTACATGAAACAGAAAGTACATGACTGGATGCAATAGTGAATAATACCCACCAATACATGTTGAATATGAAGAAGGGAAAATGTTTTTTCAAACTAGTTGCTTCCTTCTTTTTCCTCTTTGCCAGAGGCAGATTTATGAAGTAAGCCACCAGTTATATCAAAATGTTGGAGATCCTGCAGCAACCAATAGATCGATCTCCTACATTACACCTCAGCGTGATGACAATGTTCTAGTTTTTAAAATGTACTTACTTTCAACCAGGTCATTTAAAAGGTTTTTCTGGAAAAGGCACTTTGGTTTTGTTAACAGTTCACAGCAGCAAGGAGTTGTTGGTTGTGGACAGCTGAAGGAAATCTGCTTTGCCCATGGCAGCAGCCAGAGTAAGTTCACAGACTAAGTACCCTTCACATGCTGGGCAGGGAGAAAAAGGAGAGCTGGAAAACAATTCTGCACTGTTACTTATAAGACACGAATTACAAAGTTAATGACTTGATGTGGGTGACCTGTCAAGTTATTTTGAGCTAAACACTGGTATTTGTCTCTGCCCTTCTTGTTCAGCAGTGGGGCTGCTCTGCAAAGCAGTGGTTGTGCTTGTATTCTGCATATATACAGATTGAGCAGGGATTCACAGAATCATAGAACAACCAGGTTGGAAGAGACTCATCGGATCATCGAATTCAACCATTCCTATCAAACACTAAACCATGCCCCTCAGCACCTCGTCCACCCATGCCTTAAACACCTCTAGGGAAGGTGAATCAACCACCTCCCTGGGCAGCCTGTTCCAGTGCCCAATGACCCTTTCTGTATTGTTATATTTTCAAATCACTACTCCAACAAGCAAGCATAGTTTACCATCTGTTTAATTTCCCCACTTTCATAATTTTTTAAACTGACTGGGATAGGGTAAGAGAAAGGAAAATAGAAAGGTCAAGTGATGTATGGAAAGGGGCTGCAGCAAGACTACAGTGCCACTTTCTCCACTCCACCATCCAATGGACAAGGGGACTACAGTCACGTAAGGAATGTGACTGGTGGACTGCAGTTGCACAGCTGCATTTCTTAGGTTCATTATTCTTCTAGTAGTAGTTAGTAGTTACATCTTTTAGTGTAAAGAAAACTGAATGGGACTTCTAACCAAAAGCGTAATACGGAAGTGGTAAAATATTACCATCACTTACATAAAAGCAATACCAAAGAAAAAAACATTGCTTGGACTTGCAAATCATACATTTTATGTTCATCTCCAAATGAAATTATAACATGAATTTCTCTAGTAAGTACTTAAACTGCATCCTTGTGAAACATTAATATGTAATAAATAGACTTCAACTTCAGAGTAAAGGGAGAACAAGTATAGGAAACGACCAGAGCATTGCCTTTTTTGTGACTGCTGGATCTAGTATCTACTAGATAGTATCTCCTAGTGGCAGATTCCAGTATTCGTTCAGAGACAGAAACTCGTGGTTTCTTCATGCTAACCAACTTCTACTGGTTACTCTAGCAGAGGGGTTCTTAAATGTCAATTACACAGTTTGGAGAAGCAACAGTCAGATTTTTGACATGAGACAGAGAAAATACCCTTACAGGGTAAATAACCTGACTAAACATATTCTTTTAATGCCAGAACCAAAGGCACAACACAATAAAATACTATCCTCACGCAACCTTGCACTACATGCAATGTAAAAATGTGCAAACAGAACTCACAACCAGCTTGCATGAGGTCTGCTAGTCTATTTTGCAAAATTAATATTAATAACAATATAAAGAATAAATTATTATACCAAGAGAAATGAAAAAATACCCTTCAAAATACATAAGGAATATATTAGCAAATATTAATAGTTAAGAAAAAATTGAAGCGTTCATATTTATGCATAATTCTAACGTCTCATCTAAAATAATTGTTTCCAGAGACAGTAGAGGTTTGGATTTGTAATATAAAAATAGTATTCTTAGTAAAGGAAAAGCTTTAAAAAAAACCCTTAGAAGGAAACACTGCCAACTAAAGGGGAAAAAAAACCTAAGAAAAATATTCTTTCTGTCCATTTCCAAAGAGTCCACAGGAAAGTACTCAAAGACATGTGAATATGTACATCAGTATTTTAACAACCTTTCAAAAGATTCTCCCCACTACCCCAAAATTTCTTTCAAAATAAGGCAAAAAAAATTAGAAAAGATTAGCTACCATATTACTCAAAAGTGAATACATACTTGTATTCTTTGAATACCACATATTGAGATAGTCAGTATGTGTAAGAGCAAAATGGTAACCATCACTCCATGCATTTAAGCTGTTTCAATTTCAAGTATGTAAGTACTAATATACATGCATTTTTAAATCCACAGTAAAAATACAATAAAACTCTCAAAGTCAACTTCTCTTGCACTATCTAGAAATTCTAAATATTACAGAATATGTGAAAAAAATAATTTTATGTATATTCATAAACATATTCAGCCTGTCACACTGACTAAATTCAACTCTAATTATGAACCATGTTGTTCCAAGGATTAGGTTCACAGCATCACAGAATAGTTTGGGTTGGAAGAGACCTTAAAGATCATCTAGTTCCAGCACCCTGCCATGAGCAGAGAGGTTCATGACCTCAAGCATTTTAATTCTCTTCCAGGTGAGGTTATTAGTAATGTTCACTGTAGCAGAAAACACTGCATGTCAATTGCAGTCTTCTGCAAAATTTATGGGATGTGTGGCAGTACAATCAGAGCCTAAAATCTTAAATAACAAAAGAAAAAAACTCCATAAAAACAAAGAAAGCCCAACTACCCACATCAGTACTTTTGTGCCACAATACTGCTACAGCTTTTAAGTAAAATGTCTTTGTTTTCTCATCATGGTCAAGTTCACAAGTGTAAAATCAACAGAAAACAAGGACTAGTGCATTTCCTAGGTCTCAGTACTACCCACTTCGGGCAGGACAGAAAGACGTGACTTTAGGTCCCTCCCACCGCAACAAGCATGTGGGAATCTTCTTCAGGTTCCTCTGTGAAGGAGGCTGACTGAACTTTTTGCCCATCCAACACTGACTCTCAAAGAGGGAATAAAGGTACTCGATCAAGAAAATTCAATATGTACAACGTTGACACCACAGTCAATTGAAGGAAGATATAACCAGAAATACATTCTATTCCTTGAAACTGGTGGTTGGTTTTGGATACGCCTCTTGTGGCGTTTTTTCCTCCCTCCTTGCCTAGGACTTCCTATAGAATGATCAAGGGCCATTCCCAATATTGTGACTCTACTAAACAATTTGTGCATACAAAGTAATGATGGACTGTTTGGATCTTTTTCTTAATCTATTTATTTTTAAAGCTAAAACAGAAGGAAAACCCTACTGGCTGGAAGACAAAAGTTAGAACCTGCCAACCAAGAACTACAGGTTCTTTTAACATATTCCACATACCAATACTCTAATGCTAAACTAAGTAATACAGATTAAAATGTTTCATAATTTAACCTCGATTCACATTTTCAGTTTTAGACTGCTCTTCTTACAGAAATTACTTAGTGCTAAGATCATAATAAGCAGAAACCATACAGCTGCAGTATTCATTCCTACTAATATCTGATATTACCCTAATAAATTTCTCACTAAAACTAAAGCAGATCAACATGCAAGCTTTATGACATCCACTCTCAGTTTACTTAAGCATGGAACAGTATGGCTGGTCTGCAGTTCAAAGAGCTGATGAAAGATTTACTTGTAGATTGGGCTGTAACCACTTCAAATGACACCCCTGCATCCCAAAGAGGATGGATCAACAAGTTCCAAGATAAACACTCAAGTTTTACAGTACCATGTATAGTCTTACCACTTTGGTAGGAAGATATCTTTGATATTTATTTTAATATTAAAGAAGTCTTTTCTATATCAGAAAACACCTTTTTCTTTGGATGAAGACATCTTTACTAAAATAACTGAAATCCATATCTGAGCAATAAAACTATAACATCCATTTTAATCATCAGATATTTCCAGGAGTGGTACATTATACATAAACCTGAAGAAAAGGTAAACATAGTACAAATATACAACATGCAGTGTAAAAATACACAGATCAGTTTCAAAGAGGAAAGAACCACAAACAGGATGCTTGGTATGGGAATCCCAAAACCATTCCCAGTAAGGAAAATTCAAGCAGTGACAAGCACCCCAACCTCCAGAGCTGTGCTCCAAATTAACACAAGTGGCCTGACCAGAGGCTTTCATGAAAGCACACTCCTGGCAACTTAGCTGGAAACTTCAGAGTCAAAATGCCTGCTCAGTAAAATTCATTCTTTTTAACTTTTAATTGTTTTTTTTTATTTATTGCATTTTCCTGCATCAAATGTCAATCAAAAAGTTAGAAGAAAGTAGGACAGTACGTTACATAAGAACTGAAAGATTAGTATCCAGAGCAATGTTTTTGCCTTCCCTCTTCCTCTCATCACATTCTGGGCTACGAGAAAGCAGCCCGTGCAGTTCCCTTGGTCCCAGGCACTGCTCCTCTTGATTGTGATGCAGCTGCATCTCTGCCAGGAAAACAGCAAGACCAGTAAGACCATGCTGGGCCAGCAAGGCCATACAAAACAGTCCCACTTCAAGCCTCTGTTTCTTCCTTAGTACAGACATGTCTCACATTAGGAAAGCATCACTCTTAAGTTAGGTCTTGACCCTCTCTGAACAGAAGACACCCAGTAGCAATGAACACAGCTTGTCAGGAAAAGTAGGCTCTAGAGGCAGGGAGTAGCAATATCAGGTCTGACACACAAAAACCTAAGACTGACCCTGTAACTCCTTTTATTTAACAAATTAAGAGCATCAACTATGAACATCTTCAAAGCTGTTCCCTTCTCAGCTGACACACAGCTACATATGATGCTGCCAACATCTAAAGCAATTCCACAGATCACTTTTCTGAAAAGCTGTTGAGGATCTCCATAGTTTTTGCTTTCAAACGTTCTATCAACAACAAAAAAAAAAGGGTTCCTGTGAGCACCAACTTGATCTTTGGGAAGAAGGAGGCAGGTCTGGTGAACAGGGTGGGTGCTCAAGCACAGTGATGTTGTTATTAGCCAAAAGCTGTTTCACAGAACGTACATTGTGGGCTGGTGCGCACCAGCATCTTCCTACTGAGGGTAAGAAAATGTCTCCATTTGAACACGCATCCACTTGTACTAAGTGAAGTGATCAAGCTGAGCCTTGTTTCCACTGTGACAGGTTAGAACACATTCTATAACCATCTCTGTCTCTCCCACCCCTCTCTTGGTTCCTGAGCTATATGGTTAGTCTCAGTTTTTTTGCGTTGTATGCACCTGGAATACTATTTTTTGGGAATCTGACACACTAAGTATTTTCCTAATAGCACACAGTAGTTATATTTATTTTTGAAAACAGTAAAGTCAATAATCAGGAAAAAAAGTCTTGTCCAAGGTGAGGAAAGTAAAAGTGAGCATAAACTGAAGCAAGTTAAATGTAAAACTACCAATAAAATTAATTGAGAAATTCAGTGGAGGAGTCTGCTAAGGAATAAAACTTACTACTAAAACATGTTTCAAAATGTATTAGAAGTAGTAAGCTTGTAAAAACTAGTGAAGACAATGGGTAGAATGAGGACAAAGGTAAAACGATTGCTCAAAGAAGACCAATGAAAGCCAAAAAAACCCCCAGTATTCTCTGCATGACTGTTCCCTAAAGAAGTGCCTGGTGAAGTTCCCAGAACAAAACTGTATTTCAGAGTGGAAGATATAAAAGACTGTCTTTTCCACCAGGTAAGACAGTGCTATTACAAGAGTTCCATGTAAGCAAAATATGAAGTTAGAGAGCTATAAATTGTGGGTTTCACTTTCTACCCCTGGAGATAGCAGGTTACTGGAAAATGGGCAAAGCTTCACCCGTTTTTAGTGAGCACTGAAGTTATCCAGAATTTCTGCTCTGCATGTAGGAAACTCATAGGAAATGTCAGATTACAGAGTGAGTAACCCTACATATAAATAAGTTATACTGGAAAAAAGCAAAAAGCCTTCTCTACAGCAAGATCATAACAGTCCTTCAACAAAAGCAAATGAATGTACTCAATACAACAACAGAGTTCACTTTTAAAAATACAAATGTTTAGCAAGAACATTCAAAAAACCATCTCAATGAAACTAAACTGTCATGGCATAGGATAACAGTTCTCTTCCAGACAAATAACTGACTTTTTAAAGTCAGAATAAGTCAGTTTTCCCTAATGGAGGCAGATCAGAATCAATATTCACAAAGATCTCTGCTGGGATCTGCACTTGTGTAGCAAGGGTGGATTGAGTGGGTGGGCAGTGTTTTGTTTTCTACAGCCAATTTCTTAACATATCAAAAAAGTTCAACAGTGAATTGGTCAAGTGTGTGGAAGATAAAATATTTGCAACAGTCAGTGCTAAAGTACGTGACAGAGTCTCACAACACCAAGTAATGAGTAACAAAGCACCACATGATTCCTAACTGACAAGTGGAGACAAAAGCAAATGAGGAGGAAAAAAAAAATCCTAAAGGATGCATATGCAATAACAGACTACATTGTTAACACTCAGGAAAGATAATCTGAAATATGTTTCATTTTAACGTGCAGTAAACTCTCTCTCTCATTGGGGTCTGACACAGGTAAGTTCGCTTTGAAACTCTTGCTTATGCATTTCCATATTTAAGTTTAAGTTAGGTAGTTTGCTTTCCCTTCTCATTCTGGATCAGAAGAAACCTGAAGAAAGAGGTAACCTGTATTAAAACAAAATGCTTGATGCTTCAGCACCACTCCATTCCTATACCACTCAGTGCAAGACACAAAATACTGTGAAACTAACACTGAAATGGTATGTTCTCTTCTGCTACACTTAAAATTGATATTCTGAAGAGACAAGACTCTAAGTTTCCTTCTTTTCAACACACTTAAAAAACCACTGCTAAATGCAGTCCCTAATTTAACGTTTCCACTGTAGTACCGCCTTTGCAACCCACAAGTAAGGTATCATCCATAATAGGTAAAATAATGTACCAAAATATGCTGTTACCTAACTCTTCACAGTAAATTAATACTTAAAAAGGAAAGCTTATAAGCACTATCATATTTAAGCAACAAGACATGAGGGTGTGCGTATGCCGTAATAATGACACACCTAAATAATACAAGAAGTATGTCATTATTATCCCATACTACACACCCTGAAATGCTTCACTATAGATCACATCTATGCATTTAACAAATGAAATTAGGATACTTAGAAAAGATGCCTATTTAGTGGCTGATAAGCTTAAAATGCTTCATCAAAAAAACATGCCACTGAATATTCTTGCTCAGGTAACCTTTTCTATTTTTTTCCCCATCATCATGAAATTACAGACACAGACTTTTAAAAAAAACTTGCATCAATGAGTGCACTTGCAGCTCCTACAAAAACAGCTTTAAAAAGGTAGGAATGTCTCTTATTTTCCAGAACTTTGGAGTGTTCTTGCAAGCTTAAGAGTGAGTTTTGAAAGACTAGGTGCAGCTAAAATCTTTAAAGAGACTCTAAGGGTTTTTTTGTGGTTGTCAAATTGCTTCTGCCCTTACACTTTAACAACCCAAGTAACAGTTTAATAAAAGCAACTCACTTCACTTTTCTTTAATAATTCACAGTCTGAATCCAGGGACTGAAGAGTTAAGTGGTTTTAGCTGAACTCTTCCACAACAACACTATCTTACTTGCAGTCTAAAGCCAAACTCAGCACAGAAATCCAACATTCAATTATATTTTTCTCACCTTGGAGATAAAATTGGAATACTTCGGAAAATGTATTATTGACCACTTAACTGAATCCTATCTATTTAGCCTTTGCCACATAAAAATACAAACAATTAAAGTTTGTGGCATCCAGAATAAAAAAAGTTTAGTGCTGATAAGCCTTCATCTTAAACCCAACTGAAATGTATTTAGAAACTTATTAACTGCACACGATTCCACTGATTTATTAATGTAATACACTTTCTCAGGCACCCTCAAAAGAACTCAACGCCTTCCTTCAGTTGAGACATTACAAAAAACCTAGCACCAAAAGTCTTCCAAACCTGATCAAACCTAACAAACTGAAAGTTAATTAATAGATTTCTATGCATTTAATATCTCTTTGGTTATATAAATTGTAAACAGTTTCCCAAGTCACGAGGTTTTCACAATGTTATTACACAAGAACAAAGAAATCCTAGATACTCATTTATGACAATTTTCCCAAACAGCTTACCAACTACAGTTGGAAATGCTGCTAATCTTCTAGATAAAAACCATTCAGACATGAAATGATCAAAACACAACCATTTAAGTAATAGTATTGATCAAAATAAATCTTAATTTCAAAACATAACACTTTGAAGATGTTTATATAAATGATTCAGCCATAAACAAAAGCAGCAAGTTATTTTTCCAGGGAATTTTTGTTTCTTATTGCAAGTCCGACAACTTGCTGTGGATACTGAAAAACTTCTCCTATAGAAGTTGCTGCTTCTAACACACATCAGTCATGCGAACAGAATATCTAAATTGAGAGGGGGGTGTGCTCTCCATCTACTTTTGAGAGGTCTTGCCAATTCCTCTGTTATTTGGGAGAAGGAGATCAAATTCAATATACAAGACATGAACCAGATATGAAAATGATCTAACAATGAATCTTAAAAATTGCAAATGCCAACAAGTCTTTACAAGTATGTTACCGGGCCAGAATGAAGGAAAATCATTGTGAAATAAGCTTTTCTGGTATGCGGTTATAGCAAATAATCATGAGGTGATGGCAAGAACTAGACAAATCTGGTATTCAAAGAATGTTAAAAACACTGAGGTCACAAATGCACACTGTAACTTTAGTATTCACTTTTTATCCCGCTGTTTTTATATTAAACCTAAATCATTCTTTATTCTGAGGTTATAAGCCATTATTTTAATGAACATCTCTCTTGTCCACATGCTAGCCTGCATGTGGAAAAAGAAACAATACAGTTAAAAGTGAAGTGACGCTGATTTTGTGTGTTCCATTTAAGAATAGTAATGTTGCTTGGTTTTAAAATACATTATAGTGTAGATTTTTCAGTAAATTACAAATGATCATCAATCCTGGACCAAAATTTCAAATTTATTTACATTTTTAAAATAAAATAATGTTTCCTGCACTCTAAGCTCACAGAAAAGCCTTAGATAAAGTACCACGATAATAAGTGAATTAGACATTTTTAATAAAAAAGCATATTTGCTTGATTATAATGCAGTGTAATACACTGCATCAACCTAAGCAAAAGTAATTGCATAATCTGACCTTGTCCTACCACTCTGTTTCAGCGACACACTGAAACGGAAAAGGGTTTAACTGCCTTTACTTGGGTAAAGGGCTAAAACTAAGATCAAAAGGCATGGAGATGAGGGAGGAATCCCAGAAAGATAAAACCAGTTCTTATATTAAATTCCTCACAATTTATTGCAGAATGACAACAGGAATATTAACAGTTCAGTAAAACAGTAGATCATTTTATTTGGGGGCTGGTGGTGTTATTACACATTACTTACTATTCCTAGCTTTATGTATATACTAGTTGCTTTCGTTCACGTAACTTGGCAGAGAGTCAAGTCAGAAAGTATATACTTCCAATAAAAAAAGAACAAAGGCATTTTTTTACTTGAAGATAACTGAAAATCTGTTCACTATCCAAATGTGATCTCTTTTTCATATCTCCTTTCATTGACATAAATAAAAGATTGTTTCTCATGAAGGTTAAGGAACCAGCCAATGCAAGGAAAAGATGAGCAAGTGATTTGGGGGCACCTGTATGACAAAATTTGGACAGAAAAGTTTCTTCAAAAACACCAATCGTACCTTAAATGATGTGGGGGAAGGGAAAATAAATTGCCTCAGAACCATGAAACAACAATCAAGTTTATGCATTTAGTACACGGGGGCGGGGACTTCTGTTTCTTGCTCTTGAAGTCACACAAAACAGAAACACGTACTGCAATATTTTTAAGTTAGGGAAACGTGCACAGCTCAGATGATATTTCAAGTTCTACCCACTTTTCCTTTACCCTGAAGGGAAAACACAGGAGTTACAGGAAACAAACTAAAAAGATACAGATGCAGAAACCAAGAAATCTGTTAACAGTGATAGTCATGTCAAAACAGTGAGTATACGGGCCCTTGTACAGAAGGCGATGGGAGATGTCATGTCCTGTCTTCTCAACTTGCATTAAAACCTGTGTGATTTGTGATACTCAGGGAAGCTCTTGAGAAGTCGTAAAAGTCATTCAAAAGAAGAATTGGGTACTGGTGTTCTTTCTCTTTGCCTAAGTTCACTGTGCAGCTCAGATTTAATGAGTTGCAGGCTAAGAAAGAACTGCAAACTGTAAAAGGATCATCATACAAGTAGCATTAACCACAAGTAAAGCCTCAACTGCTTCATCTCCAAATTTGTGAAAACTGAAGCTTCAGAGATCCATGCTACCGACCAGTTCAAATGCTTCATTTATTATGCTATTACTGATACAGAAGTAAAACTTCTTTTTATCCTGGTATCCATTACACCTAAATAAAAGAACCTGTTCAAGTGATCCTTTGACAGCACATCCTTGAAAAGTGTAAAGTCAATGCAAATAAACAGATCTGAGAGGGATCATCCTTAGCAACATAAAATAAGGTTACAACATCTTGTGGATCAGACTGCAGCATTAACTCTCTCAGGATTCATTACAAGAGGCCCTGCTTACGGCAGACCCCCACTTGAGGGACTTTCAACATAAACCCAAAAATCTTTCATCAGTGACTAGCCCTAAAATAAACACTACAAAACAGATCTAAATGTATTTATATTTTTCTTCCACTTAATACAACTTCTATTTTGCATTTAAACTTCTTTACTCTTTACAACTTTATGCTGTACTAAAACAACATTACGTAGTCTTTTGTTTTATCAACCAACAAACTCACATCCCAACCTCAGGATTTATAAATTCAGCTTCTTTTAGCAATGAAGTTATGGCTGGTACCTGAAGTCAACGTGCTGCTTTGGAAAAAAAACAGAAGCAAGTCTCCAAGTCCTTCTCCTAGGACTCTGCATGACATAGTCTGAGTCAGAACCATGGAAATCAATCGCTTTCTCCTCAAGCCCATGTAGGTGTTTGGGCCAGATGTATGTTTAGAGCAACCAGATGCTCTTCCCTGTGCCAAGTCCAGAAAGTAAAAACAGTAGTTACATGCATTGGAAGCAGCAAAAATAATCAGCACCGATGCTTCTGTTTGACTCCTAATTGGATAATACAAGGGCTAATAAAATGAGCTGTAGCACACACAATATGCCAAATTACGAAGTGCCATCTTAATATTTATTGTTGTTCTTACTTTTTTTTAATGAACACAACTAGTATATACATTGTATAATGTATTACAGATAAGCACTTATACTGTATGAAGGCATCACAAAAGTTTTCAAGTTTAACAAGTCCAGCTTTAAAACTGCTGACATGATTCAAGCCAGCAGAAGAAACCTGCATCAAACATAAGAAGATTTTTATAAACAGTACAAATTTAAAAGTTGGTCATATTGATGGGTTAGGGAAATACTATGATTTACAAAAACGGCTAATTAGAAATTCTCAGGACAAAAAGTATCAGCTTTAACAAAACACAAACGATTAACAAATTTGTTCAGAAAAACTTAGAACAGCCTTTATTTTCCATTAGTCTGTTTGCTTAACTATTAGAAAACATTCCAAACTGATTTACAGTCATAGGAATCAACTTCACAGATAAACTATTTCTGGATTCCCAGAACATATTCAATGACCCAGTTCAAATTTCACAATCTTGTATTCAACCCAATGGGCTGTGTTTGATTAGATGCACATTATCTGCCTTTCTGCTCCTTCACACAACCCTAGAAAGGATAGCTTTGTGACAACTGAATACATAGTTATAAATTCAGTAGGCAACAGTCTTGCTTTCTGGCTCTCTCCAAAACCACACAAATTCTCAGCTCCCTGCACAAACACACAGAAAACTGAACCAAACAAACAAAACCCCTCAGAAACTTCAGTAAAAAATTGCCTAAAGTACAGCACTCAAAGCGTGAAAGAGTTGCAATTTCTTACAGAAGGCTAACAATTATCTGTAATATTGACCTATATCAAAACATGGGAATTGTAAAAAAACCCAAAACTAATTGGTCAGTGGTTCTGAGGTACTTCACTTCAACACTTTACAGGATTTTTATGTTCATCCAAGTTTAATTTTCTCTCTGGTAGTCACAGGAACCTTACCCAACAGTGACATAAAGAACATCTAGCAAAAGGCTTGCTTTAGTTGACAGCAAGAACAATCACCTCACAGTCATACCTAAACACCAGATCTTTAGTTTCACCTATTTAAATGTTTCTTACTGTTTACATCAAATCCTCCGCTATAGGATCTATTTACCATTATTCACCTTATTCTCAAAGGACAAGGAGAACAGTTTATTTGTTCCTTTTATTTATCTGAAGTCTTCTCATGTCTAACCCCTGGTCATCTCAGAATAGTGCTTACCTTTATTCAAACACTAAGCCTGTTTGATTCACACTTAGCTCTAGTTTGCCAAGACAAAGGACGCAGAAATGCTGACACCTGCATGCTGCTTAGACAAGGACAGTCATATGCCATATGGCACAAGAAACAACTGGAAAATAGTACTGTATAATAACAGATCTTGATGTTAAAGTGCACATAAATCAATCTATATTCACTCTTTTTGTACTTGGGGCAACATCAAAACAGTGCTGTTAGTTCAAAATACAGCACTTAACAGTACTTTCAACTGACTGGTACATCAGCGTACACCAGTTTGCGTCTTGCTGGACAAATTTCTCCTCTGTTGCCTGCATTCCAAACTTACATGATGTATCTTCATACAGGACTATTCTGAAATAATTTTTGATGATGATCAGTCCAAAGTGGAACAGTCCACTTAACTCCTCCTGACGTTGAGAACATGTTCAGCTATACAAAACACAGAGCCCTTAATAGTCATGATCCTCATTCATTCACGTTAAATTTCAAGCATAAAGAAACTTTTTTTTGAAAAAGACAAAGTACATCCAGAACCAGACTATTCTATGCAGTGTTCAAAGAAAACAAATCTGAAAAGAATTAAAAAATAAAACATAATTTTTTTCTGATAATTTTTCCTCTCATAAAATGAAATATAATAGGATTTCTACTCTTCTGGTTTTGTTCTGGAGTTATTGCCTATTTTCATACCATGTGTTCAAGTTACACGTTGCTTTCCTTTTCCAGTCTAGACCACTTCTTAGTTTCTCTAAGTAAGCATGAAAAACATCCACAACTGTTTATGTCTTCACACTGAGTACATACAGATAATAGGACAAACTGATAAGGAAAAAAATCTTATGTAACATATTAGCCACAAACACATTTGTTCTAAGGGAATTATACACTCTGGTCCTCTACCCTGTGAAACTGAAAAGCACAAAAAAGATCTGTAATCCTGCAGACTTTCAATTCTGAGAAGCAGGGGGAGAGAAAAACACCACGTGTTCCTAGGCTTGGGGTCCCTGCTGAGTACAGGCAGACGGTGCTGTTGAGGGGAAGAACAAATCATTCTCAAATATGTGCAGGAGATGGAACTCGAGTAAGAACGATGATCATACTAATATGGCTCCATCATCGTAAAACTATTTAAATGAGGCATAATCACATTTGCATCACCACATTGAGCGATTACTTCCATTGTCTCCATCATTACATACAGGAACACTGGAAAACATTTGATAGTCAGAATTCCAGGACCTTCAAGAAAAGCAGGTCAGGACTTCTCCCACAGGAGTCTAGTACTTATAAACTGAAAATACAAAGTTACTCGATTTTTGTAAATGTTGCAATACCACACTACTTAACTGTGGGTCTCAGAGATTTACAGAAATGTCCATGTTGCAGCCTTTCTTCTAATTTTTAAAGAAGATGAGGAAAACTCATGGACAGGTAATACTGATAGTGAATCACACACAAAGTTTAGGTGGAAAAACACATCTTATGCAGCTGAGTATTATTTGTGGAGACCACAGATACCAAGAATAAAGAAAACCAACCCAAACTATCCTATGATTCTAAAAATATCTAGACTTCTTTAAAAAAATCTTATTAAAATGGCTTTCTGTAGAAGATTTGAAAAGAATTTAACTTAAAATATTTTTCACTGGCCAAAAAAAGGTATTTTAAAACACCTTGACTGTTATAAAAAAGTTTATACCTAAATGCACTATTTTTGATAATCTCCACTGAGAGATTACAGAGTTAAAACTACAAACAGGTGTCACTTCAATATTTTACCATTTTAACTAAAAATATTCAGTATAATAAAAATGTTTTTTCTTTTTTTTCCAACTGAAAATAAAATAAACAGAAAAGGATAAAACATATTAATAGCACCCTTTCACAGTATTTAGCCAAGTAAGACCAGGTTTTGCTACACAAGGACTACTTGCAAGTCCTTAGATTTCAATATCGAATTATTTTACTACAAATCCAGCAGCTAAAACTCAGTAAAAGCAGTGGGATTCTAAAACTTTACAGCACAGCAGAGACATTACTGTAAAACACACCAAATTTATGGCACTTGAAGATTTCCACTGGAGGCTAATATAGACCAGTTAAAGGAACATAAAGTGAGTCCATAATATAACTCCAATAAAGAAGTTAGCCATACTTTTGCTCTCATCTGTTTTCTACTAACTGCTGAAAGACCTGTAACATAATGAGAATGAAAGAACATAATACATTTGTAAGTGCTACACTGAGCTCTGTCATGCTGTTGTTCATCAAATAATTACATATGTAATGTTTCTTAAGAGGTAAAAGAAGTTTGAGGGGAAAGAGGGATAAAATCACAAAACCAAAATCTCTGCAGCTGACCAAGTTTACTGAAGGTTAAATGGATGCTGTAGGCAATCCTTTATTCAGGTCCTTAATGTTGCAGAAAAATTGGCTCAGAGATCAGCTTGCTAAGACTGAAGCATTTAGAGATTAATCCCCTTAAAACTTTAATTACTTCAGACCTTAACTGGCTAATCCACAACCCGGTTTGTCTCTTATGTCTCATTTAAAATAAGTAGTAAAATGTTCATGTATCAGATTAGTTTCCTAAAAAAGTTGCCTTTACCAAAGTGGTAAAAAAAAATAACATTAAGTGATTACCACTTGAATTTTAGAAGTGTTACTTTTAAGAGAACTATTACTTTTAACAGCACTTGTAATGATTTTCAGAGTGCACTGGGAACCTCTAAAAGTTTAGGAGTTCACTACTTTAAAACTTGGCTTACCTTACAATGTCTTCAATTGACTGAAAGACATTCTGGTCTTCAGTGCAACTCTGAAGAAAAATGAGTTGTGTTTGGGGTGAGGTGATAGATTTCTTCTCCCTGACCCCACTGTGAAGCTCCAACAGCAGTACATGCTGACTGAAGATCTCAGAGGTACAGCTGTCTCTCACAAGTTATGTATGTCATCATGAAGTGGAAATCTGTACCAGACTATGAAGTTGGTTTTTGTCAAAAGACTGAGTTCTACTAGGTCACTCAAAATACTTTGAATATACACAAATGTACTTAGATGTACTTTGAAAATACATAAATACAATTCCTTACTCTCATTTCTCTTCTTTTTTCATATGTCAAGTTAGCTGGAATTTGGAATTTTGCATCCAATATTGAATCCAGTATTTAATAAATGACACGCTTCGTGTCTGTTTAAGAGCCCATGTCTGAAGCTTCTCAAAGGTGCAGAAATGCTATGATCTACAGCAGAGACTAGGCTCTACACAAAGGATTGATATGTTCATTCCAACACCCAACTCCTCCTCCTCTAAGAGGAAGCAGGCATCCTACCAGGTCCCAAAGGGACACAAAGCCTTTCTTCAGAAGCATTTCTCTCAGTGTAACCATATGTGTGAGCTGTCTTCAAAAGACTGTAGGGAATAACAGTTTTTACAACTTACAGTTACATTTTATAATCTAAGTCATTATTTGGATAGTTGACTAGCTTGTTTAGAAATGTATGTTCATTTCTATACTTGCAGATACTTGAAAAGAAGATGACTAATTCGTGACACTACTTCTACCACCATCATCATGATCAGTTATACAGGGAAATTCTTCTTCCCTGCTACACATGAACTGCGCAACCACATTATATCTAGTTTAAACTTAAGGCAACATTTCTACTTCTAGGTATGACTTTCATTGGCCTAATTAACTTTAGCCTCCCAATGCTGAGTAATGCAGATGACAGTTTGTTTAGCTAATTTAGCCCTGGGATAAAAATGAGCATATAGTGTAACATCACATACCAAAGCTTCCTCCTTTGATGTATAACTAATTACAATGTCTAGAAAGTTATATAGCTGAATTAAAACTGGATTATAAATAAGAAAAATATGCAGATATATAAAGCTAACTCATTCAACCAACATACTTTCTAAAGGATTCTTTTGGCAAGTGAGAACAAGAAGCTTGATTATCCTAGTTTTAAATTACTGTATGTCTCAGCTGATTTTAGGGCATTATTTTTAAACTTAAGCTCTATTAGTGTAAAGTTGAAATAACTTCTCTGAAACAGGAGAAGGATGGAGAAGAATACCCAAACAAGCTCATTTAAGATATTATTGGGAGGGGAGCAGGAGGCAACTATTAGATTAATGTGTTCTAACTGCATTCTGTTTAAAATCAATAACTTAAATGCTTTACTGAGCCAAATACTTTATTAACTTTAAGAATGAGTATAAATCTCTACGCTTCAAAGTCAGCTGATTTCCATGAAACCTGAGAAAACTCACTTTGATTTGCATTTGTCAGTAAACTGCAGATTGACTGCTACTTGTCAATAAACTGAAGATGTTCAGATTTTAAACTGAAATGATGAAAAATGTTTCCTTTGTTCCTCTTGAATAGCCCACAAAAGGTTCTAGCAAATCAAAGAGGAGCATCTTACTGCTTCTGAAGTAATAGCCAATGTGTATGATGTAGAATATTAACAAATATCATACTTTATTCTCAGTTATAGCCTAATTCAAAAATGGTAAAAAAGTATTAGGGCCCCTACAAGCTACTGTAATGATCAATAATACATTAGAAAAATCTTCAGCTACGTTTCACAGCAATTTTTCAAAACTGGGCTCAACAAAATGAAAAATATTGGGTTTTGTGGCTTTATTATTTAACCTAAAAATTAGCTGCACAATTCCTTTCTCTACACCATCTTATTTTTTTGTCTGAGAAAACCAATCACACGAATTCAAGCCCAGAAGGGTGTGTGGCAAACAGGGTTCGGGAAAGAGAAGAACCCTCCACAAAAGTCTCAGAGGATTTTGTCTATTAGTTGTTGGGTGGAGCTTGGACTGACAGCATCTCTACATGCTGTGGAGATCACAAGGGGTCCAAAAAGGCCATTTCTATCTTAAAGTATTAAAGCTTGAGGGGTAGGCATAGGTATTTTCCACTACTTCTTTCTCATCTTGTTTCATGAAATGACATTTACATGAATGGAAAACAATTAGAGGCCAAGACAAATTATCTGATTCAATTTCTGTTATGTGGCAAAAAAAAACTTAAAGAGGAATAAAAATCAAATATCCAAGGTCACAGGCAAATTATTTCCTTTAAAAGGGGGTTGAGGGAGGTGCAATGAGATTTTACCAATAATCAGCTGAAGATCTCCATGACTCATGGCAGAAGAATTGACTTTGACAGAAGACACAACCCAAAAAATCTCAATCCTGTCAGCAGGCATGCAAAGCTTTGGCCTTATTTTTTCTTCATGAGAAAACAGTGAAGACAGGTTAACATGTGTTTTAGATATAAACCATTACTTTTTTTTACATTTCAGAAAACCAAATAATTCCAAAAGGAATCTTCAGTCAAAGGAGTCAAGTACACTAAAGAGGATTTTAACTGAAATTACTCGTAGAATTAAGTGCTATCCATAAATATGTCAACCTTCATCCTTATATATATTTACGTCAACTATTCAATTCTTACCTTCTCTCTCATTTCTTTTTCCCTAAGATTTGCCTGTTACCCTCTTAATGATATCAAAGCTGTCCTTAAGGCAGAAAATGGTAAGACAGCTTTTCTTCTTTCCTGTCCATTAATTAATGTTGATTCATGCTACACTTATCCAAAACCTTGGGAAAAAAAAATCCTGCCAAAATCTGGCTTCCCTAAGTGATTTACTTTAGTACCCGATTTTTGCAATGTCTCTAACTCTTCACTCATAATTAAGTAAAATTTTATTACCAGGTTTGGAAAGCAAATAAAAATTTGACTAATTTTGCCAACTGGCTGAAGAAATGTCCTTAACTTTTAAGTCATCAGATTTCATTTTACTTGGAAAGTTTAAAGTCTTAATGGCTTTGCCTAATGAGTCATTTGAGAACTGCCACAAAAATAATGGTTTTGTTCAATCAAGAAAAAAAAAATCTTCCTTTAGAAAGGTGTTTCTTGCAGTGCTAACATCCTACAATTAAACTTAAATGGGAAATAACATTTGGTTATACGTACATCACTTCGTTAAGAGAAGCTGTGCTCATTTATTTCAAAACACCACTGGAAGTCAGACACTGTACTTTCCTTGCAATAGGTAACAAAAACTTCTATGACAAAATAAGTCTCTGTGACTCAAACTATTTTAGTTGTTTAAGGGAAGATCAAGCCACCTAATTCAACCCCAAGAGAGTAGTTAAGAAAACCCACCCCTAAGCTTTGGCATCAAAAGTTTTATTTCTCTTCTAATGAACCATAACTGTGTACACTGTATGAAAAAGTGACTTATCTGAACTCGGTCAGAAATCATCAAGCACATGCTGGCTAGGCACGTATTAAGTAGAGAATTACCAGCTAGCGCAAACAGCAATTGCTATACAGTGTGGTAAAGTGTTGTAACAGTAGTAGAAACACTTCAGAGAAAGCAGGAGCTTCCATTGTTTCAGCACAGCACTACATTGCCAAATATATTATGCAAGTGTACCACAAACACTGTAAGTATCCATCACATGTATCCGAATAATGCTCACACCAGTAATTAATGTATGACACCCCCTCAAATCATACGGCTTATGCTTGGCTATGAAGAAATGAAAACCACACTGTTGAAGAAAACGAGCAACCAGTCGCGTACACCAGCACACAGTGAATACACAGAAAGCAAATAGTGAACTCCAAGGTCCCTCATCTCTTCCAGTGGAGAAGATAACAACTGGCTGCTGCTGTGTTATGACTCAGCAACTGAGCCAAGCACTCTCTGGAAGGCATCATACTGGCAAAAGCTTGCTGTGTTGGCTCTGTGCAATAAGTTCAGTGAAGAGTCACTGTCTTTGTCCTCTCCAGCTGATTTTGCCCCACACTACAAAGACATTGCAACATTTCCTACAGGCTGTCTCTTCCTCTAGCTTACCCTGTCCAAGAAGTTCCTAAGTTCACGGCATCAAGAGTTTCGATTTGACTTCTCAGAAACCTAGTTTGCAGAGTGTGATCACACTATTTCATTTCCCTGCAAGATCTTAACAGCCGTATGTTTAATGAGTCCCTGATCTAGATGAGTAAGATACACCTTTTCATTGCATCTCACAGCAGAACACCAAGGAAGGGAAAGAAGTGAACGCAGTGAGGGCATTTAAAATGGATTGCTGTAACCAGCCTTGTTTAGTGCACCATTCCCATAAGCACCCATTATGCCATCTGTCACAGACAAAACAATGGGTAAAGACTGACCATTTAATCAAGCCAGGGTTTTTTGGACATTTTTAATTCTTTTCTGAATCTACAATATGCAAATTCAGTTTTGTATTTACTTAAACAAGACAATGAAAAGTCACCTGCCATCTGAAGGTCGCTTCTAAAACTACAGCCAATTATAACCTTGCTAATGCTAATAAACTGTCTCCAAACTCACATTTTTTCTGTATTCTAGGAATACCCACTTAGTGGTATAGACCAACATAAATATCTTTCTGTTAGCCAGTTATTACTCTTAAAAATACATTACTAGCCAAAATTATTATTCTTAAAGATCTTACCTATCCTCTCTACTCATCACCCAACTCCCTGTGAGATTAGATAATACACAACATTGCACATAGGTAGATGTATCTTCCAATTGTATGTGAAAGAAATTCTGAACATTACAAAACGTGATGCAAACTTACCAACTCTATTCCCTGTGGAAAAGGAGTGTCTTCCCAGTCCTTCTGAGGAAATCTTTGTATTATTTTTCCCAAACCTTCCGTTGGGCCTGCTGAAAGATAAAATCCAGTTACTTAAAGCAAACTGGTTGAATTTAAATTGCCATAAATTTGAGAATATTTTCAGAATATACCAAATGTTAAGAAACATTCTGCCACAAGAGGCAGAATATGTCTTGCTACTTATATAGTACATACAGTCTTAATATTCTCCAGTAGTAACACAAGGAGTCGCTACCCAAAATGAAGCTGCAAGCTGCATTCAGCCTATGCCTGTCACACATGTTTCCAAAGTGACAGATAACTACTGGTAATTCTGGTTTCTCTCTGCGAACAGAAGTAAATTAAAAACTAATATAATGGATAATGTGATATTTAAAAAGAAATCAAATGTTTGTCAAGAAGCAGTCTTCAGAATGAAGTCTACAGATTAAAAATGCACATGATTTATCCAGGACACAGTATTTCCTTGCCATTATTTCTACTTGGTTTCCTTGCACAAGTCAGCAGTGATTTTCTACAAAGAAAGCTGTAGAGAAAACCAACTCATTTCTGATAAATTTTCTGATGCAACTGCCTTGTTTAACTTCCTCCATTTTTCAAAGCCACAGTGCTATAAATAGGAAGCCCTTCAAAAAAAAAAAAAGACAGGTATTAAACTGTAGCATCCTGAACCATACAGGACTGCACTTAGAAACATGAATTTTGTTTTTCACCTGCTGAAGTTCTGGAGTAAGTACTGAAAAAAGTCCTAAGGGTTTTTTGGTTTTTTACTGAATTTTAGCTCTGGGATACAGCACAGTGTAAAGTGGCAATGTGAAAGCAATTTCTACATGAATCAATACTGCCCTGAAGAAATGTTTAAAGCTAGGACTGTTTTGAATTGAGCCACTACACAATGTAGCGCATGCAATCAATAGCTTTCAACTCGTGTTTTCCACATTCAAAGCATGGTACAATAGAGGGAAGAATGATCTTCTCTCTTACACAAACTTGCCTTCCCCTACAGGAAAAAAAAAGCGCAAATCCCCTGCTTTACTTATCTTACAAACATACCAAACAAACTGAAAAGCTAATATTACTCTGATTTCTGAAGGAAACAGCTTTAACATGGCCAAATATTTCACACACACACATCAAAGACCTGTCTAGCATTCCATACGCATTTCAAACCCAAGAAAACAAGATTTCTGTGATAACACTACCCATCCATCGGTCTTCACTCTAGCAATTTCTGCATCTCTTGGATGATTTCAATGTAGTTTCAGAGGTAAGCAGACAGAAAACACACACATGCCTGCAAGTCAGTTGCTGGGTAGAGACAAAAAGGCCCAAATTCCTGTTCTTTCCTCTGCTCTAAAGAGAAGGAAAAAGCAGCAGAGCTGACCAGTTACGTCTTCGTAAGACAGCAAGCACCCAAGACAGCAGCAGTTACATTCAGATGGACCAAGCAGAGTGCATGCAGCTCTACATTACCACTGTATTTGCATTCCCTTACACAGCAAGGACATCATAGAAGAAACAAGACAGATAAGGAAGCCAGCTGGTATCACTGCTGCAAGTTTCATTTAAAATTGGAACATACTCTTAGGATACCAGTTTTCATGAAACCATACATAAAGCTTCCAAAATGGCAAAGTTGAAATTTGCAACCAATTATCTTTTAATAGTTTGAATAATCTATGCTCACCCACCACATTCAATTGATCATCCTTTCTCTAGGTCATATTACAAAGCTTTGAGATTATTTTTAAACACTTCATTGTGAAATTCTCAAAGCTATTCTTCAATATTATGAACAGTACAAATTCTGCAGTAGGAGTAGCACTCCATATGTGTTGCTTCCTCTGCAGACACCCAAGCAGTAGCAATGAATACATTATTTTCCTGGCTTTACCATAAAAAAAACCAATTTTCAGTCTGACACAGCTCAAGTCTGCTAGTATAAAGCAATTCATAAATCAATGTTATGGTGGGGAAAAAATATGGTTCCTTTAAGCTTCCAGCGAATATACAGTTTGAGTTTGCTTTTATCTTAAAACCCACAGTAAATTCTATATGGCGTTTAGGTAGAAATAACCCATAAGAAATATTTTTTCCTGTTCATGTATTTTTACACAGCGATCCTGCCCACAAGACAGGACACTGATTGTGATACTCAAGGGTAGCATGCTGAAGAACTGCTGAGATGCAAGTAGCAGTAACAGATGTAATCAGCAAGATCGAAGCCAAAGGAACTACCACATTCAGAGAGAAGCTGCAGAGATGCAGTGTCAGGATGTGCCAGAAACCAAGGAACAACTACAGACAAAGCTAAAGCTGCAGTTTTTCTAAGGAAGCAGAGCTCCATATCTATTAAACTCTAAGTATTGAACAGGGTCACCAATCACTAATTTCCCTAGTTTAAGATCAAGTGTTGTCTCATGTACTCTTTCTTACACAGCATCTTCTACCAAATTATCACTTATCTCCCCACATCATTTTATATCAACATCCTTCCAGAATTAGAAGGCATAAATGGAAAGGCTTTATCATTCCTTCCCTAAAGAGCTCTCAGAAGGTGTAACACACCTTCCACCCCAAGACAGGTAAACTAATTCCCACACTCCTTTTCTTCTACAGATATCCAGTCCCTCCCCATTTCCTTCTGCCATGTAACAAAATTAACAGAACATCTACATTTTCAACTAGATATGGCAGGAACTGATACATATTTTGTTGCTATAATGCAATTAACAGCCTTTAGCCTTTTTTGCTCTAGTCTTACTCTTCTTTTTTGGTACCCCGCCCAGAGAACTCTTCCTTCCTCCTGTTTCTTATGGTCAATGCGACAGCCTGTACTGCTGTCTTCTTCACTCTGAGTGCACTGCTCCTTCACTGACTCAGTATCAGAACTTCTTCTCTTGTTGACTTGAGGTCTCAAACTACCACATAATCTGCTTTTCATAAGTGATGTCTTTGCCAAATTTCTTCTTCCTCTAGTTGTTCTAAAATTGGCAAGTGGAGCAAGGAGGAAACTGCAAACAAATGCAGCCAAGATAGCAGTGAGCACCCTCCACATGGAGCAGAACTTGTGACTAACAGCCAGAAAAAGCAGAAAGGCCAAGGTGAGCAGAGATACTGAGACATCCTAGAAAGGAAATAACAAGGAATTACAATAGCAGAAAGTGTTAAGCCCTGCTGTGTGTAAGTCCTCTTAGTTCCTCTGTGGGAATAGAGGTGACAGTTCTTTAACTCTGAATCCATCCTACTTCTCAAAAGACTGAGACCTCTGACACTACCAACTACACCTATAAATAATAAAATCTAGGAAAGAAGCTCAAAATTTCTTCTTCTCCATCACATTTTGAAGCCAGTAACCTTTCCAGCTCTCTTTTTACTGGACTGCTAGAAAGACACTCCCTGCAAGACAGTATAGGAATTTCTTTTAATTCAGAGATGTACAAATTATTTATTTTTATTCGTAATATTCACTCCTATATGTCAAAACATTATCAGTCATTTCAGGTAAATTTCTTGGAAAGCCATTAATGCTGGCCACCAGTGTTAAAAGATGTTGCCACACGTAGTCATTTTACTTTCGGAAGGATTATAAACCTCTGTAGGAATGAACCTGAAAGAAATGCACCTCTGAACATTTTCTGAAAGTCAAAATGAACTTCTTATTCTACCTGATCTTCCACTTCAGCTCAACTCTGCCATCAAAGGGAAATAATTCCAAAACAACAAACAATTAAATGAAATTTTCACATGCTGAGGAGATATCTTGAAAATATTACAAATAGAATAAAATCTTCCAAGTAGTATTTAAAAGAAATCATTTAGTGCTTTCCTGCACATGCATTATTTTTTTTCTTAAAGTCTCAAGTAAAGCCAAGGTGATCCTTCAATGAGATTTTTAGTATAAGCACTTAAATCCTTACACTTCCAAACTGTTTCACTCCTCTCTACTACCCAACACAAGCAGAGCTTCCATACAGCATTCCAATACTCCAGAGGAAAAGGTCTGAAGTGTGTAGAAGGCAGGTAGAGGATGCTTCCAAAACTGTGATCAACTGGATGCTTTATCATGCTCTAATTGAAGCCATAGTTTTGAATCTAATTGCATAATGTGTCTTAGTAAGTTACTAGATTTAAAAGTAAGATGTACAAAGACACACCAATACAAATACACACAAATTGGTTTGGGTTGCTCTTACTTCAGCAGGAAATAAGTGCTTTCAAGAGAAAAAAAAGAGAAATAGCAATAAGCTGTAGCTGCTCATAGCCTAGTTCATAACATTCCAAACAGTTTTACAAGATGACTTGAAAATATAATAAAGCACACAATCACATTAAGTTACAGCTTCCATGTGGCTAAGATTAGATTACCATCAGTACGATATTAATATGTGTTATATCGTTCTAAATACTAATCGGATTCAGAAATTTGTCTTTAGCATTACCTAGTAGATCTAGCTATTGTTTCATTAGGTCTGAAACATCACCAGCTCTAACCAGCTTAAAGTGTCCCTAGAGACAATTAGCTGATTATGCCCAGTATATATGGGTTAGACAAAGGTTTGTTTATTCAGACTACCGGTTATTGCCACAGCAAAACCAGTCTTGACTCAGGGAACTGGTACTTCAATTTAATGACCAATTAACAAAATTTTGACCACTAATTCAAGTACAAAGATGACAATTAAACAAACCTTTGTGAACACATCTTTTGCCTCCCTTCTCAGGCTTGACTTCAGTCCAGCACTTCTACCCCCCACTCCCCTGTCAGTCCACCCATCTCCATTTATTTGGTGAGGTGATGAACAGTGCAGGAGGTTGGGGTCATGCTCATAGTGGTTCTACCCTGCTGTTCACTGCCTCTTGTTCATTTTGCTCTGCTTCAGCACAGTGGAGGCTACAGTCCCTCCAGGAGTGTCCCCAACCCGTCACAGGTTACCAGTGGCCACTGCCACAGGGATGTGCTTCCTGTGGCATGGAGCATCTTCTTCCAACAGGGTGTCTCTAGCTGTGTCCCCAGCACCATCTCCCTTCCACAGCTCCTGCCTCTCAAGGCTGATGCTCTGTCTTTTAAATAAATACAGGTGAGCACATGTATCACCAGCTCCTCTAGCTGGCTGAGGTTTCGTCACACCCTGCGGTGTTCACACCAGTTTCAAAGCTGTCTGGAAGCAGCTGTGACTGGCAAGGGTGGTTCCTGACCTCCTCTCATACAACTTGCCACAGGCTCCCAAAACATGGCAACTTATGCCCAGTACAGTTATTTCTGACATTTCTGTCTTAGAGGCCAGCGCTGGGAAAACATTCTTGAAAAAGGAAAGGTTTTCATATCCATCAGATGTGAATAAAAAAAAAAAATAGTACCACCACCCCCCCAAAAAGAAATCCCAAAAAAAGGCACTGCTAATCCTTCCACAGAAAAGTCCTGTGATAGAGATTTACAAATCTACTTATAATACATACAATCTAACTGTTTCACATGTTTTTTTAAGTTGTACACGCTACAGGTAAATGGTAAACCCTCTTTCCACCCCATAAGAATTTTATTTGGGTTTGGGTGGGGATAGGTGCATTTGAATGTTTTTTTAAATAAATTTGCACTCCTTCCACATCAGGGAAATTCTTAAAAATCTCAGAATTTTACATGTTTGCATTTACATAGTAAATTTTGCTGTAATTTGATACATTTGGAAAATAAATAAAATTATTAGTTTCAAATATACAAGCTACCAAACTGCAACTAGTACTTGTTAAAAGTTTGAACTCAGGAGCACTTGACAGAATCTCCACTCTATTGGCAGTGAGGACCTGGCCTGCTCTTGCCGTAAGAAGTTTCTCCCTTTCTTGGATACTTCACCCAAACACAGAAATTTAGATTTAATCCCTACACAGAAGCACAAAGATAGAAAAGGCCTGTTTTACGGAATCCACTCTTTATAGTAACGTAAATACAATGTAATTTGCTTAATGCTGCTTCACAATAATAAAACCTGTGCAAGAGAAGATTCAGTAGCTGCACTCCTATTAGTAGTAAAAACAATTCAGTACAGTACGTTCAGAACATTTTTCAATACTTTATAGCATAATTACTGTTGATTGTCTGCTGGCATTTTTCAATCCAACCAGTTAAGTAACAGTAAAATTGTAGTTAGCCCCTAAATCCCAAGGTTTGGGATGATGGGGTGTCGATGCTATCTGCCTTCTACTGACTTGTATTAAATCATTCATCTTTCAGCACAGCAGCTATGTCTGAAAATATCACATTATTCAACTCAGCACCTAAGTGATTTTACATGCTCAACTTTCAGCACAACATGCAGAAAAAGAAAAAAATCAGATCATGGGATTTCAACAGGTATAATTTGTTTAAATATATGCTACTGATAACTACTGACAATTTTCAAAAAATATCAAGGCCACATACCAAACATTAACTTATTATTAAATCAGTTTTCATTCACATTTTTGGTTTTTAATAATTTTTCAAACACAGATGCTGTTGGGTTTTTTTTTAATTCTTCTGATCAAGTACTTGAAATTATGTTTAATCAATAATGTTAATTTCTATTTTATGTAAAGGAAACCGTTAAAAATATTTAACAAAATTTGAAGATCTCTATTAAATAACAAACTAGAAAATCTGAATTGAGGGGAGAGAGAGAACACTTACACATATGGTTTTGCCCTTCCAATAATGCCCGTGCTTTCAGAATGCACTTAAATGCATCCACTGATCTCCCATATTTTGTATAATGGGTACAGTTACATCTCCCTGGACCGAGGCTCAATCCATCAGATGAGCTTCCAAAGTGCACACACTGACCCTGTGACAGACTGCCATCTCCTATTCAATTAGGCTTGTACAGCTCACTTGATTAAACAAGGGAGCACCTCAGCAACTCCACTCTGGTCTCTACTGCTTTCACTGGAGAAGTAACAGTTGGGGTTTTTTTCTAATTAAAAAAATAGAACAAGGTGACTAAGGTTTTCCCATGAATAAGTCTTAGATCCCAACCATGTTGCCTCCACTCTGCATCCATCCTTTCCAAAGTTTTCTTTCAAGCCCCTTGTATTAATTCTTAACACTAAAAGGACATTCCTTCAATAGTCAAGTGAAATTCCTGTTAACTACAGCTAATTAACCAAATGTGACACCACATTAAAAACATAAACAGAGAGAACAGCTAGTGAACACCAGCAATAGCCCTCTTAGTAAATGCCTGCAAGCATCTGCTTAACAGACCTCAGATCTACAAAGATTCCAGAGGTTTTCCTCTTCATTCCTCTCTCACCCTTGAGAATAACAGAAAGAACTGGCACTCAGTAATACTGACAGCTCATTTTTAAATTGAAAAAAATAGGTTATTCCAGTATTAATGGATTCAGACAGCCACAGACAGCAAGAATGATCTTTGCATTATCAACACAAAGATTTCTGTCTTCTGGTATCCCTACAAATAATGTGCAAGCTGCCTAAAAACTTGGTGGAAACCCCATACCTGGTACTTTCCACCAAATTCAAATCGGTTACACAGAAGTTTCTGGAGGTTCTTGAAACCGCTACAACTCAGACGCACTATACACATCACTCAGACCACAAACTACTTAACGCAACATACACATGTGTGAGCATAGCATGAAAGATTACTGCATATTAACAATGTGTTCTGTGTAAATAGTAATCACTATCATTATTAACTATAGATGCAAAACAAACCTAGCAGTAACAAGAATTCAAAAGACATATTTCCAACAAAACCATTGCTATTACTATTATTAAACACTTTATATTCATAAAGTTATTCCTACAAAACTGTTCCAATAATTTAACTGAAGAATTTTGCAATTTTTTTTTCTTTCATTTTGTAGTAAAATTATTTTTATGTCATATAAAGCAGGGTACAAACTTTGTGAAGATATTGCAGCAATTTTGAAAGTTGTAATTCTATCCTACAGCAATGAATTGCAATATCATTAATCATCATCATCCAAGAGTATCTTTAAGATGGCTTAACTCTTCCACCAAAAATTAAAGCTGACCACAAAGTAAATCAGGCTTCAGATTTTTAGACATCACACTCTTGACCCTGTACCATGTCTACACATACTCAGTTCTCCAAAGACCAAAACCAAAATTTCATTCTCCAAAAGCGCTGAATGGGCAGTCTATACCTTAAGCTATTAAGGAAAAAGCAACTTTCTCCCCCAGCTAACCTCTTCTGATCTGCCTTCTTTCTCCCTCCCCTTTTCCCATCTTTTTCTTTAAACGATACAAACATGCGACACATTAAAATTCTGGCTTAATTTGTTGGTTCCTGAACCCTAGTCCCCTAAACTCCTTTCTTATATAAATCTTTCCCCATGAAAGGTCACATGCCATCTCTTGCTTGCCCTTGAAATTCCAGAAGCGAGCTGCTAATGCAACTTACATTCCAAATTAATGAGAACTGTGATAAACTCTGTCTTTTCCCTTACAACCCCCTGATAAAAATACATTTGAGCTCTAAGAATTGTTAATCGTACGTGCAAAGCTTTGAATGTAAGCACTTTGGTGCTCTGTTTACAAAAGATATGTTTTCAGGTCTGCTCAAAAGAAACATACTAGAAATGACAGAAAAAGATCAGTAATGATGCCACACAAAATACTTCAAAACTACCATTACAGATCCTAGACGTAAAGTTAATAAATCATTATCTATTCAGAGTACAACTTTACAGGTTCAAAGTTAGAAGCATATTGTCAGCATGGAAAATACACAGATGCAGGTGGCCCAGTACAGCACTGCTCACCCTTCTTTTCAAAACAGTACCTAGCACTAAAGAAATCACCAAAAAAAGTAAAACACATTACATATAAAAGTTCTTAGGCAATTTGAAACAGCATAAGTTTTAAACTACTGAGGATTCTCCACACTTCTTAGGAGTTTTGGAAAAGTTCTTCACGGAAACATGAAGATAACTCATGTTCCATCTTATGCCTCCGTTTCTAAAAGGGAACAGAAATGTACCTGAGGTCTCATAAAAACTTTGAAAACATTGCTACAAAAATCTCGATGCCAGAAGACACAAAATACTACAGAAGATACTTCCATTTTAACTCAGTCCCAATATAGAAGTCAGAGATGGATCTAAAGTGAGTAAGAGGTCAAAGAAGAACAAACATTAAATACCTAGAGGGAGGAATATTTCTTTAATAGGCCTAAAACACATGGCACAAAGTCCTGACAAAATCTGTTCAAGCCCATTACAGCACTTAGCAGGCTCTGGGCACCTTAAAGTCTGAAGTAGCCTGGACACGGAAATTTACATAAAGATAATTTAACTCTGATGTGTTCTAGACAAGAAAGAATTTATTGCAGCCTAACAGCTACAAAAGGTTAAACAAAATGCTGGTACTTTTAGGAAGGAGGAGTGAAGACAGGCTTCCCACAAAGACCGCAGACACTATTTGTACAACTGGTGTAATTCATAGTCAGTTCATCTTAATCAAGTCAAAGAAATGCATGCAACAATCTTGGGAATTTGAACGGCAGACGTTCCGGAGGCTTGCCATATTATCAAGGATAAAACAAATAATAGGATAAGATGATCCTCAGGCCTTTTTCTTTGTAAACAGGAAAACTTTGTTGAACATATCAGAAAAAAAAGAAAAAAAAAAAGCAGTATTTCAATCTTCCCCCACATGTTCTGGTACTGTTAGTCAGGCCTACCTGAAATATTTTAATGGTCCAAATTCCTGAATGACCCAATATTTATTTGATTTTGGTACTTTCCTATTTTGCAGAGCCATTAACCCATCTTATACCCAGGAGAAGGAAGCACAGATAAAGTGATCTATGACCCCAAGCGATGAGTGAGAAATAGGCTTGATCGATAGCACCCAAATCTTGGATTAGCACCTTATTCACAGGACCACCCTTCTCAATACTGCAGTAGATATTCTCCTTTTCTGGCCAACTTTGATAGTCATTATTCCTGGGTAGCAGAAATAATTTCTATGCTTTGTAAATAAAGGAGGGAGAATATTGTAGTTTGTGTTTTAATTACATTAAAGCAGAGAAGCTGGGGGAAGAGGTGGAACGTGGCAATACATGCCATATCTCATCCCACCACACCAGCAGGTGTTTCTGCTGAAAGCAGGCTAACAACCGCTACTCAGGCAGAAAACCTCTAAAACAGGTTTTAGAAGTGTGAGGGAAAATCACATTTAAGGATGAACTTCATCCATGAAGTTATATCAATGAAAACTGAAAAGAAAATGGACAAATACCATAAAAAGCAGAGAAGAGGGAATAAATAGGGATGTTGCAGTCAACACCATAGGTCAGATGCATATTTACTTACTGCAGTGCTGTCCCTCTAATCCTGCTCTGTATCAGGCGCAACAGGCTGACAGTGCACACAAGGATTTGGTCAGCCAGGACTCTGTCAGCTTCTAACCCCTCTGAAGAGCCACATGCTAAATGCCACTAAGGCAGTATCGCACCTGAAAAGCTGTTAGTCATGTAAAGTGCTGTCTCATTTTGAAAGCTGTGCTTGAAGACCAAAACCCTAGCGACCAGTGGCCATGACTTCACTGATATTTTTCAACTGTTGAGTTCTGTAAAAAATTATTTCTTTTTGCTGCTGTTGCACCTCCTGTTCTTAAGAGCCCACTCAGGAACTTCTGCAACAACATGGAGGGTCCTTTAAAAAGCTTTTCTGTCCTATGAGCTATGAAGGTGTCCATCACTGTTGAAGAACCCTTCAGAACTATTATCCTCCTCCTTTGAATAGAATTCCAGCTTCCCCAGAATTTTATCTGGATAAGTTACTGACACAATTAACACAGGTTGGCTGTAACAGATGAATCTCAGGACTCTGGCTTCCAAACAGAAGCCTGGGACATAATATGCTTCTCATATGCTGTATTTTTGCTGGGTGGACAACAACACGGTTTTGTAAGAGAGGAAATAATAGACAAGAGAAAGAAACAGTGAATGTTAAATCATTTCAAAGTTACTCCCTATCCACTGGTTGGCATAATATTCTAGAAACTGGAAAAAAGCTTGGGGGGCTGGCAGGGAGAAAGTTTCCTGCTCACTGACAATTGCCCTCCTTGTTTGCAAACAAATCATTTTTGCCAGCTTCTGGATAGGAAGGAAAGATCAGACTTAAAAATAAACATTCCATGTTAAACAAATGTTCCTTTGAACACAGCGAACCAAACAAGACGTCCTGGCTGTCTTGAAAAAATCTTTTTTATTTATTTTCAAGAAAGGTATTATAATTAAGACAACAAGATGTCCTCAGCTTTGCATTCTGAGTCAACGTCTTTGAGCTTCTCAGACCGCTCACAGAAAAAAAAGAACATTTAGGCAGCCTCTCAGTTCTAACACAGAATGTATATTGCTTTGCCTTAGAAATAACACTGTATTAAATTAGATATCTGTTTTCATTAAGTTTTCTTCCCCTTCTTTTTAAGTGATATACCAAATAATTAAAAAACAAGCGCCAATCCAAAATTTCCTAATTATAACTGTAAGATTATAATTTTAGCCCAAAACAATTTCACATTTTCAATATTATTTCAATGCATTCAGCAAAACCTGACCACATTACACACAACCTGCTTGGGTAAATACTTCTCTCTTACTTTTTTGTTGTTGTTTGGTTGTTTCTTTAACCAAACACAGATTGCCATGTAAGAATAAGTATACAGATATTTATAGTCCAGAGCTGTAAGTAGCTGTAAGCAGCGCATAAAGGAAAGCAATTCATACTGTTAAAAATCCAGCAAAGAAAATCTTCACACAAAGGCTTTCTAGACTTACTCTTCAATCTATAGGAGTATAACAGGTAAAGAAGAACCTATCTACAATAGATATTCTGTATCAGCAAGCATTTAAAGGATTCCTGAATATGAAGATTCAAGTCCAAATGCAATAATTAAAACTTCCCCTAAATACACTGAAACACTTGTTTCACCTTTTATGTTAAGCATGTTTTAACCTCTAGTACTATTACTTCTCCTAGGAGCAGAGTAGAAAAAGTCAAACAGGGTGAGGTGTGGGGTTGTGAAAGAATGTATCCCACATTCATCATTTTACTACATGCCATCTCTTTCAATACACAAAATAGTATCTTATACCAACTGAAAGTGTCTAATTACACTTGGCGATAGTCATAGAAAGACACAATTATATCTGTGAAGGACATCATGTAGATAACAATGCTAAACAAAATTCAGGCACAGCAAATTGAATATGGAAACATGATACCACACACTATTGAAATACTTACAGATATAGTTTGGGGGGGAGCTGAAATCAACATCACCATTCACACCTTGTAAACAAGATTACAAAGCCAACATAAAGAGAAAAATATGAGAGTCATGTCACAAAAAAATAAAAAGACAACACTGTTCAAGATAATTTCATTTTTTGTGTCATGTAAGTTATCATAACAAATTATTCATTGTGAAAACTTATACATACGATCATGAAATTAAATGTTCAATAGGTCCTTTCAGACCCTACAGAATTTTGATAAGTTGCAGACTAAATCCTATATGAGAAGACTGAAGAAGCTTCCTAATACGGCAATTCTATTTTCTTTATAAAGTGCTAAAGTATATATTAGACTAAGGGAAAAAAATCAAGTCAACCAAAAAAAAAACACACAGAAAAAAATCCACAAAACTTCTCACTAGAAAAAAACCACACAGAAACCAGAAAGTCTGGGTGAGGAGAAGAACTACTGCTGTGAGCAACACCCTGCTAAAGCCTGAATTCCTGGAAGGCTTGATCCCACTCATCAGAATCTCAGTCAAGGAGCACTGATAATGTTTTCCTTGTATTTGTAACACTTGCTCCACAGCAGTCTGGTGTGAAATAGCATTTTTATTGTACTATAAGCTTTTTCTAACTTTGAAAACTTGTACAGTTCTTCCTTTGGACTACCTACTTCCACAAAACTTTTTTAGAACTCAGCACTTTCAACATCTTCTCAAGTGGCAGCCTTTTCGCTTTAACAGGATATCTTCACCCTTCCCCAGCTGGTTTCCTACAGAAATGAGGTGTATGCAGTGCATATTGTGTTAGTCTATCTCTCCATTCTCTTCAGCTGTTAGCCATAAACACACTTACAAAAAAGTAGGCATACAAAATCTGAAATACATCAGTAAGATAAAGTTACTATTAAACTGAATGCATCATAATACTTACTATGTCCAAGTAGGGAAAAATATTTTACAGAAATAGTGTCTCAGTAAAATCGATGCATATGCTACCAGAATAATGTTAGATCTAGTTTATTTGACAGAATAAGATAAGCAGTAGCTGGATATATAGGGTAGAAATAGCATACACAAAGTTTGGGTTTGGATATTCTTTTGTAAAAGATGCATAAACTCTCAGACAAAGACATTTTTTACGGCAAAAAATAAGACTTCCCTTGAAGTGCACATTGGTATCCACTGGACTGAATAACTGGGTTTGCTTGAGAAAGGGAGTCAGAGAGCTCAAATTCAGTCAAAAAGGAAAGAGCTCTGAAACAAGTTGTCATAAAAAAGATTATTTAAAAGAGCATTCCAAAATAAAAGACAGAGATTTCATGCCAGTTGCAACTCCAAGTAAAAAGCGGAAACAGTGCAAAGCAAATGGGTTTCTCAAAATGTATTTAAATTACATACTTTCTTTTTTTAAAGAGACTCATAAAAAACCACTAAGAAGAACACAAAACTTTTCTTTGCTACAAAGATTATAATGATTTGTGCAACATCATTTAAGACCTACTGTCAAAAGGACTTTGAGCAAATATTCCAATTGCATGAGGAATCTTATCCCTACCGCAGTCTAGCTTTGAAAAAGATAAAGCCAGATTACCAGTGTGAATTATCACCTAAAAATTTTGCTGATGAGGAAAACTGTCGCCACACAAGACCAAATGCGTCTTCTCAGGCATTGACTTGTTTCAAAGGCACCATGGAGTCGGATGTATCTAATTAGCAGGGAATGCAATGTTGCAAAAGAGTAAGCAAAATACTTCCCAGAGCTGGCTGATAACTTCAGTTCAATGTAGGTCTCACCAACACACAGCATGATAAATGAGCAGAGGGTACATTTTTTGAGAGGCATAAAGAAGATTCTACACAGATTTCCCATCCCATGATGAAGAGAAAATACAGCAGTACAATAGAGTTCAAGCTACAGAAGGTTTGGACTGTCTATATAGTGAAAGATTAATCTTCGCTACAAGTTCAGACACCTTTTTTCCCCTTTTAGATGCAATACAATCTACCTTCCCTAAATCTTCACATACCACACTTTAAACTGACCTCTGTAAAGAACATAGGTGTAATAAGAAACACACAGTTATGGGTTTACACAGCTTTGTTAATCTGACCTCCAAGCAAAAATACTGAGATCTATGGGCATAGTGTTTAAAGTTATTTTTGTGAAAGTTTTTAAAGTATTTTGACAGCCGAACATTTTGCAGCTGCCTGTAACATACAAAAAGCTAATAAGAAAAGGTATTTCCCCTTTTAAAAATCAGTTAACTCACAATCAATGGTGTAAAGCCAAGCCATTTGTCATTACTTAGATCTCTATTTTTCATACATTACCTGAAAGATTACTCATACATCCAAAAACACTGTCTCTTTCCACAGACTGAAGTTAAATTAACTAATCTCCTTGAAGATCAGCTTACTAACAAGGTAGACCTGCATCATCTGTTTTTTTTTTAATATCTTTACTGGTTAAATGCTAATGTCAAATCTAGCTGAGCAAATAGTCAGCTTACTACCGTAACAGTTTAAGCAAAGTGCTTCCTCTAGCTCTTTTACCAGGTAGAAAGTTCTTTGAGTTACCCATCACAGTCATTCTCTTCTTTGGTCATCACAGTGCACAGAATTCACTACACTTCCTTTTTTACATAAATATCTCACTTGAAAATCATATTACCCTGCTTTTCATATGAATATTATGCGTCACTTACAAATTCCTCAAGGGGGGTGAGAGGAAGAAATGCAAAAACTTGTTTTAAATATAGAAATAAAAGAAAGTAAAAATGTAGGTAATGCTTAAGATACTGTTAAATAAGAAGGACCTACAAGTTAGTGTCCTTCAGCTTCTAGGCTACCTTCACTAGACTAGCCTGACCATATAGACTTCAACAGGTGGGATCCCGCTAGTTAAAATCATAGAATCATAGAATAATGAGGTTGGAAGAGACCCATCAGATCATTGATTCCAACCATTCCTATCAAATACTAAACCATGCCCCTTAGCACCTCGTCCGCCGTGTTCCAGTGCCCAATGACTTTCTGTGAAAATTTTTTCCTAATGTCCAGCCTAAACCTCCCCTGGCAGAGCCTGAGGCCATTCCCTCTTGTCCTGTTCCCTGTCACTTGGGAGAAGAGGCCAGCACCCTCCTTTCTATAACCTCCTTTCAGGTAGTTATAGAGAGCAATGAGGTCTCCCCTGAACCTCCTCTTCTCCAGGCTAAACAGTGCAGGCACACACAGATCCAGTAGGGGTTACTGCATTTTTTTGTCAGAAGAACAAAATCACATTCAGCTTCAGATCTGAAGTTTTTTAAGCTTTTTAAAAGTTTTTTAACTCTCTTGGGAACTACTATATACTTTATAAAGGAGTAGTAGCCACATCAGCCAATACTACAGGTTATAAAATACAAAAGTTTTATTTAAGATTCTTATATTGACAGCTGCTCTGTTGACTGAGTTGTGTCCTTAGTGGGATATAAAAGACTTATTCTACACCGTCTACAGATGCAGCCCTGAAATTCAGCCCTGAAGCCCAGGACCAGCTATATCATGTGATGTGAGAACGTGCATAGCAGAGGCTATGTCACCATGGGTGACGATCAAAGAGCAAAGCTAAAAGCCCATCCCTCCCTTTTTTGTTTTTGCCTCCTATACACATTATTATCCCAGTCCATTATTTTAGAAGAGTTTTCAGAGATTTTGCTTGCTAATGTCTCTTCAGCCTAACAGCTGTATACCAAAGACACTTTTCTTGTGCCAGATGTCAGAACACAAACTTAATGCTTCAGATTATAAAATACTTTCCATCATAATACCGCAAAACTTTTAGTAAGGAGGTCACTATCTTTGGTTACCACAGTGACAGATGACCTATCAAAACAGGGACATCCCTATTTTATACTCAGTGAGAGATTAATTGCTAAAAAACATGAGTAACTGACAAATATATAGATTAAAAACCCGTGCAGCTACTGTATGTCTGAGTGAAATGCCTCCAACAAGGAGGGGTGCCTGTGTCCCCCAAACTCTTACAAAAGCCATTTTAATTAAGTAGTACTATTGCCACTAAAAAAAATTCTTATCATAACTTTCCCTAAGCCACAGCTTAATAACCAACATTCTTTAAACTGTAATAAATAATTCTCTTTAGTTTTGTGATATTCTTATGTAGTCCACATACAAAGCAGCTTCTTAATACAACAGTGCAAAAAATCCAGTGGTATGAAAGGTACTAGATGGTGATTCTCCAATAGTGGTATTGGAGTAGTAGTAGTTTTGAAGAAAATAACAGCTAAGAAGGCTTTTTACACACTTCTGAAGCTAGGATGTGAATTAAATTGCCTAATATGAATTCTAACTCATTGAAAGCCTCACAATTCAGTTATTTGTGACACAAAAAGGTAAATTACTGGGACTGAAAGAGACTACCACAGTCCATCCATAATAACAGGAAACCAGAGAGATGGACTAATGCTATAGAAGGTTTACCTACCAAGAACCAAAGCCTGAGCAATGCAGTGCTCGTGCAATGATGCACACCTTGTTGCCCGAGACTGGAGGACACTAACACAGAATAAGAAATACTTTCAACCAGCCTTGAGAAATAAGGTGAATAAAGACATGTGAAAGACCAAAAGTCTAAGCAAGGTCTTGAATTTTCTCTACCCTTTTATAGAAAACAAAAATTGTAGCAAGATCAAATATCAAAAAATTCTAACACCCATATATGTGTGTGTAAAAAAATTGGTTATCAGTGACTTTCCTTGAGCTAGGAAGATTTTTAACAACAGAACTAGAAAGACAAGCATGGCCAGACATCCTGACGTAACCAGGACTGTATCCAAGAAAGTTTGGCTACAAACTCACATAGGAGCAGAAGAGCTTCCAGTTACTGTAGGAAGGAAACCAGATAGCTACTCCATTTCCAACATCAAAATTAGAATATCATGCCTGCTGGTCATGGTTTAGAAGAAAGACACCTCGAGTTTGTACATCAGAATTTGAAGTCCCACAAAGGCGAATGGTTGATAGGTGAATTTTATCCCCAAAATTAGAGAGAAATGACTGTGCATCACATTACTTGTCAATCCACTAATAGGCAGTGAGATAACCCATCATATCTAAGCCTTCACTCTTTTCAAAGAGTCCAGAGTTCTACAGCACTGATGTAAAACTTCTTTTCGAACCAGGACCACAGCCCTTGCACAACATGACAGTGAAAATGAGCTTCCCAACTCTCACGAAACACATCTGATATCACTTATGAGGGGGGATTTGGGGAAGTACATGTGCTGATCAGCACTATCACAGCAAATCCGAGCAATGCTGACACGCTCATTGAAGGAGTTCTTACCAGGGGAACTCAAAACGATTCCAGATACTTGAAGTCATCTGAGGTACCATTTGGTGCAATGAGTCACATAAGCTAAATAGGCCATCTGTTTGACAAGGAAGACATACCAATGTACCACAGTAGTTAGCTGAGTAACTGCAGAACCAAGCTTAAAAGACTGAAATCAGTTTTAGAGGTAGTAGATCTTTCTTTCTGAGGATTCAAGAATAACTCCAGCTACTGTATGACTTGCACTGGTGCAATGTTCAGGTTTTGCACATCAGCTAACTCCACAGATGAGAACCATCAAGGTCTTTTAATAACTCCTGAAGAAAAGTCCTAAAGACAACCTGTAGTCAGAAGTAATTCCGCCTGGTTTCAGTGAGCAGAAATTCAAAAAATTGCTTGTCTACTTGATGAACGCAGCGTAAAAATCAGACAAACCAACTGCACCGAGGCAAAGGAACAAATGGTTTTGCAGTCCTCAGTTTTGCGCTTCAAATGCCTTCTTAGGAACCTGGGAGGCTCACCTAAGAAGGATCAAGGCAAACGTTCACTTTGTAGAAATCTGGTATTCCCCATTTAACCAGTGAGCAGTGAAATGAGAGAATTTGGAGACTTTCAGGGACAGAATGTCCTGGCTCTGGTTGCAGTAAAGTTTATTTCCTTCATAGCAGCCCGTATGGTGCTAAGGGTTACATATGGGTCTAAAACAGTGTTGATAATAACAGTGTTCTAGCTGTTGCTCAGCTGTGCTTGCGCAGCATCAAGGCCTTCTCTGTTTATCATTCTGCTAGCCTTAGTGAGCAGGGCTAAGGGTGGGCAAGAAGTTAGCAGAGAACAGTTGGCCCAAACTGACAAAAGAGATATTCCAATACTATATAACATCATGCTCAGTAGTAAAATAGGGGGAGTTTTTCCAACTAAAGTAGATGTTGCTTGGAGACAGGCTGGGCTTTGAAAACAAGGGGTTTGTCTGCCGGTGGAACACGGAAACCGATTACTTTTGCATCATTCTCACCCCCTTCTTTCTTCCTCTCACCTTTGCTTACTAAACTGTCTTTATCTCAACCCACAAGCTTTTCCTTAATGTTGCCTCTCCTATTCTCTCCCTTATGCCACTATAGCGAAGTGAGCAAACAACTAGGTGAAGGCTTAGCCACTGGGCAGGGTCAAACTACCACATAAAGGATTCAGGAGGTTAATCAGATTTCCTTAACAGGCAATGGCACCCAGGCTGCAGACAGGTGATAAAGCATGACCACAAAACATAGTTTAATTTCCACGCTGAAGGATATCCTCTACTTAGTTCAGCAAGTTTAATCACTGCAGTACACCTTTCCCAAGAAAAAAATAACAGTACAGACAGAGACCACCTTCTGGAAAGATTCTGAGGTACTACTTCCATGAAGGTGAGGAATTTTCATTGGAAAAATAAAGATGAACCTGCTTAAAATAAAATAAATTTACACTATTTTTCTCTGCAATAGCATATAGCAACCAACATTCACTTGCCCAATGCCTGAACCATAGCCACAGAAAAGGAATGCAAGTTTTGCAGAGGCAAACCTAGAACTGACAGATAAGAAGGACAACTACTACTATCATAATTGTGGCTTCTTAATTTAACTTCCCTAGCATAAGCAGTGATACTTTCCAAGGTGTAAGGTCTTGAAAACGTGGTACTTCAAGCATATATTAACTTTGTCTTCCTGGATTTTACTGAATGACCTGATGCTAAACAGGTTGTCAAATTTATCGCATAGACAGAAAGGCAATGTCCACAAAATGGATCTGTTCGGATAGCAGTACTAGGTGAGATTACTGATAAAAACCTGCCTGGTACTAAAAATGGTGTTAAATTGTCAATTTGTGCCAGCCACAGGCCCTCAGACCCAGGGAGATGTTCAGCACTTTTTCAAGAAGACAATTTTCCAAAGTAAAGATCTTGGTAATTTTTTGTTTTGATAAAGGATGATTGGTGAAGAATCTTAATATTTCCATCTCTGTGGTAACAAGGATACAACATATGTGGAGAAGATGATGGAGTCAGTTCTCAAGTTGCAAAAGAAGAATTTTGGAAGCCAGACTATCTTGGATAAAGAACAAATATAGAACAACATTTTCTGCCACTTTGAAAACAACTCACAGCTATGTAACACTCCATCTCCCCAAGGAAGAGATGTGCCAGATGCATTCCAGCTAATGTGTCCATGTGTTTTCTCATTCTCTACACACTGAGCATGAATGTTCCATCTACAGAGTCTGTACCAGGAAAATATTCCCTGTTCTCAAGTTTTCAAGTGGAAATGGTTTGTTCATATTCATGTGGGCTTCATTCAAATACAGAACTACAAATTCTCTAGTACTTTAAATGAAAAACACATTATAGACAAAATACTGTTAAAGGGCACAGGAAGTCTTCATTTTGTTTACACTAAATTCTGTAGAAAAAAATATATCAGCTGTACCCAAGAGGATTTTTATCCCTCTGGAATAAAGGACAAAAAAAATACAACCAGGGACAACTGTTCTGTTCTGGTATTCTCTGTTACCTTTTGTTCTTATTTTTGAACCCTAACAGAATTTCAATAGTGGAACAGAACCAGATGTATCAGAGTAAGTAGTTTCATTCTGGCACATTCAGGCAAAATCTGCTTTACATGACTAAACATGACTAAGTCTTAAATATTTAATTTGGGAGAGCTGCCTACCTATCAGTGGCAAGCTGCAGACACTCAGAGAGAAGGCTTTAAAAAAAATTTAAAAACCAAAACAAACGAGGAGAAAAAAAACATTCTAGGAAAGAAACGAAAGCCAATGCTCCACTCTTACCTCCTAAAAGAAACTAAATGAAAACTGCACCTGAAGCACCGCTGGAAAATCATTGGACAGGCGTTCAACTGTGGAAAGACTATCCTAAAATTCTTCCAGAAATATGTATCACTTGTAGACCAAGAACATTAGCCTAGGCTAGAACGATGCTCACATTAAGTTCTAAGCTGCCAGTTCAAACACGCTGAGAAAAGCCACAAGAGCGATAAAAATTATTAATGACTACGACAGCCAAGGACTTGTCCCACTTCTCCATATAATCTATATGTACATACTACAAGAGAGTGAAGAACAGTGGCATACTAGATTTGTTACTACTAAAATAATGCTATCTACAAACAAAAAAAAGCATTCACATGTACATACAAAGCTACCATACCCCAATGCCAGGTACTGGCTATGACTCCAGCATGCCTTCTATCTGATCTATATGCCATTTATGAGTGCCTAAATGTCTACGTCAACAATAATTGTAATGAACTGAATTCAGCAGATATCACAATAATTCCTGATAGAAATGGTAAGAAAGCATTCAGAATTGTTACCCAGAGTTTATTCATCTACTTTTATTTGGATGTCTATTACAAAACTGAAACTCCCTGTAAATCCTTAATTAGAAGTGGCACTTTTAGCTTCAAAACACAAAAATCAAAACAAGAGCAAACAATTACAGCATTGTTTCCCAGATTCCAGACCTGAAGGTTATCACTGGAGACCCCCTGGAGGCAATGCGCACCACTCTCTTTCACATGCAACCTCCAAACGAAAGTAGTACGCTATTATCTAGCCCTGCCACTACATGCAGAAAAAAAGTATTTAAGTGCAAAAGCCCTACAAACTTTGAAATCCTGTGGGATCTGCATGGGTGTCAAATTGCCAAATTACTTCCAACTGTTCCTAAATGCATCCTTCCAGATCATCACAACTACAAAGAAGACAGAATTCCTCTGTATGCTGAAAGCATCAAAAAGACAACCCAAACTATTCCAATATATCATTCTTTCTACATATTGTTACCTTAATTCAGTATGGAATTTTTTCAGCTTCAGAGTTACCTGATACCTACCAAATGCTCTGTGAAACAGTACAACCTAGCTTGCAGAGTTTAAATGAGATGTTATGTAGCTTTACTTTTAAAACATCAAAACTCTTACCTTCTGGGATGAATTGCGACGCAAATTAGGCCCAGAATATAAAACCAATCAGTGTGCACTGGGCACCCAATTAATTACTCAATGTCTGTTGTAGAACACAGCCTTTCCAAATACATTTGTGAAGTTCCTCATCACCAGCAGCACAGAGGAAAAGGAACTTGTCTCAGCTGTGGGATAATATGATCTCACGATCCAGCTAAAGCCTGTTCAGTCAAACACTTGCCAGCAGCCACTGATAATATCATAACTGCACCTACAATGTTCCCCAGAGGAGAGATAACAACTTACATGGTATTTTTCCTTCTAGGATTGTCGGACCAATTTCCACTCAAGACACACACCTACTGCATTGTCACAGCGCTGCAGCCTTTTGTACCAGAACTTGAAAGCCCCAAGTATGCTGGATAAATAAAACATACTCTGTAATATAGCTAGCTAGAACAAATGCATAAAAACAATACAGCGGATACTTGCCATTTCAGGTTAACACATTCACAGAAAGGTTTAACTTTGCAACCAGATTCTAGTAATAGAATAGAAATCTATGCCAGATAAGCTTTCTTTGTCAAACTGATGGATGATACTTTCTGAAATAAACACTACTTTTCCCACAGAGGTCTGCACTTGAAGTACTCTTTGTCCTGTACAATGTCATCCAAGTCCTAGTTGTTTTATTGCATATTTATACAATGCTCAATTAAATGTATTTTCAAACACTCTCTCTAAATTGTTTCTGCTTGTTATCCAAAACAGGAGCCCTTTAAAGATACCATTATTCCATTTAATAGGATACATGCAAGACCCACGTGACACTTTTTCTAGCACACGCTTCTAATCCTTCCCTAGTGCTCCCACCAACTATCCTCAGAGCAATTAATTCCCAGGGAACAAAAGATCAACAGTTCTCATACCTTGCTACATACACATTCTTTACACAGAATTTTCACTTTCAAACATCTCAATACTATTTCCCTCATTTTAACTATAAATTCAAACACTTCATGAAATGTGAGATTATCCCTTTTTAAAAAGGAAAGCAAACTTATTGCATTCGCTCAAACATTGCCTCACCAACCAAATTACACATGAAATGTTATCTTCCAGTACCTATTTGTTGTGTACCACTAACAATACAATTGAAGGTGCTTCTCCTCCTACCTGTGACCCCGGAATATGAAAAAGTATATTAGAAATTCCTGAACATGCAAGATTACCGTATCACTTCATACTTAATAAACCATGCTACCACCACAACTAGCATGACAATTTCACATGGTTTTTATTCACCTCCACAGTAATCTCAGTAGTGTGATTGAGGTCCTTCTCCCCAGTCCAAAACTAACACTGACATGCTTTAGGAGTCAGGAGAACCTGTAATAAACTATAAATCGCTCAGTTTCACAGAAAAGCATCAGGTGCATGGAACCCTCTACCCTATCAGTTTCAAACGCCAGAAAAACCCATTTTATCCTGGCTCCATCCTGAAAGTCACTCACTTTTCAAAGAACAGAAACCAGAAAGAACAGCAGGAGAGGGCAGCAGAGGCTGCTGAAAGCCTTGACATTGCCTAGCAACAGCAACCCCAAATATCACACCTAAGAAACACCTTGGCGTCTCAATGGCTAAATCTTGTACATTCTGAGAAGTGGATGGAGAAACAACAGCAAGGGTATGAACATGGAGTAGTACACATCCTGACTTCACATTGCTTAGCTCATTGTTCTTCAGAGAAAAAGTCTCTACAGAAACAAACTTACAGAAGTGTCAAAACAACTAGTAAACTAAAACTTATGGCTGTTAATATAATGCCCAGATACTGGGCTTTTTTTTTCACGCATAAATTCTATACTGTGTTAAAACTTTTCTGATACTCTATTTTGCTTTTTCATGCTTTTCCTCTTTTAAAAGTAAAAAAACCCCAGCAATCACAGAAAATCTAGAACAAATTCAAGCAAATACCAAAGCCAATAAAGATTTTCCAGTTCTCTTAAAACTAGGTCCTTATTAGCATTAAATCCCTGCAACTCCACAACCAATATCCTCTAGCCAGCTTGCCAGAGCCTTATGAACCATATAAAATGAAATAGGACAAATGAAAACTCAGAAGTCATTATGAACTTCCCAGCTGTTACTTCCCAGCAGTTTAGATTTAGCCGATTTCCTTCAACCAAGAATCAGATATGCTCAGAAACAGCCAGAGATGCTAAGCTAACTAGACATACACGTAACAGAAAACACATTTTGGGGTTTACTGACTGGATGACACATTCAGAATCCTGTTTTCTCAGAGATGTCAAGTGTTGTTAATGCCACCTAAGACACCATCGATAATACTGTTATGGCATGGCATACTACTGCAACAATGCGAAGAACAGCTTGAAAACAGCATACAATTAATTGAAAATCAAAACACACATGTAATTAAAATCTGGCTCACATGAAAACTGATTGTATGATACAAAGAAATGCAAGATTAGAAACTACCAGTAATTTAACTCCTGAACTTATGATGCACCTTCACAGCATAGACTATTTCCAGGCACTAGCAGTTCATCTTTTCTTTCACATGAGCTAGGCACCAGCATCTACACCCTTGCCTCATTTTACACTGTAAAATTTTGCTTTTAATAGGATCCTGATCATCTGCCCAGGTATCAGTATAATCAAACCATTTTTACATCTAATCTTACTTGTAAGAAAAAGTGTTAGCATAAATCAGTAAACGGCGGAGTTTATAGCTAGAGCATATTCTTATCTACAAAAACAATGGACTTGGCAAATCACCACACTAAAGCAACAGGAAAGAAAATGCAATGGCTATCAAAGGTAGTAATCTTGAATTTAAGCCATCCTTTCAGAGAATAAGAGAAAATAAGGCAGGGAGGGGAGAAAAAAGGAGCAGAGAAGAAGAACAGGATCAGTAACTCAATGAAATCCAAAGCAATGCATGTAGGAATGTAGCATCTGTGATGCAAATTTGATATAATAATACATTCCTCAATAAGCTTCATTCAAACCTGCTTTGTGATTCACTTTGTGTCAAACAAATAATTCTAGTGAATCATTAGCAGAAGAACGAATGACCTAATACATCTTTAAGATAGACAATATACAATATAGAGGAAGGTTGCCATAGGTTTCAAAGTAAACATTATCTTAAGAAGTGAAACTTTCTTTTCAGTTCACAAGGAAGGAAGGAATGTACGTCTAAATAATTTCAAGTTTTAAATAATTTTTTTAAATTTTCACCTATATCACACAACTGTTGGTTTCAGAGGTGATGTGATTATTCTGTACTAGCTTACAGTATATTTATTTAGCATATTTATTTCAGCAACTTTGTGGATTCTGATAAACTATCTCAAAGATTTCTTTACTGGATCAACTCCAGTTTGGGAGAGATATACACAGCACTGTACAGGAAATTCAACAAATGGATTCAACTTCAGCAGCCCCTCTGTAGTTCTTCTGCATGAGTAGGAGCATTGGAACGCTTCACATCACACAGCATTTTACAAAACAAGCAAGAAAACAAACCCATAAAAGTCTGGTATATAAATATGTCATATATTTTAAATTGAAGCATAACAGCACTGAGTTTTACTGTTTTCAGCAGAGGTAACAAATGCTTTCAAATATAAGTCAGGTATGAACAAACAGAAATACCTACAAACATCTCCATACCTACCAACATGTTACATGATCAAAGTTTGACCCACACGTTTAATACAGACTATTTTGGGTCTGTTTCTCCTGTTTGGTTTGAACATTTTATAACATTTTATTTCTATATGAATGGTAGACGCTTTATCTCCCCTAGTAGTAACACCTTCCAATCATTTAGTTACATTCTGAAGAATAGCCAGTGCTGTAGTTCAACATGCCAAAGACAGAACACACTTAAAAACTGGTTTCAAATGACACAAATTAATAACCATTAATAAAGGCAAAATTACACCATGTTACACTGAAAACAACATCCAGCTGATGACCACCTTAGTCCCACACAAAAAAGGGAGAGAAGACACTGACCAGTGAATATTCAAATTCAGTGGAATGACTTCAGCCTCATTTGTACTCCTAACAAAGGTGTAATATGAGAGAATAAGCACAACAAAGGGCGGGGGGGGTGTTTGCTTCTTAGGGGTGAGTGGGTTTGGGGTCTTTTTTTTTTTTTTTTTNTTTTTTTTTTTTTTTAAGAAGAGCACATTTGAGATTTAGAAATAGTAGCTAAAAACTGAACTAGTAGCAAAATGTTCTATGCAAGATGTACAGAACAACCAGAATGATACAATCTGAGTTACACTACCAATGATATTAAAATATTATTTTGTTCTTCAGTCAAGTTTAAATATTTAAACAGTGGAAGTAAATACTTCCTCTGTGTACAAGAGAATTTGCTGTAAGAAATACCTTTCACATTCTTTAGAAGGCATAATGCATCTGGAATGAAGAGACTACAGGAGAACTACTACTTTCTAGCAGAGGAAGAGATCCATAAGAATTCAGCTCCTGAAAAATGAAGAATCTGTCATGAGATTAACTTGTCTGAAAGTCCTTTGACTTTTTTTTTAAAAAAGGCTACTGAGGTGAAACCTGAACATTATTATAAACTACGCATACCATTAAGCAAGTCCATAACATAATTTTGTTTCTTTGCTACTTACTAAGTGCAATCTTTTCCATAATACCTACAAATTGTTGCAAATTGCATATATTCTTTGCCTTCAAATAATGTGGTTTACTAGCAAGTCTTTCATATTTGCATGCTTGGCCCTGTGCCCCAGAACAGCAGCACACGACCAGAGGGCAAGTGGAAGTTGGTTATAAGCCACCTTTCCACTTTCCTTACCCATTGCCGGATAGAAATAAGACCAAACCTCAGTGTTAAGAACAAAAAGCCTAAGGGCTGTTCTTAAACATGCCCTTCAAGTAACTGTTACACAAGCAGAAAATCACCAAGACAACATGGCAACACAAAAGTTTCTCAGTGACGATTCATGAGCTATAAAATAAGCGTGCATCAACACAGTGCTAGCTCTCTGCATTTCTTAACCTGAAAAACTAGATACTAAACTCTACTACTATGATACCATAACCAAACACATCAGTATCAAGTGATTGAAACCAGAGTATTCTAAGTCACATTTATTTCTGTTGTAAAGTAAATGCTTCCAACTCTATCATTCCATAATAACAACCATCATCATCAACCCTGAAGTCGTCCCCACTGGATCTGCCAAATCTTATATAATTGCTTTATCCATTAAGGAAATTATTTTTACAGTCTAAGAAATAAGAGCTACGCTTTCAGGTTTATCCTCTCCTCATTTTTCTGACCTTCCCTACATAATCAGTGGTTACTGAGGCATAAAAGTAACAACAAAAATCCCCCGACAACACAGGTGAATTACAGAAACATCTCTTCCACTGGAACATCTGAGACTGTGAAAGGAGGATGAAAAAAAATTACTATGGCCTATTAGTTTGTTCAGGGTGACAATATTTTCAGATGTTATTAAGAAAATACCTACGTACCCAACAAGAGCACATATAGTATGCATTTTAGAAAAATGTGTCTTAGTGTGCCTTAGTTTAGAGATAAGAAAGAAATCATTCTAAACTTAAGACTCAAAATGGGGGAAATATGCCATGTAATACATTAAAACGCTCCGGACCACTCTGACCTACCACTGAACAAAATTTCAATCATACAGAGATGGACACAATTTGGCAAAAAGCTCTTCCTGACAGAGAGATCAAAAACCTCCTGTATGGCAGAAGTAGATGCCACCTTTTCATCTTCATGCTTTCTATTTATTATCTCCCTCAACAGTCTGACCCCATATAATAGAAAACCTACTGCTATGAATTACTTGAAGTAAATGACAAAATCCACTTGTAGATCTGAAGGCCCATGTTTTTACAGAAAACATATGAGAAAGACAAAATGAATTTATTTCTGGGTTGGGTTTTTTTTGGGTTTTTTTTTTTTTTTGTTAATTGGTCATGCTTCAGGAGGTTTTTGTTTGGTTGGGGGTTTTTTGTGGTGGTGCCTGTTTGCCCTCCAGGTCTCCTTTGGTTTTGTGTAACTTACCAGGGTTGGCTTTTGGGATTGATTTTTGTTCAAGTGGCAGCTGAGGCAAGTTACTTAATGCTTTCTAACAAAAAAATAATATTTTTACAATTATTGAGGAGAGCTGCAGACAGATGAGATGCAGATTTTTCTATTGCCTAAAATTTGAAAAATGTTGTAATTCCCTTGTTTAAGAAAAACAGTCATACAGAAAAAATAATTATCAGCCAGTGAAAACTTCAAATCTTTCACAGAAGAGCCTTTTTTTCAGAAATCTCAACAGATAATACATTGAAAACTCAGTAGTCACTAAAGAACATTGGTTTTATAGTCCATTCCATATCCAGTTATACAGTGAACACAGTTTGAAAATTTAATAAGAATTTTCAATATTGTTCGGCATCACCATGACTTTTAAGCATTGTATCCACATAGAATCATAGAACGTTTTGGGCTGCAGGGGACCTTAAGGATCACTCAGTTCCATCCTCTCTGCCATGGGCAGGGACATCTTTCACTGGATCACTAGATCAGGTTGCTCAAAGCCTCATCCAACCTGGTCTTGAACACTTCCAGGGATGGGGCAGCCACAGCTTCTCTGGGCAACCTGTTCCAGCATTTCACCACCCTCAAAGGAAAAAATTTCTTCCTAATATCTAATCTAAATCTCCCCTCTTGCAGCTTAAAACTGTTACTCTCATCCTATCACTCCAATCCCTAATAAAGAGCCCCTCCCCAGCTTTCCTTTAGACCCCCTTTGAGTACTAGAAAGCTGCTATAAGGCCTCTCCAGAGCCTTCTCTTCCCTAGGCTGAACAACCCAAACTCAGCCTAGCCTCATATAGGTGGTAATCCTGCCCTCTGAGCATCTTCATGGCCTCCTCTGGACTTGCTCTAACAGATCCATGTCCTTTCTCTGCTGAGGACTCTAAAACTGGATGTAGTTCTCCAGGGAGGTGTCACAATAGCAGAGCAGAGGGGTAGAATAATCTCCCTCGACCTGCCTGTTACCCTTCTTTAGATGCAGCCTGGGGTGGTTTTCTGGGTGGCAAGTGCACAATTGTCGGCTAGTGCTGAGCTTCTCACCCACAAGCACCCCAAGTCCTCTTCTGGGCAACTCTCAATCCATTCTCCACCGAGCCTGTGTTTGTGCTTGGAATTGCCCCAACCCAGGTGCAGGACCTTACACTTGGCCTTGTTGAACTTCATGAGGTTTGCACACGCCCACCTCTCAAGCCTATCATGGTCCATCTGGGTGACATTCCTTCCCTCCAGTGTGTCAATCGCACAACACAGCTTAGTATCAACAGCAAACTTGCTGACGGTGCCCTCAATCCCACTGCCCTTGTCTGTGACAAAGGTGTTAAACAACACCAGTTCCAATACCAAACCCTGTGGAACACCGTTCATCACTGGTCTCCGTTTGGACATTGAACCATCAACCACGACTCTTTGAGGGCAACCATCTAGCCAATTCCTTATCCATTGAGTAGTCCATCAAATCCATATCTCCAATTTAGAGACAAGAATGTCATGCAGGACGGTGTTGAAAGTTTTGCATAAATCCAGGTAGATGACATCAGTTACTCTTCCATTATCCTGATATGCTGTAGCCCCATCTAAAATTTTGTTAGGCATTATTTGCCCTTAGTGAAGCCAAGTTGGCTGTCATCAATCACGTCCTTATCTTCCATGTACCTCAGTAGTTTTCAGGAGAATCTTCTCCACGATCTTGCCAGCACAGAGCTGAGACTGACCGGCTTAGCAACTTCACCCGCCAGTTCCCTCAGGACCCACAGATGCATCAGGTCACAGGCAAGGAAGCCACAATTCTGCTTGCTACCAATGTATGACAAACTTGGACCATGCAGAAAACAGAGGTGTCTACACTGCAAGTGCAGGCAATCTGCACTAGGCTAAGAATCACCTAGAAGCATAGATACATGCATGTAACTGCTTCAATGGCATTCAAAACCATCAGGGTTTTCGGTTTTTTTAATAGCATACTCTTCTTTCAGTGCAGATCACAAAGCCACCATCTGGAACACATTGCTACTGCTCCATTCAGAGAAAAAGTTATTAGGCAACAGATAGCAAAGCTCAACCCAACCACTGCACTAAATATCCAGAAGGATCCAAATAAATAGGAAAGACGTCAGTTTACATTTTCTCATGTACACTAACAATAGGAAAGACACCTGTAGAACTGTAAGCAAGTAGCAAAGAAGTAACTAACGTGTTACTTTATGTCTCCCTAACTATTTGGAAAGAATAACCACTATATCCTCATGCCCATGAGGAACGTCCAACTACAACTGAATATCAAAAACAGAGTTCAGCCTGAGCTCACAAGTCTGAAGACACTTAAAGAGAACTGCCACAAACACTATAAAGCATAAAGTCTGAGGGAAGTCTCAGACAAAGAAACAGTCACTGAGTTCACCAGCACATAAATCTCAAACAGAGGGCTGAACAAAAGACAATCTTAAATCTAGGATTATTTCAGATGCTATGAAACAGACCTGTGTGTCATGTCTAAACTATATTCAGAGCAATGACTATCTACATACAATATCATTTGCCCGTGGTTTTGGAAAACTGAAGGTGGATTTCACAAATTCAAACAAAAGAAGCTGTGAGGTACACCCATGAGAAGTTCATAGTCTGTTGGTGGGGAGGCAAGGCCAAGGGAAAGAAGCAGTTAAAAAGAAGAGTTGGTTTTGGTAGAAAGAATTTTGGTTTTGTTTTCCCACCGATGTTTTAAATTGTGACTCTTTAGCCAAAACCAAATTTATTGGCACTACTGTAGTAACATACTAAGATGAAGGCACTTAATATGGATATTATTCAGAACTATCCAACAGGGGAAACAGATACTTTAAGAAAACACCGTGGGTACTATTACACAAGCATTTTCTTATACTTCTTCAAGAAGGGAAACTTCCACTAAGGATATATACTGGTTTTGGCTGGGACAGAGTTAATTTTCTTTGTAGTAGCTACTATGGGACTATGTTTTGGATATTTGTAGAAAAGGCATTGATAGTACAGGGATGTTTTTGTTACTGCTGAGCAGTGCTTACACAGGGTCAAGGCCTCTTGTGCATCTTACCCCATCCCACCAGCAAGTGGGTTGGGAGCGCACAAGGATGGGACAAGGCTGAGACAGTTGATCCCAACTGACCCAAGGGATATTCCACACCATATGAGGTCACATTCAGTATAAAAAGCTTGGGGAAAAAGTAGGAAGGGTATTTTATCTTCTCAAGTAAGCCTTGCTCTCCTGGAGATGGCTGAATACCTGCCTGTCGACAAGAAGCAGTAGATTAATTCCTTGTTTTCCTTTGCTTGCATGCGGAGCTTTTGGTTTTCTTAATGAGCCATCTTCATCTCAACCCATGACTCTTCTCACTTTTACTCTTCCAGTTCTCTCCCCTATCCCACCATGGGAGAGGGTGTGAGTGAACAGCTGTGTGCACCCAATGTGGGACTCAAAAGGTTTGAGATAGTGACATATTTCATAGGAATGCGCTAGATCAAATTTATACCTGTTATTGCTGTTTAGCTATTAACTGGAAGGCTCCTGTGCTTGCCATGGAGTTTGCTTGCCTAACTGTACATTAGAGTCACATGATCATTACTGGCTGTGTTTTGCATCTACTGCTTGCTGTACTGCTTGTCATCTTACTCCGATGTGCCTGGGAACACTTTGATAACAGCAATGGCAACACATTCAGCATGGCAGAAGGCCAGGGCACCACTCTTGTTTCTATGCCACTGTACTGGACAGGCTCGAACTCCAGTGTGATCCTGAGTCAAAGGGACCATGACCTGTGGATAAATCCACATGGGGGCAAGACACCTCAAAGAGTCTGTGGCCATTGATAAGTCATGTCAGAATAGGTACATCACAAAGCATATATGGTTGTGGTTACGTTTGAGCCAGAGTAAGTGCATCTCTGAAGGACAGTGACCCAAGGGTAAGTCCATGCTGGAGGAAGTACACCTCGAAGTATCAGTGGCTCTGCATGAGGCCATGTTGGAGCACTTCACAGCCTATGGCCACGGATAAGCCCAAGGCAGAGTAGGCACACCCCTGGAGGGACTACAGGCATGGGTAAGGCCATGTTGGGGCAGGTTTACTTCTGAAGGGACTGTGACTGTGGGCAAGGACACACAGCAGCGGACATGCTCCATGCCCATGGATAAGGCCACACTGGAACAGGTAGGTGAACCTCAAAGTAACTGTGGCTGCAGACAAATCCATACCACTGCAGGTATACCCCGAAGAGACTGTGGCAGGATTTGCCTTAAGCTGTGCTGACAAGCTCTACAGACCTCTCCATACCAGAATTACAAGTTCTGTTGTCACAGAGCAGTAATTTTTCCCTGAACTTGAGTATTTGGGCTTTGGTTAATGACTGAAAGGGCAAGGGCTTCTATTCTGGTTTTAAAAAATGATACAACTTTTCCCACAAAAATAAGGGAAATTGCCATAGAGAATAAATTTAATTTTATCCTTGACATAATCCAGAACACTTTGTGATCTTTCTTTACAAGTTCTTTCCATATTCTTACCAAATAATAGAAAGCGTAAGTAAGTAAACATCAATACTGTACTAAAACAGAACATGGAGCATCATGACAGTGTTTACATCAAATAAAAAGTCCTTTGCATCTTCTCACATACAGTAATTATATATTCCATGTTCCAAAAGTCTATCTTGCACAGAGCAGCTGAAACCCCAGAATGTTTATTCTCAAGCTCAATTCTGACATGTTTGGATCTCAGCTGTTTCGCTATACTCATTTTTTCCTCAGATTTTAAAATGATGATTCGGTACACACTAAAGTTTCCAAATGCTTTGCAGTGTTCCACTATTTCTTTGTCGTCAAATGCGCGCATGAAGGATTATAGTAAAATTAGGCAAGAAATAAAGTGCACATCTGTGTAAAAGATATAGCAGGAAAAAAGTGGTCACTTCTTCAACCCAAGAAACCAAAAGCCAAAATAAGCATGCTTTAATATGCATCTTCCTTTACAATAAAAAGAAGAATTCTTCATAAATAACATGAATTATATAGAAGGTAATGCATTTTCTGAAAATTTAAAGGTGAAGGTTAACAAACCTTTAAGTTTACTTTATGTTTAGATGTCTTGTGGTTTGTCATTCTCAGTACCAGAAAGATAATCCACAGAAACAGCAAAGTGCAGAAGTCGGTCTGACACACATTCATCATTTCTAAAAGCATTTCCAGGTTAGGTAGTTGACCAGAAAGAGAAACACTTCCATAACATAAAAAAATACACTGATCTTCATTAAAAAGCATTTACTTGGAATCAAAGGAAATACATACTTGACCCAAAATGTATTTGAAAGATCCACATTTCCTGCTAAATTGCAACATCAGCGTAGCTTAATGCTGCTTTACACTGGACACAGTATCACTTCAGCTCAGGAACTATCATGACCTCCAAATCTTAAAGTTACTTTTGAAGAGTATTTGCCAACTATGTTAAAGATGTCTCTAACTTCAACAAATTCTTGCTATACGTGCTCAAGCCAGCTCATTTGAAACTTTCAACACAGCGCCTATGAGCTATGACATAGTTCAGGCAGAAGAAAGAGGTAAATCCCTTCTGTCCTCACTTCCTTCTTTTGAAAGCAGTGTCTTCAGACAAGTCTCTTTTCATCTGTCCAAAATCAAAACAATCCTCCTCAAGTCTGAAATCTGTGAATGCAGAACCATCCTCGTAAGGGCCTTTTTGATAGCCTACGTTGACAGTGCTGCAGAGATATCATGCCATTAATTTCTCCAACTGCCTCACATTAGACTGAAATCAAGTGCTCATTTGTAGTTCCGTATCATACATGCCTGCAAATTCCTGTTTCATAGCTTGCTCAACCCACTCACATCTAAACTCCAATCTGTAAATAGAATTTAGCACATCTCAACATGCAAGACGTTTGCTCCAAAATTCACTTCCTCCTGATCTACTGTTCAGTTTTCTGCAAGAAGAAGCTGCCTCAATTTCCAGATCCTTTTGTTTTCTCTCCACTGCCTTCACAGGACAATTCCTCTGTACACTGTACACCTGCTGTCTAAAGGACAATGTTTACTATCTCTCAGCTCCTCTCCCAGTGTCCTTTTTCAGTCCTTACTGTTATATAAAATATCATTTTCCTATAATGCTTCCTAAGCATTTACAGAGCCACACTCCTTTACTGAAAGGAACAGGAACATGGAGCTGTACACGATGACACCCCAGCATACACCTTTCATATGCTTCATATGTCAAACTTCTGGATGGCATACTCAATTTAAAAACTGTTCAAAATTCACTGCATTTTGTGACTAGAAGGTCACCTCAGCTGTCTACTACAGCATCACTTTCCCCTCAATATAACAGCAATTGCCACATTCCTCAAGATAATGAGATGCACACTGGAAGTCCATATAGAATTTCAGACAGTGCCTTCCTCACCTGCATTCACATGCATATGTCCTTAGCATCTTTTAAAACCAGACTACAAAGAAAAAAAAAACCAAAATGAGACACATCAGTCTGTTCACTCAATCCATATCATCAATTTTGTACTGCACATACATTTTTGCATTGATAAAGAAAATTTTAAAGCATTTTTTCTACTCAAAGCACATGTGTCAGAAATGTATAATGGATGAAGGAGCAACTTTTCTTCTCTTTTTCCCCCGCAGAGCTAACCAGCTGCTAAGATTTGGTTTTTTAAGTCTGAATGCCATTGCTCACCTACAGGTGATGAGAAGTGACGAGTCATTTGGGAGTTTCCCACCCTGTATATTTCCTGTGGTTCTAATAGGCTAAAACAATTAAATAATATTTTGATCTTGCTAAAGCACGGGTTTTACACAACAGCTGTAAAAACGCACATTAACAATAAAGTTTCTGAGCACATCCAATGTTTCCCTCAAACAAAACATTTTCAGAACACAGATAATAAATGAAGACTTACAAAGAAGAATGATTCACGTATCCTGGTAGGCCAAATATTTTGTCTAGACTGACTCAAAACACAGCAAAAACAAAGAGCTTCCATTAAGTATGAGCATATCTTATGACCCATATATATTTAGTAAAAATTAGCTCCTTATCAATCTGCCAGAGTGGCACTAATGTCAGCGTTCAGGTTGCTCACCATTTCTGTCAGCTAAATCCTACACAGAACATGCAAACTGCTATTGCAAAGCGGAGTAAAATGATCTCAAGAGAGTTTGGCCCTGAGTGCTTAAACACATTTTGCTCTGTTCCAGTACTCCACAAGCTGGAGATGTGAGGGAACAAGGCTGTGTAGTTACTGTCATGCTGGAATTTCAAAGAACTGGTGTGTCACCATTCAAACATCCCCAGGTTACCCAGTGACAACCCAATACAGACTTACAGGAGTGCTTATCTGCCTAAAAATTAGAGAACTTACCTGAGGCACCTTTTAGAAGAAAAAGCTGGAAGAAAGACTGAGTAGAATAATTTTCCAGTCAAAACAACAATAGTCAAGAACAACAGGAACTAGTAAATAGCCACAGAATGCAATTCTATCAGTGTTTCCTTGATTTAAACCAAATGGAAACAAGTACATGCCAGTGATCATGCTTACACAAGGGCAAACGCAGATTGCCACAGTACTCAGAAGCATCTTATGATGTCATCTTACTGAACTACTGTATGACAAACACTGTTCTTCACAGCTGCAGAAAAGTTCCGAACAACATGTTTAGCTTCCAAACCAAGGACAAAAAGAACAGGTCTACTTCAAAAAGGCAATCAAAATTCACATCATTGTTTGAAATATCCATAAACATTCACAAGTTAAACACACTTTGTTTGTGTTCTGGCTATCAAAGGTTAACAGTTTATTTCATTCCCTCCTCTTCTAAGAATGCAGTTGGAAGAATGACTTCAATTAAGTGAGGATGATACAAAGAATGTAGTCCTCCAGAAGCCATGATGAAAAACAATATGTTGTATCAAAATTTATTTTAAATCTACACACATGAGCTTTGAAATATAAGAGGTGCTACTTTGTGTTTGTATTTCTTCTGACTCTGGTAGTCTTCACTAAACCTGAACTTGGTTTAATGTGAATTATATTTTGTCCATGTAGCATAACATTATTTCACCTGATCTCAAAGCACAGTTAAACAAGTATGCCAAATGCTCTTAAATACTTAGGTGACTAAAATGGGGAAAACCCCCATCGAATATAAAGGCAGAAAATAAACATCGATATGTGACTTTAAACAATTAATATGTTCTTTGGTTTTTAGAGAATTATTTCAAAACTGTAATGCAAGAATTAAGTATGATCCTCTGCTTATGTGCTAAATCACCTATTTCCTTACTGCCATCTCCCGCCCCATAAACAAGCTACAGTGCCAACAATTTACACATCAAAATGCACCATTAGCTGAAAAAAACAATAACTAAAAATAACCCCCAAGCATACTTTGCAATTGTAATAAACTGAATGAATTGGTTGTTTGAAATTAAGAACATAATTGAAGAAAACAGAGTTGTATCTATGTCCTAGCAAACAACGAGTTTGACTATGAGCCCGTAATAAATTACTAGAACATAACCTCTCACTTGTGAGGTTGTAGCAGGCCCAGAATATTAACTGGAATGTACTATAATGTGTCCATTACAAAGGAAAGAAGATATTCTTGTGAGACTTCATCTGGAGTATTGTGCCTAGTTCTGGAATCCTCAATGTAAGGATATGGAACAGCTGAAACGGGTCCAGAGGAGTCTACAAGGATGATCAGAGGGCTGGAGCATCTCCCATATGAAGACAGGCTGAGAGAGTTGGACTTGTTCAGCCTGGAGAATAGAAGGCTCCAAAGAGACCTTACTGCGACCTTCCAGTACCTGAAGGGGCTACAAGAAAGGTGGACAGAAGGACTGTTTACAAAGGCTTGTAGCGACAGGAATAGGGGACACGGGTACAAACTGGAGAGGGGCAGATTTAGACTAGATGTAAGGGGAAATTTCTTCACTATGAGAGTGGTGAGACACTGGCACTGGTTGCCCAGAGAAGCTGTGGCTGTCCCATCCCTGGAGGTGTTCAAGGCCAGGTTGGATGGGGCTTCAAGGCAGCCTGGTCTGGTGGGAGGTGTCCCTACCCATTGCAGGGGGGTTGGAACTAGATGATCTTTAAGGTCCCTTCACACCCAAACTATTCTATGATTCTATGATTCTTCCAAGTGACAGCAAATCAGCTCTTGTAAGTAGAAATGCTACTTTCAGACCAATTTCCTACAGAAGTAAGGTTCATGGGATCAACTGCCTTTAACCCAAAGAAACATTGTCCAGTGACCCTGACTTGAAAAGAGTGAAGTACTCAAGACACCCTGTTGCTTCTCCAGTAGCAGCATTCAAAACGAAAGACAAAAATGTGCAGGAAGATGTCACTAGTTCTGTTCTTTATGAAATAATTTGCTAACTTGCACCTTCACATACCCTGACTTAAAATATAACTCTGTTTAAATATACCACAAATGTAATGTGCCTAGAAACATCAACTGAATATACTTTCTACAAATTTACTTAGTACACATAGTCAGTTGTATTTACAGCAGCATCAATCCTATCTCCTAGCTGATACGCGAGTCACTATGGAGTTCAATGCTTAGGTTTAGTTTTGGGATGGTTTTTGTTTCATTTTTTATTAAAGTCACTGCAAGCTGAAACACAAAGCACAACTGAAGCTGTTCTTTTTATATCTATACATAAGCATATATATACACACATACAGAAACACTTACAAATACACCTACATTATTAACTACTACACATAAACTACTTCCAGAAAATGCAGATAATAAACATGTTAGAGGGCAAGGTAAGTATTCAAAGTGATCTTTAAAGACCAGAAAAAGTAATGAAAAAATAGAAGATGACTAAGGAGAACCACACAGCTGCAGAGTTAGGTCAGAACAACTGATTGCACATAAATGTGACGGCCAAATAGTTATAAGCTCAGCTAAAAGGGATGTAGAGGATAATGCAGACCACAAAGCAACCTTCAGTGTTGTGGTGTTGAGAAAAAGAAATAATAATAGAAAGGAAAAAATTAAGAGTGATGTCTACAAGCGGAACTGCCTGCAAAACCAGCAAATAACAATATCACTCTTACCATTAGTAAGATTTCACATCAGTTACCACATCCAGTTTGGTCACCACACTTCAAGAAGGATAGTCATAACAGGCTTAAATCTGTACCAAAATCCACTTGAGTTAATAACTATGAAAACCTTTTCAAATGTCAGGGGGAGTAGCACTGGAATAGACTAACAAAGCAGATTGTGAAAGCACTGTTATGGAGAGTTTTTTAAGAACCAGTTAAAGAGCCACCCCAACCAAAAAAGGCTACAGCTAATTACGCCTTGAGGGAAAAGAATGGTTCAGGTGATTCCCAGAGGTCCTGTCCAGTCTTTCTTAAGATTTAGGACAATAAAAACACAGAGACAAAGGGGACCTCTGGGATTCACCTAATCTATTCTTGTCCCTTAGGCTGCAATTCTCAAAACCACATTCCTGGTTTTTTTTCCACAATTCCATACTGTTTATTTCCGACTTTACTGTTGACATTATCACCAGACATTAAGCTGATGTTTACAGTGAACTGTCTCAACAAATTCTAAGAACTTTTTCACTAAGTGACAATAACTAAGTTAGAGATTAAAGTTGTGAATGTATGTTAAGACCATCTTTTCCCACCAGTGCTTGTATTTATCAAAACTGCATTTCATCCAAAATTTTATCACTGAGTCATTTGGCATTACAAGCTCTTTCTGGAGCCCTTCACCAAAAGCTTTAGATTCAGCTGTCCGGAATGGTTTGGGTGGTTTTTTTAATCATCTGCCAGTCTCATCTTCTCACTATCCCACCTTTCTTTTTACCACATATGTACAAGGTGAAAAAAAAATTTCTACAAAATCAACTTTGGGAGTCCATCCTACAAAATTTGCCTATGAACAGCAACCACTTGCTTTTATCACTTAATCTACCTATAACTCTTGTGACTCAGCATTTAACCTGCATTGGCTTAGATTCTTTAAAAGCTCAAGATATGAAAATTTGCTGAGAATTAAAAAGGACTACTAAAATGACAGACTCATAGAATGGTCTGAGTTGGAAGGGACCTTAAAGATCATCTAATTCCAAATCTCTGCCATGGGCAGGGAAACTTCCCACTAGATAAGGCTGCTCACCTGGCCCTGAACACCTCCAGGGACTGGGCATCCCCAGCTTTCCCAGGCAACCTGTGCCAGTGCCTCACCATCCTCATTGTAAAGAATTTCCTCCTAACGTCAAGTCTAAATCTTCCCCTCTTCAATTTATGTATGTCCATCTGCAGTAAAAACTCTAAATAACGTGATGCTTTGTATGACAATATTTACTCCAAACCTCTTCTTGGTAACTGTCAAATACATAAGAATAAAAAAGACTTGGATTCTTCATAAAACCATAAATCAAACAAATCTAGAAAAACATAGAATTTGTTTTGTTCTGTGCAAAACTATTTTCAAACCTTTAAGAAAGCACAGTTAATATTAGGTAGGTTGTACATATCAGATTTAGACAGTAAGTAGGAATTCCTACTGCTCAATAACTACTGCTCATTTCCAGACTTCATATGCAGATTTTTTAAAAGTTAGACAACTCTGTCAGATTTTTCACAGAAGTCATGTGCTCATCCTTTTGGGCTATGGGGGCTGTTTGAAGAGTTCTGCAGAATAATAATTCTTGTTACAAAATCTGTGTAGTTTGACAGAAAACAGAAAAAAAGAATTGAGAGCTGGATTATACAGTTGATTATCAAACATGAGGACCATAACAGAAATGTATGAGAATACCTGATCAATTTCTACATTCTGTGAAAATATTTACCTTTGGCAGTTTTTTCAACCCAAAGAAGAATGAGTAAAATTGGTCTTTACAAAGCAAGAACTGAATTTTAATTCAGAACTCCATGCTGCAGCTCAAGAGCCTTCTGCTTCAGAATTTACAAGTATTTTATTAGTGGCCACAAGCTAAGTTTTACAAGAAATCTAAAACAAGAAAACTTACTGATTTTGGAGGGGCAGGGAGAAGGAGGGAAGAGGTTAGCAATGGGAGATAAAGCTTTATTATAATTTCAAGTACATTGGCTGAGAACAAATAGAACACACAGAATTCTGTAATAAGGGAACACAGTAGTTACGTGGGTTTTATTTTTCAGCATCATATCTTAAGCCATCACAACTTTGGGTAAGGCAACATCTTCAAGGTTACCTCCATAAGACCACTACAATGCTAGTGGTCCAGTCCAACAATAACATTTAAAAGTCTTATTACTTTTATATAGATTTTACCTCTGGGTTCTCTAACTTCAAATAATGGTAAGCATATTTTCAAGAAAACAAAACAATAGTCTTCCGAGTTAAACTTCTAAAATCCTACTTCCTTGTAACGAGGAACCAACCTAATTTTTGTTAGTCTTATAATTAGTTGGCTATAAATTGTTACCTTCTCTCCTACCAGACTACTAACAAGAAGAGCAGCTGACTATCAGTGACTTTGTCTAAAGACCAGTCGGTGAAGCCACACATTCCTTAACTACAAATTTCTAAAAATGAGCCACTTACTGAAACACTGGACCATACTTTCTCGAAAGGAAAAAAAAGACAGCAAGAAAGGAGAAACCCATAAGCAAACACATACAGGTTTTTTTTAGAAAAAGGCAAAACCTTCTAAGAATATCAGAAAAGTAGAAATTGTGGGTTTGGGATACTTATCAGTACCACTGTCTCACAAATAATAAAATGCTTCAGTGACAGCCTTGGCTCTTCCAGAAAGATGCCAAGTGGCAAAAGAGAACAAAATAATAAAAACAGCCTCCACAAGGATATTTTGTTAAATAGGTATGATCTCATCTCTCTTCATAATAAACACTATAAACAAAATATTTGGAAAACAGAGCACTGAAACAACAACCTTACAAAAGTTTCACTACTTGAATTAACACTGTTTACCCGGTGGTAAACCTGGTATCATTATTTATGCACATTAATCAAACAGGAAAGAGAATATTTTGAAAGAAGAGTTTTGACTTCCAAATCACAAACATGGTTCTCTGTGGTTTTGTTTTCTTTTCAGTTGTCTGTAACTTAAAAAAACACAATACTTGTTTTGGCTGTCCCACTGAATTATAATGCCATCACAGCTGATGCACCACAGCTTTGACACTCTAGTCCTAGTACAGCCTACTGACACGGTCTGGGATGTTCTAGTCCTTTTCACTGCTTCTCTGCTGAAACAACCCCTCAGAGCTGGAAAAGGCAAATATGTGTCCAATGCCTCAATCATGTCACTACAAATCCAGGCATCTCACTTTAAAGCATTTTCACTGGCAGCTTAAGTCAAAACCTCAGCTCACTAGTGGAACTAGCACAGAACTGGTTCAAGTGTCTAAAACTGCTGTAGGGGCAGATGCCCCCAGTGAAAAGACAAATCTGAGGCTTACACAGGCATGACCTTAACTCACCATAGCAAAGCGGACCAGAATTTGTACCTTAAAATAAGCACTTAAGTTTTAGCCGCTATAGAATATCTAGAAAGTAAACATTTTTCTGCAGCACTTTGAACACCTGAAACTTCCAAGAATTTCTGAAAAAAGACTCTGACTATTTACTACCACAGGGAACATACTTTTATTTTGTGTATATGCCTTGTTCTCTGCATGCTATTATAAGCACCCATTCCAAACTCTGGGCTTTCTACCATTGCTGAAACTTGCTGATCATGGAAAAGCAGTAATTTCCTATTTTGCAAAACCAAGTACTTCCTCAAATGCATAGAATAATTCATTAATTATATTTCTAAGAAACGTGGGGTGAACCCAATAGTCAAAGTCAATGCTGAGGCAGCAGTCCTTCCTTTAACAGGGAATTTCAACCAGTCCCTCAGTTGCATTCTGGCACAATCTGTTGCTCAGGCAGAGGCTACAGGCTAAGCTACCTTAAAAAAAAAGCAGAATCTGCTTAGAATCCCACCAGTAACCATGTCAGCCACCACACCAGGAACCTCCAGCAGGACCCACCACTTTACCAAGCGAGCAGTGACCTGAGCCATCTCCAGGGTTTACAACCACTATGGTTTTTCAAAGCTGAGAAAGAAAAGGATTATGAAGGGCAAATAATCCAGACCCCTTTACTAGACAGAGTGAATTCAGTAACAGTTTTCAATCAACAACATGAGCATCTGCTACCTGCTCTTACAGGATCCATATCGGGACCCATGCCAATCACTAAACAAAAAACAGTGAAGAAAAATTCTCACAGACTCAAGGTACTAAGAATTCACAACCTAAAGGAGAGAGACTAGAAAGAGATTAAATTATCAGTAGGATATGGGGAAAAAATGTGGTTTTAAATCTGTGGTTTAGGAAGGAAAACTATAATAAATTTTCCTTTGAAATCTTCTTTAATGAATTCTAAGCTTTTCAAAAATTGGTCACCTATTTCTCTCTCCACAATTTACCAAGCAAGCTGAAAAACCAAATCTTCTTGTAACTTCTACTAGAATGACTTGTGTTAAATTTACTTTTAAAATAGCATATACTAAGAATATAGAACACTAACAGCTTAGTCACTGCACAAGCTTTGAAAAACTACTATCTATTTTTCTGGAAAAGAAACTATGAAGAAACAGCTCTGCACGAACAAAGCACGTGGCTTTCCTCTTTTTTATGCAACTGCAATTTGCATTTTTGTAAAAAGCAGTCTGTGTAATAGCATTAAAAAACCCAGAGATTTCTCAATTTACAGTTATTTTTAAAGCACTGTATGCATGCCCATTCAACAGTATTTCAGGAAATAAAAGTCTGTTACAGTTATATTTACAGTAATATCACAACTCTGTCCTTTTCAAAGGGAATTTTGTCAGTCATACTTACGTTTACTGCCACTTAGGAATCATATTTACAGCTCATACAACAATAGTCAGAAAAAACGGTGAGTATCTGTATTTCTTTCTCCAAAGCACAAACACACATTAAACTACAAATTTTAAACATGAGAGAGTTTAACAATGCAGTGACCAAGCTAAAAGGCTTATTTTGCTACAACCGATGCAATTATAAAAAAACAAGAAGAAACATGAGCACAATACTTTTTAGATATGCAAATAGCTAAGAGCCATCAGCACTGCTAAGGGCACTCTAACATCTTACTATATAACTTCATGCCAAATACTTTTTCTGTTTCTAAGAAATGGGACTGCAGAAAGGGACTTTTTCACCTAGACTAAAATTCTAGCAAACACTCCTTTAGGCCCAAAATTTATAGCAAGGCTGAAATCCAGCCTTCATGTTCATGTGATGGACCGGTATTTGTTTGAAGATGGAAACCACAAGAACTCAGACTGACTGGACAAGAGGACTTCATCTCAGAAAAGCAGAGAATAAAAATGGCTAAAAAATTTGAGGGAGAATCACAGAATCACAGAATGACCGGGTTGGAAGAGACCCACTGGATCATCGAGTCCAACCATTCCTATCAAACACTAAACCATGTCCCTCAGGACCCCGTCCACCCGTAACTTAAACACCTCCAGGGAAGGCGAATCAACCACCTCCCTGGGCAGCANAGTCATACTTACGTTTACTGCCACTTAGGAATCATATTTACAGCTCATACAACAATAGTCAGAAAAAACGGTGAGTATCTGTATTTCTTTCTCCAAAGCACAAACACACATTAAACTACAAATTTTAAACATGAGAGAGTTTAACAATGCAGTGACCAAGCTAAAAGGCTTATTTTGCTACAACCGATGCAATTATAAAAAAACAAGAAGAAACATGAGCACAATACTTTTTAGATATGCAAATAGCTAAGAGCCATCAGCACTGCTAAGGGCACTCTAACATCTTACTATATAACTTCATGCCAAATACTTTTTCTGTTTCTAAGAAATGGGACTGCAGAAAGGGACTTTTTCACCTAGACTAAAATTCTAGCAAACACTCCTTTAGGCCCAAAATTTATAGCAAGGCTGAAATCCAGCCTTCATGTTCATGTGATGGACCGGTATTTGTTTGAAGATGGAAACCACAAGAACTCAGACTGACTGGACAAGAGGACTTCATCTCAGAAAAGCAGAGAATAAATAAAAATGGCTAAAAAATTTGAGGGAGAAGGGAAGGATGGAGGGAAGAGAGACACTAAGTTTGGAGATTCTTCTGGGGTAAACCTGGAAAAACAAACTACAGGACAGAAAGAATTTTTAAATACCAGAACATGTCAAACAGAGTAGTGGCTGCTGCCTTAGAGAAAGAAAGGTTTCCAAAGCACATTAAAGCGATATGCAGCCCACTACAGCGCCTGAAGGCTACCAACAGACAACACTCAGTACTCCTGGCATTAATATTTATGGTAACTGACAAAAGTAGCTCAACAAAACCCATTTTCCAAAGTATAAACTTCAACAACCGAAGCTAAGACTCTAGAAACAACTGTCATTCTTTTGCATCTGCAAGTACCTGAGAAATCCCCTGCCAGAATGCCTCATCTTCCTTCTACTTACTATCCCATTAGACTCAACATGCAAGTCTACCATTTAAAAAAGACGTTTCCAACCTTGCTGATGACCTATTCAAGTGTCAGACAGTGAATTTTATGGGGCTGGCATTTTTAAATTCTAGGAAACAAAATACGAACCACATTAAAAGGACATTACTCCTACCTTCTCCCTCCTTGAATTTCTGAGTAATTGATTTTGTAACCCCAGTAACATTCTTTTGTCTCTTTATCCACTGAGGTCTCCCAGGGTCCTGTGTGGTTTTATATGCATCTCTCCTGAATTTATATCCAGAATGATGATTTTGTATTTTCTGTATATTAGCATTCCTCTACTACAGCTACACAAAAACCCAGACTCCACTCACAGTACCAACTACTGGTTTTGGCTGCTTTGTTGCCAGGCTGTTAACTAGGTCCCACTCAGTGGAAGTTTTGTCATCAGTTACTTTGTTTCCACCTTGAGCACAAGATTCCTACAAAGCAAACAAAGAATCCAAACTGTGTTCAAGGACTAATTTTTTTCATATTACACAAACTGTAGAATGAAAATTGAGAATTGCAAACATTAGAGACATGAAATCATGATGTATCTAGTCACTAACAGATAAGCAATAACAAGCATGTTCTTGGCTCAATGAGCAAGGATTTAGCTGCCAAATCCCAATCAACAATAATTGTATTGCCGTTGACTTCAGAATATACAACTGACACCAAAGGAATAAGCTATTCCAACAAATACATATAGAATACATGGAACACAGTTCCCAAAACACCAAGCAGAAGAAAATTGATCTTATCAATAATGACTGTGTGAATGTTAGAAATTCAGCAAAGAATCTGAAAATCTCATTACTGCAAAGGAGGAGTAAAAGAAATTCCTAATTACTAGTATATATTTGTAAAATGCAACTTTCATTGAAGTTTATCAAGGTTGAACAGTGAATTTGCTACTCCACATTTTTAAATTATTCCACAATGACTGCAGCTTTCCTTTGTGTTTCACTTTGTAAGTTCCAGTAGCTGGGGAGTTAGTTGATATTTTAAATTCATGTCAATGAACTACCATAGCAGTATAATTATCTTCCCCAGTGTTGTGAGACAAGACTACTATGCTTGGGATGTTGGAGGAGTTAAATGTCATTCTCATTGTCCCCCCACTGAAAAATATGCTTCTGGTTATAGAAGGCCAGTGCTTAAATGGTATTCAGGCTTGCATAACTGTTTTCTATGAACATGCTGCAGGAAAACTATCTTTTTTTGTTAGATAATCCATAAAGTTAATCCAGGACAGCAAAGTGGAGAGAGGGCTTCTTTACTGCAATTTACTCTGAAAATATCCCCAAAGATATGATATGCTCCTTCCCTCAACAGAATCAGTGTCCTGGCATTTTAGGACAAATGAAGATATCTTACAGAATAAACATTCAGGGTCCATGAATGTCTTGATTTAAACTGAAAGGCTGAAAAAAATGCATTTTTATTGCTGTTGTTATGATGGCAAGACCAAGCCAGAAAAGATTTTTAAATCTAAGTTCTTTAGAGATATTCATTAGCAGACATTTAAGGAAAAGATTGATTATAAGATTTTTCCAAAATCATAGTGAATCCATAAAAGGAAGTAACGTTTTTTTCAGTCAACTACACATATATATCAGAAGAAATTACTTGAACATGCTACCAAAAAATATTGGCGCCAATACCACTACCAAAAAAATACACAAGACAAAAACCACCACACGGCTACAAAAATGAAAAAAAACCCACACACAATGAAAACAGCCTTTTCTCATTCTGTTTCAGAGTGGTATTGTGGAAACAGTCATATTTGAAAACTAAACTGAGTGAAGTCAAAGTTTGCAGAAAGAGATAATTTCTTATACTAGAGAACCTCATTTGTGTAGAAAAAAATTTCAAGCACCCACGCCCTTCTCCACTTGTAGCAAACTACAGTAATCTCTTACAAATACACAGTTACTTATGTATCTTCTTTCCACTTCAGTTCTGATAGTACCCTTGGTTTTTCATTAAATTACACATACAAGAATTCTTCTGTCACAAAAAGGAAGATTTCTGTTTTGTGGGGTTTTTTTTTCCTTCAAGATTTCCCTAGATTGCGCTTGAATCAGATTAAGCTATAGCACAGATAAGAAAGCCACTGAAGTAACAGCTTGGCTCCCTTGTTTTTCTATATTTTCTGTTTTACAGAGATTTGATATCAAGAAATCACTCACTGCTTACATATGCACTACTCCAGAGCAATGCCCAGCTACACATAGACAACTACACCAAAAATCCTCAAAGTGAAAAGAATATTTTTCTCCGTCATAATCTGCCCAGAGAATAAATAAAAGAATCGGAAAACTGCATTTAAGGACTTCTCCAACCCCATCATCAATCACTTGTCTAGTTTCAACATCCACCAAGATATGAAGCTGTATTAGACAAGAAATGCTTCCTTGAAAAGAAGCTGATAAAAATCAAAGCAGAAACAACCACAACACAGCCTACACATGTTATATCAGCACTCATCAGCTATGACAACAGCCAAATAAAACTGCTATACTGTTGTAAGCCTTCTGTCATACATATTGCAACCGGGCACACAAGTAAGAACAAAAAACATTAGTCTGTCCTCTTACAGCAAAAAAGTCTCACAGAAAAGCTTCACTCCATCTGGCAGGTTCTGAAAGTTAACCGCTGGGTACACAACAGCATCCTGTACAAAAGCCACTATAGGTGTACAGGCAAATCAATCCACCCCAGTGTCTGGGTCTTTCTTCTTTAACCTTACCTTCCAGTTGCTGAGCTATGACAGACACAAGTTACAAGTACCATCATACATAAATTCCTGGGATTTATATATAATGGCAAAACCAAGACAGATCAAAAAGGCATTTTGTGCCTGGAGTATTTTATCCAGTTCTGGAATCCCCAAGGATAAGGAACTGTTGGAATGGGTCCAGAGGAAGGCTACAAAGATGATCAGATGAACAGAGCACCTTGGCTGAGGACAGGCAGAGACAGTTGAGGTTGTTCAGCCTGGAGAACACTCCGCGGCACCTTATAACGACCTTGCAGCACCTGAAGGGGGCCTACAAGAAAGCTGGGGAGGGACTTTTTAAAAAGGCAGGCAGTGATAGGATGAGAGGGAATGGCTTTAAATTGCAGGGGGAAGATTTAGATTAGACATTAGGAAGAAATTCTTCACAATGAGGGTGGTGAGACACTGGAACACGCTGTCCAGGGAAGCTGTGGCTGCCCCATCCCTGGAGGTGTTCAAGGCCAGGTTGGATGGGGCCTTGAGCAGCCTTATCTGGTGGGAGGTGTCCCTGACCATGGCAGGTGGGTTGGAACTGGATGATCTTTAAGGTCCCTTCCAACACAAACCATTTTACGAGGCTTTTATTTTCTCATGCCCTGCTGTGACCTTTGCAAACATCTTTGTTTGTCCTAAATCCCTATCCGCATTCCACTATGCAAAAATACTGAATGGCAATTTTTGGTGAAGCACATCAAACACACCTCAAAACCCATAGAAAAAGAAAATGGATATACAGTAAGGTCTTCTGGGATCTCCTCTAGCTTTTAACCTGAAGTGCCTTCATTTTCTAGCACCTCTGGTCCCTTCAGAGACTTCTGTGAATGCTTTTTGTTGCAAATTACATAACACCTTTATATTGTGGTGATGTGTGTGAGAAAAATGTGGTCATCTACCTTTGCAAAGGTTCATTTGAATGAAAAATAATGGTAAATCCATCAACCTCGCTGTATCACTGAAATCCTCCGCATTTCCACTGTTAGAACAAAAACAAGGGGTTTAATTAAATCTGGGGGATTTATTAAATCTGGTTTCACCAACTCTGTTGAGATGCTCAACATGAACTTTTGATAGAAGCTACTGCTCTCACAACAGTTCATGAAGAGGCTCAGAATGAGTCTTTAAAAAACACAACAGCAATTGGAATTATGATATACTTAAGCTCACTTTTATGGTGAAAGGCAGGCTAAGTAATTTTTAAGTGGGAACAGTCAGCTGTGCCTGAAATACATAAAAAGCTAGGTGAATCAGTTCATCCTTTACAACACAAAGACTTATCCTAACTTCCCATGTGCCTGAAAGATTACTGACACCCAGGTTATTAAACAGCAAAGCTCATTCTCTACTCTTGCCAAACACAAACTAATTGAATAGCTCCAGGAACTATTCAAAGGCACCCATTACTTTCCTCAGAGCACATGGAAGACTATGCCACCTGAGTAATGTCTTTGTGCCCTGCGTTCTACAACCATTTTAAGCTGATATAAACACAGACTGCAGTGACCTGTCCTCCTTCTGCAGGCTCCTGCTCCTCCTTGATGCTGATACTGGCACTCTTTTGATACCCTGTTTGAAAAACTAGCAGAAAAGTAACCCAGAACAAAAAACTAATAAAGCAACACAGGCAAAATGCTCAGTAAGAAGGGTCTTTTTGACAGGTCAGCATCCTGGACCAAGCTGAAAATGAATGGAAGATTTAACACAATAGGGATGACAGCATCAGGACTGCAGTAACATCAATTTACGTTGGCTTAAAGTGGAACAGGAATGAACTTTAAAATGTTTGACCTCCACAGGATACTCTCTATGGTTTATTTGAGGACAATAAAAACATTCAGTCCCCCTTAAGACTGATTATGTTGGATAAAAACTTCTAACACTGATAACAAAGATTTTCTGCAACAAGAAAAATCTAGAAATCTGCTCCTAAATTGCACAAGTTCAGCATTTTAGATATTTATAGTGAACATTTTTTAATAAAGTCAGACAACTTGCATGGGAATGCAGTATCTTCACCACATTTTCTGTATGCTGCAGATACTGTCAAATATAAATAAACCCATATAACACGTGAAGTCAGAACAGATGATGGCTGCTACAGAGAGACATCAGAGGAAAAACGGTTTTACTGTAAACTTCCTTTCCTATTAACCGCAAGTGCACATTATCCAAACTGCTGCTGACGTACAGGTTGGGGAAGAGCGGGAAGGTTACAGGATTTTTGTTTGCTTGTTTACACAAAGATATTCCACAGATTATCCCTGAAAAAACACTGTAAGATGTAATTACACTCAAGATTAAATTAAAGCATATTAAAACCAAGCCAGAGCTTTGCTGAAGATGGGAAAAAATTAAAAGAATGAAAGAAAAAAAAAAGAACATACTTAGAGGTTTTAAAAGTTTCATGGGTAATAAGTCTACATCCTGGAAATGTTTGCCCCTGCTTTTCCATATAGAAGGAAGCATAACAAACGCATCAAGAAACTATGACTACTAAAATGAAAAGGAAAGGTCAGTGCACATGTATTATGGAATCGCGTGTGGGGGTAAAGGAATTTGAGAAACAATGCATGCCTAGTCTTCAACAGAATGTTGTTCCTTCAAACATTTTCAGTATGAAGGATTAAAGTAGCAACAAGCAATTTAAATAATGAAGTCTAAATAGTTACTTTCTGGGCATGACCTTTTCAAATTAAGGTTCTGGTTCTGCAGTTACTCCTGAATCCGCACAATTTCATCCATGCAAACAATCCTACTGAACTTAATGAGATAATTTCTGTACAGGAAGTTAAACACATAATTAAATGCTACAGATCATGACATTCTACAAACATAAAGTTTTACAATGTCATCTGTGATTTTATTTCACATAGCAGCTATGTCAGATTGATCATACCCCTTAGAAGGCAGCCTACTTGCTTCGTCTCTTCTTAAGAGCACCCCTGGATTTTCAGGTTCCTTCTTTGGTTTAGGCTCTCTACTGTTCTTGGATAAAATGTTTCAAATGGGGGAGAGGCAAAAGGGAAGGTTTTTATTTTTAAGAGAAAGTACTCTCCAATTCATGTCCTCAAACTGTACCACTACAGTTAGGACAAGTTTATTTCCAAGATGGGTGGGAGGGGGAACCACAGTGTAAACAATGGTATAACAACACTGGCACAGTAAAATTAAGAACTTAGGATGGCTTATAAAATTCTGCCAATCTTTAAAGCTGTGGATATAGCAATTTCTCTGAAAATTATTTCTTAAAAAAAAAAGGAAAGGATCTTACTCGAAGGAGTTGATTACCTCAACTTTCAGAGTGAATGAACACAGATTACACACAACCATTATTTCAAAGAGTTACTCAGACTAACAAACTTGAGTGTGTTTGGTTTATGCATAGTCAAATAAATTAGGGGACATGCAGCCGTTTAAAATATTGTTTATTAACAACATACATTCGTTCTGGAATACCCAGCCCAAACACATACCAGCCGACAATCACTTCATTTCCAAACCAGTTTATACACTGATTTAAGATTTCTCCAGCTACAAATGTGGTCCTATCAAAACAGAAAGTTACATAATAGAAGCCACTCTCTCTTCACCCACACACCGGCAGTGGATAGCACTGCTTTCCTTCACGCTGGCAGACAGGAACACCTCGATTCCCTAAGGAAAGTGGCTGTTCCCAGGTTCCAGCTGTGACACCTGCACCCGGGGCAAGAAGAGAAGGGGGGGCACCCGGGGCAAGAAGAGAGGGGGGGGGGCACCCCGGGGCAA